>CM059033.1:65382500-65982500 GCA_030279155.1 Forsythia viridissima | reverse complement strand
AAAGGACAATACGTGTTTAATAATTTGGTCTGTTTAATTCCAATTGGATTTGCTGTGTGTCAGAAGCCGCCTAGTCCACGTGGGTCTAAACAAATTGGAGAATTGCTAGCCACTGAAATAGTGAAATAGATCACATATCAGTAGTTGAAAGACCAAAAGTTACTTTTGTGTTCTTACCCATATCTTCTCTTTTGTATCCATTGGATATGTTTTTGACCTACTATCATAGACATTTTTCAACAACAAAAATATGTAGATTTTGTAATGATGAATTTAATAGACATGGTTGGACTTGATGGTGGTAGTTTATGGCAGTTGATGTTGGTGGTGGTGATTGGATTGTTGGTGGGGACCACATGTGGTGGTGGTATTCAAGTATAGTTGGTGGTGGTAACATGTGTTAATATAATTTAAATTAGAGTAACATATGTGTTATCATAATTTAAATTAGTTGTAGTGGTAAAGTATGGTAAATGGTGGTGTGATGTTTGTAACACAAGTGTTACTCTAATTTTAATTATAGTAACGCATGTATTACCTTCATTTAAATTAGTAGTGGTGAAACGGTGGCAATGTTGGTAGTGGTAACACTTGTGTTATTCTAATTTAAAATATGGTAACACGTGTGTTACCACATTTTGTGGTGGATGTGATTATAGTTGTAGATTGTGGTAGTGAATTTGAACCCGATTGTTGTTGTGGTGGTGGTGGTGGTATAAAACGAGTGGTAATAGTGGTAGAATGCAATTGATAATAGTAACACATATGTTACTAGTGTAAAATTATTGATTTTAATGAAAATGGTGAAATAACATATACGTTACTTATGTAAAAATGTTGTTTTCAAAAAGAAAAATTGAAATATGAATTTTAAATAAAAATAATGTATTTTCTTAAAAACTATAAAAAGAAGATAAATTATAAATTATTAATTACTGATTTTAATGGAGACGGAGAAATAAAATATAGTAACACATATGTTACCCGTATAAAAATGTTGTTTTTAAATGAAAAAATTTAAAATATTGATTTTAAATGAAGCTAATGTATTTTTTTAAAAAAATTATAAAATGATATAAATTGTAAAGTATTGATTTTAATTAAAATGATGAAGTAACACATATGTTACACGTGTTGAAATCTGTTATCAAATGAAAATTTGAAAATTTGATTTTAAATGAAAATTATATATTTTTAAAAAAATTATAAAACGAGAAAAATTGTAAAATATTGGTTTTAATGAAAAATAAGGAAGTAACATACAGTATAACATATATGTTACTCATGTAAAAATGTTGTTTTTCAATGAAAAATTAAAATATTAATTTTAAATGAAAATAATATATTTTTTAAAAAATAATAAAATGAGTAAATTATAAAGTATTAATTTCAATGAAAATGATGAAGTAACACATGTTTCTCGTGTAAAAATATTATTTTTCAAATGAAAAATTAAAATATTGATTTCATAAAAGTAATATATTTTTAAACAATTATCAAAGAAAATAAATTGTTAAATATAATTATTATTATTATTATATTTGAAATAGTATACAAATATGATAGTTGGTGGTGGTAACACGTGTTAATCTAATTTAAATTAGAGTAACATATGTGTTACCAAAATTTAAATTAGTTGTGGTGGTAGAGTAAGGTAAATAGTGGTGCTGGTGTTGGTATAAGACGAGAAGTGGCAGTGGTAGAAGACGAATGGTAATAGTAACACATATGTTACCAGTGTAAAATTATTGGTTTTAATGAAAATAATAAAATAACATATACGTTACTCATGTAAAAATGTTCTTTTCAAAAAAATTGAAATATGAATTTTAAATGAAAATAATGTATTTTCTTAAAAACTATAAAAAGAAGATAAATTATAAATTATTGATTTTAATGGAGACGAAGAAATAACATATAGTAACACATATGTTACCCGTGTAAAAATGTTGTTTTTAAATGAAAAAATTTAAAATATTGATTTTAAAAGAAGTTAATGTGTTTTTAAAAAAATTATAAAATGATATAAATTGTAAAGTATTGATTTTAATTAGAATGATGAAGTATCACATATGGTAACACATATGTTACATGTGTTGAAATCTGGTTTCAAATGAAAATTATATATTTTGAAAAAAATTATAAAAAGAGAGAGATTTTAAAATGTTGATTTTAATGAAAAATGAGGAAGTAACATATTTGTTATCCATGTAAAAATGTTGTTTTTCAATAAAATATTAAAATATTAATTTTAAATAAAAATAATATATTTTTTAAAAAAATAATAAAATGAGTAAATCATAAAGTATTGATTTCAATGAAAATGATGAAATAACACGTATGTTACTCGGGTAAAAATATTATTTTTCAAATGAAAAAAATTGAAATATTGATTTCATGAAAGTAATGTATTTTTAAACAATTATCAAAGAAAATAAATTGTAAAATATAATTATAATTATTATTATATTTTAAAATAGTATACAAATATGATAGTTGGTGGTGGTAACACGTGTTAATCTAATTTAAATTCGAGTAACATATGTGTTACCATAATTTAAATTAGTTGTGGTGGTAGAGTAGGATAAATGTTGGTGCTGATGCATATATGAGACGAGTGCTGGTAGTGGTAGAAGGCGATTGGTAATAGTAACACATATGTTACCAGTGTAGAAATTATTGAGTTTAATGAAAATGATAAAATAACACATATGTTACTCGTGTAAAAATGTTGTTTTCAAATAAAAAATTGAAATATGAATTTTAAATGAAAATAATGTATTTTCTTAAAAACTATAAAAAGAAGTTAAAGTGTCAAATTGATTTTAATGAAATTGAGAAAGTAACATAGGTTAACAAATATGGTAACATATATGTTACCCACGTAAAAGTATTGTTTTCAAAATTAAAATTTGAAAATATTTGATTTTAGACTAAACTAATGTAGTTTTTAAAAAATATTTACGGGATAAATCATAAAATAACACTTGTATTGAAAATGAGGAAGTAACATAGGATAACACGTGTGATAACATATGTGTTACCCGTGTCAAATTAATTTTGATGAAATTGAAGAAGTAATATAGGTTAACAAATACGGTAAAATATATGTTACCGGCATAAAAGTACTGTTTTATAAAATAAAATTTGAAAATATTTTATTTTTGACAAATTAATGTATTTTTTAAAGATATTTACATAGAGATTAATAATAAAATTACAATTGTATTGAAAATAAAGAAGTAACATAGGGTAACACATGTGGTAACATATGTGTTACCCGTGTCAAATTGATTTTAATGAAATTGAGGAAGTAACATATGTTAACAAATACAGTAACATGTATGTTACTCACGTAAAAGTATGGTTTTCAATAATAAAAATTTGGAAATATTTGATTTTAAACCAAATAAATGTAGTTTTTAAAAAATATTTATAAGGAGATAAATCATAAAATATCAATTGTATTGAAATGAGGAAGTAACACACATATGTTACCCGTGTTAAATTGATTTTAATGAAATTGAGGAAATAGCATAGGTTAAGAAATACGGTAACATATATGTTACCCACGTAAAAGTTTTGTTTTCAAAATTAAAATTTGGAAATATTTGATTTTAAACCAAACTAATGTAGTTTTTAAAAAACATTTACAAGGAGATAAATCATAAAATAGCAATTGTATTGAAAATGAGAAAGTAACATAGGGTAACACATGTGGTAACATATGTGTTACCCGTGTCAAATTGATTTTAATGGTATTGAAGAAGTAACATATGTTAACAAATACAGTAACATATATGTTACCTACATAAAAGTATTGTTTTTAAAAATAAAAATTGAAAATATTTGATTTTAGACCAACATTTACAAAGAGATAAATTATAAAATAGCAATTGTAGTGAAAATGATGAAGTAATATAGGGTAACACATGTGGTAACATATGTGTTATTCGTGTCAAATTGATTTTAATGAAATTGAGGAATTAGCATATGGTAACAAATTTAGTAACATATATGTTACCTGCGTAAAAGAATTGTTTTTTTGAAAAATAAAATTTTGAAATATTTGATTTTAGACCAAACAAATGTAGTTTTTGAAAAACATTTACAAGGAGATAAATTATAAGATAACGATTATAAAGTGTTTTTAAAATAATTACAAAGTATTGATTTTATTGCAAATGAGCAAATAACACATAGTGACATAACAATTTGATCTTCTCCACTCAGTAGGGGGATTTATTTAGCCCACTAAATATTTGGATGAACAAAATGTGTTTGATATTAAAGTCAAACACTCTACCAATGCCCACTGGACACTTGTCCAGTTGGCAAAATAATTCTCCCCAATAGGTGGAGGAGAACAGTCCTGAATTAACATATATGTTACTAGTATAAAAATGTTGTTTTTAAATAAAAAATTGAAATATTGATTTTAAACGTAAAGAATGTATTTTTAAAAAATTTATAAAAATAGAGAAATGGTAAAATATTGATTTTAATGAAAAATAAAGAAGTAACATATATGTTACCCGTGTAAAAAAGTTGTTTTAAAACAAAAAATTTGAAATATTAATTTTAAAGAAAAATAATGTATTTTTTAAATAATTATAAACTATTGATTTTATTGCAAATGCGCAAGTAACACATAGTAATATATATGTTACTAGTATAAAAATATTTTTTTAAAATGAAAATTTGAAATATTGATTTTAAATGAAAATAATGTATTTTTAAAATATTTATAAAAATAGAGAAATGGTAAAATATTGATTTTAATGAAAAATGAGGAAGTAACATATATGTTACCCGTGTAAAAATGTTGTTTTAAAATAAAAAAAAATTGAAATTTTAATTTTAAAGAAATATAACGAATTTTTTAAATAATTATAAAATATTGATTTTATTGCAAATGAGCAAGTAACACATAGTAACATATAATATTTTTTTAAAATGAAAAATTGAAAAATTGATTTTAAATGAAAATAATATATTTTTAAAATATTAATTAAATTAGAGAAATGGTAAAATATTGATTCTAATGAAATATGAAGAAGTAACATATATAGTAACATATAGTAACATCTATGTTACCATGTAAAAATATTGTTTTTCAATTAAAAATTAAAATATTAATTTTAAATGAAAATAACATATTTTTTAAAAAATAATAAAATGAGTAAATTATAAAGTATTAATTTCAATGAAAATGATGAAATAACACATATGTTAGTCGTATAAAAATATTATTTTTCAAATGAAAAAATAAAAATATTGATTTTATGAAAATACTGTATTTTTAAACAATTATCAAAGAAAATAATTGTAAAATATGATTATAGTTATTATTATATTTAAAATAATATACAAATATGATAGTAGGTGGTGGTAACACGTGTTAATTTAATTTAAATTAAAGTAACATATGTGTACCATAATTTAAAACAGTATACAAATATTTATTTTGTTCGTTTAGATGAAAATTCGAGTGTAAAGTCAAAGATTTAATTGAAAGTGTACTTATTTTGACCACTAAAATTACACTTATTTTGGCCACTAAAATCAAGGATTTGGAGGACCAAACTTTGAACATGTATAAAGTTGAAGGACCTAAGATGCAAATTTTAGAGGACTTAACTGAAAGATAATTAAAAATTTGGGGACCAAAGTATAAAGATATAAAAAGTTGAAGGACCTAAGATGCAATTTTTGGAGGACTTAACTGAAAGATAATTAAAAATTTGGGGACTAAAGTGTAAAGATGTAAAAGATTAAGGACCTAAGATGTAATTTTTGGATGACTTAATTAAAATATAATTGAAAATATAAGGACTAAAGTGAATATTATATAAAGTACATTGACTATTATACAATAAATAAATGCCACATCATCATTCCACATTATAAAATATTTTTTTTAATTAAATGGGGTATTTTTTAAATCAAACTAAGAAAATGAGGTATTTTTTGAATAATAAAAAAAAGAGGTATTTTTCAACTTTTTTACAAAAAGTAGGGCTCTTGTCAACTTTGCCCTTCTAGTATTTATCAGACTATATGTAATGTCATGTATCAATACAATAAATATTATAATTCTACATCCCTTTAATAAAAATGGTATCTTGGAGCTTCGGAATCCATTCCTCGACTACCAATGGGTCGGACGTGCCATCAAAGGTAGGGGGTTTGCACCTTCGGAGTAGCATGATAACTAATATGTGTGTCGGGGTAGCGGGCGGAGTTGGTTATGCGGTGCCTGGTTTTGTCTGCCAAGCTCCTACACTGCTTGCAATAAATCCCTTGTCAAAGTTGTTTGAGTTGGTGTTGCCATTTCTTTTAGATAGAAATAAACTTCATCCATTTGATTACCAACAACCAAACATTTGAATAAAGGCAACGTGAAATTATCATTAGATAACCCAAGTCATAAGTCACGGACGTAAAGAAAAGTAAGATGCTAGAGGAAGACAATACAAATTAAATACTGAAGGAAATGAGTAATCTATAAATTTTGAAAGTTCTAATAATATAAATTAAACTAAGAAGAGAATAACAAAGATGGACAAAAGAAGAACCAACTTTATTAGGCAAACGGTATAATGAAAATACTGATACAACTGGTTTATATAATAAGGCAAACCCTAATTTATATTAAGTAAAATAATCATCTAATATATTCTAATATATTAGGACAATTTTTTAATATATATGAAAATCCTCTAATATATATTCTAACATCCCCCGTCAAACTCATGATTATACAGCAATAAGTAGCGAGAGTTTGTTAAACAAGAAATGAAAACGATGGACCGGATATGACTTTGTGCAAAAATCAGCAATCTATATCGGCAAGTAACCAAGGCAACCATACAGTCTCAATAGTAGTAGACATCATAGCACGATACTTTGATTCAGTAGAAGAACAGAAAAAAAGTCTGTTTCTTACTCTTTCAAAAGATAAGAGAATCACTCAAAAGTAGACAAAAAACCCAATATTATAGAAAGAAGGAAAAATGGGAGAGAATAAGAAGAGAAAGTAATGGGAGAAGAGAAGAAAGGGATACGAAAGAGAAGACAGACCATCCAGATTAACCGAAAACAAAACCAACCAGATTCCAGGTTACTGAACCAGATTCCAAATCCAAATTAATGGATGCAAAGAGAAGAATGTGATAGGAAAGAGGAGACAGACCGTCCAAATTAACCGGAAGCAAAACCAACCAAATTCGAGGTTACTAGACCAGATTCCAAATCCAAATTAATGGATGCAAATACCAAATTGCAATTTTAGATTACTTGGAATCGAATTCCAAATCCAAATCACTATATACAAATACCAAATATTGAATCCTAGATTATCACCTGGATTCAAAACCAACCAAATTCCAAAACAGAACAACTAGACAAATTCTAAACTGACTTGGATATAATTAATACCCCAAACAAGCCAAAGAGTCCCAATAATCTAATCACTTAAGACCAAAACAACCCGACAAACCTATAAAAAGACTCTAAAAAAAAAAAATTTAGCCAGATGACAGTGTCTTAAAGAAACAAAAAAGACTTTGTCGAACGAGTGGCACAAGGCCACTCACCGGAGAACGGAAGCGATTTCAAATTTAAACTAAGTCGGATCAAACTTGCTCTGATACCATGTGAAAGTTCTAATAATAATATAAATTAAACTAAGAAGAAAATAACAAAGAGGGACAAAAGAAGAACCAACTTTATTAGACAAACGACATAATGAAAATACTGATACAACTAGTTTATATAATAAAACAAACATTAATCTATTTTAAGTAAACCAATCATCTAATATATTCTAATATATTGAGACAATCTTATAATATATATATATATATATATATATATATATATATATATGAGTGTGTGTGTGTGTGTGAAAATACTCTAATATATATTCTAACATAAATATGTCTATCTCTAAGCTCTGCTCTCTTTCTCCTCCGCATTAGTCATCATAGGTTGGGTGACTTCATCTTCTGAAGTCACCACCTAATTAGGGTCGGAGTGGAAATTGCATCTTTAATGTAAACCTCCCACTGCTTGATGAAAGCAATGCATAAGTCATCGTAATCAATCTCATTCGACTGTCTAGCTAGTGGGATTAGTACCAACATCTTGTTCTCGATCATATTTCCTACATGCAGGGTGTCGACCAAGTGTAGCACATGTTTTTTGTCTTGACCCACCGCTCATAACCCTTCAAATTTGTTGCTCAATGCTGATGGCCAGGTCAACATTAAAATCCACATAAGCGATAATAAGGCTTCCCGATAACTTTGGTGATTCCTTGCCATCGTTTTCCTAGCAATCTAATAGGTTCTAGGCATCTGTCTCCCCAAGTATTTTTGTCCAAACATAATTTAAAAGAAACTATGCATAAATCATAGTACATGTCATATTTGGGTATGAAATAAAATCTTAGACATGCTTGCACATAATGTCTAAACATGGAATATGCAACTTACAACTTTTGAAAATGATAACTATGTTTTAAGTTATTACTTTCGAAAACAATTTTTCTTACACCTATCACATACCTAGGTCGTAGGATTGGGGTCGACGGATGGACGTTTAGTACTGTGGAATACCACATTATATTTCATTTTCGCATAAGACACTTTTTTTTTTTAAATGCTAAAAGATGAATAATTTAGCATTTTTCATGTGCATATATCCTTGACTGTGGTTTACAATCTATACATGGTACTACATGAACAAGTAGTGTATTAAATTCACATAATTGAACATACAATTGAAGGTCGAAATGACAATGTAAAACAGGTAGACATGCATGTTTGAAAAAAAAAAATTAAACTCTTTCTTTTAACACTTCAAAAAAATTGAGTCTACAAAATCAACTAAACTCATGCTCTAATACCATGATGAAACGCTCCGAATTCTACGAGCCTCGAACATCACTTGAGTTCTTAGCATTCATTCACTTTCCAAAAAAATAGAGTGGAATTTAATTCATTTATAACTGTCGAGTCTAAAGAATCAAAATATGCAGATTACAAAATTCACTTACTTTTTAGCCCTTGTTCAATTATGTGAAGATAAAGCAATATAGACACGAATTTAAAAATATGAAATTCTCTTTAAACTAAAACATTACATTAAACTTTTGAAAACTACTCTTTATTGCATTAAGCATTCCGCCACTTCGATCACTACATACCTCCACCAAACCACCACCAATCACGACACCTGTAGGGGGGGGAGGAATGATCAATAGGAACATTTCTCGTATGTGCATCCCAAAAAAAAAATACATTGAAAATCAAACATTTCACGAAAATCTATACCGTCGAACATGTCTATAACATTTGAGTTTTCTGGTGCATTAGAGTCTCATAAGACAACATTTCATAATTGTAGCATCACCAAAAAATGGCATAACATTTATAATGACGTAGCGTAACCTCATGAGTAGGAAAAACATTAACATAAATTAAACAAAATAATTTAACCGCACATGTTCCTACTTTAGAATTTTATTCGAAAAGGGTAACATTGACCGAACATTTTTTGTTGCTAGTCTAAAATGTTGATCACTTCTTCTTTTCTAGTTGCTAGTCTAAAATGTTGATCACTTCTTCTTTTCTAGCTTATAGAAAATAATTGAGTTTGTGTAGTGAGAGAGGGAGAGCTGAGAGGAGAAGAGAATGAATGAGAATTCGATTATTGAAATTGGAATGTACTAAGGGCGAGGGATTAGAAGGGGGTTTGATTACTTGGCCTTGGGGAGATAATTTTAGGTCAAAGATCATGTGCCTTTAGTGAGTTTAAAGGCTATATTGAGGGAATAATTAGGAAATGATTTGTATTCAAATAGGGTCAATATTAGGATGGCAACGGGTGGGGTGGGACTGAGGCAGCCTTACCATCTCCACTTTGTCGGAGATTTTTGGGAGGCATATATTTTGGGTTGGGGCAGGGGTGGAGTATTTTGTCATCACTAGTTAATATGAAGTTACAAGAAAATTAAGTAAGAAATATTTTGGAAAAATTGCCTATAAGTCACATGTAAGTGACTTGTTTCAAATTAGGTCAAAACATTTTTCAAAATTGTCATAGATCATACTCTTCAGCCATATTTCATATTAATATCAAAATGACCCATGTAATCCATATTTAAACTTCAGATCAGTAATGCACGTGGCCACCATCTTCTCCCGTGCCTCTCCGCCGGCTATTGCACCTCATCGCCGTCATTTCATGATTCGCCACCGACCACCCAAAAATTTCTTACTATTTTTTGTAAGTGATAATAGTAGATTCACAATTTTTTTTTGTTCTTCTTTTTCGCAATCATGTAAAAGATAAATTTTAAACTTTAACAATCTGATATTGTTATCAAATAATGATGGTGATTATGAGAAGTGTTGAAAAGTCCTTAGATTACAAAATTATAAAAACAGTTGCCTCTTGAATGTTATTTTGTATGTGGATTCAGGTTTTATGAATGTTTCTTTTTTCTTATTTTTCTTGAATTGGATTGTTTTTGTTGGAGATATTATTTTTTTGATATATAGGAACACAATTATTTTGTAATTATTTTTGGTCGAATAAAAGCAAATATACATCAACATTTTATGTGTTTTGAGATGTTATTTTCACACACTCATGTGTGTTGTTTGATACTGTATTATAGAAAACAGTATTTTAATAAATTGTATCATAGAAAAATAGTATCAGAAGCACATTTGTATTAATATCATAATAACAGTATCATAAATAACAGTATCGTATAGTTAAAGATAGCAAATATAACAAAATCAAAAGCATATTATTATCAAGCACAAGCTTAGCTGAGTACAAATGTTATGTTTTAACAGAAATTATAGCATAGTATCTAAATAAAATAGTATATTAATAAAACAGTATCAGAAGCACATTTGTATCAATATCATAATAACAGTATCATATATTAGTATACCTCTTCTTTGTGGTGGGATTTGACCGTAGGCTCTATTATGATGATGGATTGAGGCGGTAAACAGATTTTGGAGATGATCAGAGGGATAGAGATGATCGATTGAGGAGGTGAGCATATTTTGGAGATGATCGGTTGAGAGATGATCGAATCAGGGAGATGGATCGAAACGGTCAACAAATTTTGGAGGAAATGATTTTGTGAGAGGAGAAGTTGAAGACGTAGTGACACACAGATGTTTAAGTACTTTTTTCTTCCCATAGCAGAGAAAACTCCATATGGTCATGATAACAAAATCCTATAGTTAAAGGTAGCAAATATAATAATATCAGAAGCACATTATTATCAAGCACATGCTTAGGTGAGAACAAACGTTATTTTTTAACAGAAACTATATCACAAACCATATCACGGTATCTAAACTAGTATACCACTTAATCAATGGAATCCGACAGTACTATTTGTTCTCAAATAAAAAATTTGACAACAAAAATAATATCAATAAAAAACCTAAAAACAAAAAATGAAGAAAAAGTTAATGTCGTAACTAAAACAAAAACAAGAAAGAAGAAAACTCAATTTATAGTTTTAGGATGATGAATTGAGGCGGTGAGTATAACTTGAAGATGTCTGTTTGAGGAAGACAATTGAGGGAGAGTTTCGTGTAAAGGGAGAAATTGAAAACTTAGTGACGCACGGACATAGTCTTTTTTTCTTCCCATAGCATAGACTACCTCCATATTGTTGGTGATAAAACGGTATATTAATAAAATAGTATCATAGATAAAAATATATTAATATATCAGTATCATATATGACAATATCTTAATAAAACAGTATTACATACACAAACTACAACCCAATAGAAAAAAAATATCATAGATTGAAACAATATCAAATATTTTGAATGAAAACAATATCAAAGATCTTGTACTACTAATGGATCATTTTGAAACAATATCATTACTTCAACCATAAAACGTTTAATTTTGAATGTGCATTTGTTTGGTGGATTATAAAAGTAATTTTTTTTTTTTTTTAGATTGTGAAAGAAGTTGGTATGTGGTTGAAAAGTTGATAAAATATGTAAGTCCTAAAAAATATGTGGTTAAATATAAGTTTGAAAAAAAGAAGTTAATAAATCTGGCCAAACATACAATAATGTAACGAAAACTATTGTACAATATAAAAAGTAAAACATTATCAATATATATATATATATATATATATATATATATATATATATATACTAGTTTTTGGCCCGTGCGTTGCACGTGACGTATTTGTAATATTGCGTTTTGTACCGTTTTGATATTATCGTTATGAGAAATTCTATAATTAGTAGTTTAGTACAGATTTTTTATAGATATACATGAAGACATAATAAAAAATATTTCATCACATTTAGTTGCTAAAGAATCACATTACAAAGCATTACTTAAACATTTCACATGTTCAAGGATGTCATTTTGGTATTAAACATGGCAACCAGTAACAATCCAACAAATTATTATCAATACAATAATGACTTAACAAAATTATACAAAATTATATTGAAGGAGAATTGACAAACAATGGTGATAGATTTTACAATTTTCAAAAGCGCACAAGATTTGAATTAATAAGTTCACAAAATTGGCCGAACAAAAAATATTAATATAACAAGAGTGGAATAAAAATATTAAGCAAAACATTGCAAAATTAAAACTTAGACATTATTTTGAGATAACACTAAAAAGGGTACACATAATGCATAAAGACATACATTACTTGATAGGATCTTCGTGCTTTGAATATGGGTTCTTCTGAAAGAATTTACCAATGTAAACATCTTCCGGCAAGCTTATGGGCTTAAGCTTATTCTTAGCGCGAGGAAATGTAGTCGATGGCGGCCTGAATTTTACAATTGTAACAATTAATGATAACAGTCTTTACAATTATGCACAAAGTACAATAATATTCTTTGTGATACTTTAAAAGAAGAATGATGTACTCAACTGAGACAAACAAACATAAATATATGGTATTATGTTCTCATGCGTACACTTGATATAAATTTTGTATAATAATGACATATTTGTATAATATATAGTTCAATTGAGAATCTACATTTGGATCCTATAAGCAATGGTACTGGATAGGTTTTAAATTGGACAAAGTGAAAAAAAAAATTCTATATATATAATCTAAATGAATTGGACCAAACTCAAGAGTTACTAAACAAAACAAAAGTCATATCTTAAAAAAAAAAAAAAAAAAAAAAAAAAAGTCAAAAATTGTTGGATTTGACAAAAAAAAATTTGTTGGCTTTGGTTTTGTCGAGTTAATCGACTAAACCAAAGCCAAATATATATGTAAAAAAAAAGTCAAAAATGGCAATTGGACTTTCTAAGATTAAAAAAAAAAAAAAAATTGGCTTTGATTTTGTCGAATTACTCGATAAAACAAAAGCCAAATCTAAAAAAAAAGGCCAATTCATAAATTGCGGCTACAATGTCAAAACGGTGTCGTATTGGACGGAAAAACTAAAGTGAAAAAATTTAAGACTCTAATATTATATATACTCGAAAAAAAAAAAAAGTCCACGTCTAACCACTCGACAAAACTATATAAAAAAATAATTTCAAAAGTAATGTTGTCGATGACGTGAACGGTTATTTCCTAATTCACTCTTATTTTTTTTGTTAAAAAAAAAATTGATTCTTAAACATACGCAGCATTTATTTAGAATAATCTGTAAAAAAAAATTTGAAAAATATAAAAAATTTACCTTTCAATTCAAAAGGTAAACTGAATTAAAATCGAAATTAAAAAAAAAAACCCCATTTTGATTTATATGGGTGTGTTTTGTCAAGTTGCTCGACAAACACACACCCAAAGTATTAAAAAAAAATTAAGAAATGTAAAAACCCATTTTGATTTATATAGGTGTGTGTTTGTCGAGCAACTCGATAACACACACCCAAATTATATTATATTTTATATATATATACAAGGAAAAGTCAATAATTGTATGTAGAAGGCATTAATATATATATATATATATATATATATATATATAAATAAAGAAGTCCAACATTGCCTAATATAAATAAATAAAAAGTCTAAAAAATTGATGTCGAGTTACTCGAAAAAATTATATTTTTAATAAAAAAATTTTGGTCATGACAAATCAGCAAGATACTCGAAAAAAAAATTGTCAAGTTACTCGACAAAATTTTATTTTTTTTTTAATTTTTTTGTCATGATAGATTGTCGAACTACTCGAAAAAAATATATTTTAGAATTTGGGACAAATAAATGAATATTAATTTTCATAAAACTGTTTACTGCCATTTATTTAAAATATGTGGTATTATGTTCTCATGCGCACACTTGATATAAATTTTGTATAATAATGACATATTTGTATAATATATAGTTCAATTGAGAATCTACATTTGGATCCTATAAGCAATGGTACTGGGTAGGTTTTAAATTGGACAAAGTGAAAAAAAAAAAAAAAAATCTATATATATAATCTAAATGAATTGGACCAAACTCAAGAGTTACTCAACAAAACAAAAGCCAAATCTTAAAAAAAAAAATTGTTGGCTTTGGTTTTGTCGAGTTACTCGACCAAACTAAAGCCAAATATATATATATATATAAAAAAATTCAAAAATGACGACCGGACTTTCTAAGATTAAAAAAAAAAATCTTGGCTTTGATTTTGTCGAATTACTTGATAAAACAAAAGCCAAATATAAAAAAAAAAAAAAAAGTTCAATTCAAAAATTGCGGCTACAATGTCAAAACGATGTCGTATTGGACGGAAAAACTAAAGTGAAAAAATTTAAGACTCTAATATTATATATACTCAAAAAAAAAGACAAAAGCCCACGTCTAACCACTCGACAAAACTATATAAAAAAAATAATTTCAAAAGTAATGTTGTCGATGATGTGAACACTTATTTCCTAATTCACTCTTAATTTTTTTGTTAAAAAAATTGATTCTTAAACATATGCAGCATTTATTTAGAATAATATGTAAAAAAAAAATTAAAATATAAAAAATTTACCTTACAATTCAAAAGGTAAACTGAATTAAAATTGAAATTAAAAAAAAAATGGTAAAGTCAAAATGGGCTAAAAGCCCATTTTGATTGATATGGGTGTGTGTTTGTCGAGCAACTCGACAAACACACACCCAAAGTATTAAAAAAAAAAAAAATTAAGAAATGTAAATGCCCATTTTGATTTATATGGGTGTGTGTTTGTCGAGCAACTCGACAAACACACACCCAAAATTATATTATATTTTATATATATATATATATATATATATATATAATAAAGAAGTCCAACATTGCAGCTTAAATGATTAATCTAATATAAATAAAAAAAAAAAAAGTCTCAAAAATTGACGTCGAACAACTCAAAAAAATTATTTTTTTAATAAAATTTTTTTTGGTCCGGATAAATCGGCAAGCTACTCGAAAAAAAATTTGTCAAGTTACTCGACAAACCTTACTCGAAAAAATTTATTTATTTTTTAAAATTTTTTTTTCATGATAGATTGTTGAGCTACTCGAAAAAAAAAAATATTTTAGAATTTGGGACAAATAAATGAATATTAATTTTCATAAAACTGTTTACTGCCATTTATTTAAAATATGTGGTATTATGTTCTCATGCGTACACTTGATATAAATTTTGTATAATAATGACATATTTGTATAATATATTCAATTGAGAATCTACATTTGAATCCTATAAGCAATGGTACTGGGTAGGTTTTAAATTGGACAAAGTGAAAAAAAAATCTATATATATAATCTAAATGAATTGGACCAAACTCAAGAGTTAATCAACAAAACAAAAGCCAAATCTTAAAAAAATAAATAAAGTCAAAAATTGTTGGATTTCAAAAAAATAAAATTGATGGCTTGGGTTTTGTCGAGTTATTCAACTAAACCAAAGCCATATATATATATATATATATGTATACTAGTTTTGGCCCGTGCGTTGCACGTTTGTGAAAAATGTAGTGAAAAGTTGTAGGTTGATATGAACGTTTTATAGCACTATTTGTAAAATAAAAACAAAATAGGTTATCATTAGATTTTTGTCTTTTTGAATACATTGTAAAGTATATGAGTTGTGTATATATTTATAAGGAGGATGGAAATTTCATCAAACTGATGCAATAATTGGATGTAATAGAATTTAAGAATAGTTTGAATTAAAAATTCAACTAATTTGTAACTTATTGTCAGTCTATTGAAATTGAGTTTGAACTTTTTTTATGTAGAACTTTGTATGCAATTGAAAAAAACCTTATTAAAAAAGGAAAAAAAAAAAAAAAAAAAAGAGTTGAGGTTGATTTTAGTTTGTTTAAGAAAGATGTTTTTATTTGAATTAATAACATTTATTGTATACATTTACCTACTACTTGTTCACCTAACTCTCAAAACTCAAAAGTTATATTTTCTTCACCTACCTCACTATTGAACCTATATTTATTACGTTTGGTAGATATTGTTGTAAATGTATATCTTCTTCATCTTTATCTTGATCTTGCAGTTTAACTAATCTATCAGGTATGTTTATTTTGATTTTTTCTTGTTTTATTAGAGATGAATTAATTTAATATGTGGTTAATGATTAATAATAAATTGTTGTTGAAAATTTGTAAAAATATTACAGAATGAATGAAGAATGAAGAGGTTTTTTTGGTGTTTTTATTTTTTATTTTTTTTTGTTGTTTAATATATATGTTGTGAATTTTATTGGATGGAGTATGATATTTTCATAGTTTGTTATTATTATGTTTTTTTGTATGTTTTTTATGTAATTGATATATTAGTTTTTTGTTCTTTATTTGTTGAGGGAAAATTTGTTTTGTACAGGTATGAATGCTGGAAATGAAAGGTTTGTGGAAACTGGAGAGGAATTGGAGAAGGGGGATTTTAGTAGTGAAGGAAAAGATGATATGGTTGAAAATGTTGTTCATCAATATTGGTCCCCTTATACATCAAATGAATTGCCCACAAGTAATTGTTATACACAAGATGTTTTAAGTAATATAGATTGTTTTGGTGAGAGAACTATTTTTGAAGGATATAACTTTGCTAATAATGAGTATCTCAATTCAGTTTTTGTTGAGCAGCAATGTTATCTTGATAATCAATTAGGTAAGAATGATTATGTGATTGCTAAAACAAGAAAGGAGTTATTGGAGCGGGTTGATAATTTAGAATGTAGTAGGATAGGTAATAAATATAATGAAATGCAAGGTTATATTGATACTCAATTTAATTCATTACAAGTTGAACAAAATGCTCACTTTGATAGATTGAGCAATGAGTTGCGAGAACAGATGGAAAGATGTGTACAGATGTTTAAGGGAAAGATGGTGGAGAAAATTGGTAATGATTCTGGGAAAAATGATGTAGGTTGTTCTTCTGAGAAGTGTGCTACTTTATTAAATAAAGATGTTCCTTTATTATGTGATATAAATAAAGTGAGAGAGAGCCATTTTCTCAGTTGGGTTTGCAGTGCTAATGCTGGGTAAGTTATAATGTTTGATATATTTATTGTTGTAATATATAATGTTTGATGTAATAAATATTTTTGTTATAATGTTGTAGAGATGTTGTTGATATATCTTGGGGAGTGACTTCTAAACTCACAAAAAGACGGTTACAAGATATTAATAAGTCTCAATCTGCATTGGAGAAATGGGTAAATATATTATATGAATTTTATTCTTGTTAAATGTATATTATATATATTACATTGTTATATAATGTAATATTTGTGTATAGGATGTGGACTATGCAATGGATTTGATAAGAGCTAGATGTTTTAAATATCCCAACATATTTTCAAGAAAGTATGGAGTATTGGACACTTGTTTTGGAGAAGTTATTCGGTGTCATTTTGCAAAGGCACATCATCAACTTGATTTTGAAGCATCTATGCGAGCATATATATATGGTGCTCTTCCTACATATTATGGTTCAAAATGGGAGGAATGTGAGCATTTGTTGTGGCCCTATCTTATGCATGATAAATATTGGGCACTTTTTCACGTGGATTTAAATGCTTGGAAGTTGACACTAATTGATAATTACCAAATGTGTTATAGTGAAAGTCAGAGATATATTCATGCTCTTCCAGGCGTTCAAATAATTCCACAAATGATTATAAAGTATGAGCCTCAGCTTGCCAAGAAGAAAAAGTCTTTTCAAGATAGGAGAAAATCACCTAATGAAATAGAACAACTCCAGAGATATAGGTAATATATTGAATTTAGTAAAGTTTTTTTATTTATAATAATATTTTATTTACTTTTTTTTGTGCAAATATTTATTTGTTTTTGTTTTTGCAGTGACAGTGGACTATTTGTGATTAAATATGTGGAGTGTTTTTTAGCTGGATTGCCTTTAGATGTTGTTGTAAGTGATAAAATTAATATTTATAGGCGAAAACGTGTGTTAGATTTTTTTCACAAGGATTTCTTTTTTTTCCCAATTAGGAGTGAAGTTTAAATGTTGTATGTATTAGTTTAATAAATTAATAGATTCATATTATATTTTTTTATGTTATGTTAAGTATGTTGAATGTTTTGATTTATATAGTGGTGTGACATAAAAAAAAAAAAAAAAAAAAAAAAAAAGATAAAAACAAAAAAATGTGAATAGTAAAATTATACTCTAATTAGCATTGAAATTTACTTAGATTTTTAATTAAATTTACGTTGATTCATGTAATGGTATTTTGAGATACAACAAATGTAAATTGTTTCAATTGACCTGAATTTTTTGTGTCATCTTGGCAATGTTGTTGAGCTTGTGTTAATATACAATCGTTTATTTTTATAATTGTATTTTTATAAGTTACAAAAATTAGATTAATTTATCCTAATTTTGTTTATCAAAAAAAATTTTTGCCTTGTGGAAGAACTTAGCATTGCAAAAAAACTAATATTTTAACCTTTGGAAAGAAGCAGATGAAAATAAATCCTTTTATTAAGCATCACATTAACAAGTTTAATATGGGAAAGAATTTTTGAGCAATAACAAGAATAAGGGCTGAAATGTAAATTTCAAGAAGGCAATGAAAACAAATGTATTTAAGAACAAATGCGTAAATTGTTCAAGCTTATATTGTATAAAAATGAGTTATACAAATAGGTGCTAAGTAAAATTGGTCATTTCTGAGACATCAACTGATTTACAAGATGGGTCGGTAACAAAAATTGGTTGCCGAGCTAGCTAGCTCGGCAACCATGCCTGGTTGCCGAGCTGTCTCGGCAACCAAAACTGGTTGCCGAGGTGGCTCGGAAACGAGTTTGGGTTGCCGAGATGGCTCGGCAACCAATTCCAGTGGGGGGAAAAATATTTTTTTTTTTTATTTTTTATTTTATTGCTTAGGTATCAAATGTTTGTAAATTGTTTCCTTTTATTTTTATTTTCAATTGACCTGAATTTTTTGTGTCATTTTGGCAATGTTGTTGAGCTTGTGTTAATGAGTTATACTAATAGGTGCTAATTAAAATTGGTCATTTCCGAGACATCAACTGATTCACAAGATGGGTCAGCAAACGGAGATTTTTCGGCAACCAAATCTGGTTACTGAGCTAGCTCGGTAACAAAAATTGGTTGCCGAGCTAGCTACTCGGCAACCAATTTTGGTTGCCGAGCCATCTCGGCAATTCAGGGAGGGGAAAAGTTTTTTTTTTTTTTTTTTTTTTTTTTTTTTTTTTTTTTTTTTTTTGTGGAGGTATCAAATGTTTGTAAATTGTTTCCTTTTATTTTTATTTTGAATTGATCTGAAATTTTTTTGTCATCTTGGCAATGTTTTTGAGCTTATGTTAATATACGATCGTTTATTTTTATAATTGTATTTTTATAGGTTACAAAAATTAGATTAATTTATCCTAATTTTGTTAAGCAAAAAAATTTTTTGTCTTGTGGAAACTTTACAAAAAAAATGTGAACTTAGCATTGTAAAAAAACTAATATTTTAACATTTGCAAAGGAGCACATGAAAATAAATCTTTTTATTAAGCATTACATTAACAAGCTTAATATGGGAAAGTTTTTTTGAGCAATAACAAGAATTAGTGGCTGAAATTTAAATTCCAAGAAGCCAATTAAAACAAATGTATTTAAGAAGAAATGGATAAATTGTTCAAGCTTATATTGTATAAAACTGAGTTATACAAATAGGTGCTAAGTAAAATTGGTCATTTCCGAGACATGAACTGATTAACAACATGGGTCGGCAAAGTTGGTTGCGGAGATTTTCCGGCAACTACATCTGGTTGCCGAGATGGCTCGGCAACCAATTTTGGTTGCCGAGCCATCTCGGTAATCCAGGGGGGGAAATTGTTTTTTTTTTTTTTTTTTTCCGGAGGTATCAAATGTTTGTAAATTGTTTCCTTTTATTTTTATTTTCAATTGATCTGAATTTTTTTTGTCATCTTGGCAATGTTGTTGAGCTTGTGTTAATATACAATCCTTTATTTTTATAATTGTATTTTTATAAGTTACAAAAATTAGATTAATTTATCCTAATTTTGTTAATCAAAAGATTTTTTTGTCTTGTGGAAACTTTAGAAAAAAATGTGAACTTAGTATTGTAAAAAAACTAATATTTTAAGGTTTGTAAAGAAGCACATGAAAGTAAATCTTTTTATTAAGCATTACATTAACAAGCTTAATATGGGAAACATTTTTTGAGCAATAATAAGAATAAGTGGCTGAAATTTAAATTCCAAGAGGCCAATTAAAACAAATGTATTTAAGAAGAAATGGGTAAATTGTTCAAGCTTATATTGTATAAAAATGAGTTATACAAATAAGTGCTAAGTAAAATTGGTCATTTCGAAGACATCAACTGATTCACAAGATGGGTCGACAAACTTGGTTGCGGAGATTTCCCGGCAATTACATCTGGTTGGTTGCCGGTTCGGGAACAAAAAATGGTTGCCGAGCTAGCTAGCTCGGCAACCAGTTGGTTGCCGAGATGGCTCGGCAACCAATTTTGGTTGCCAAGCCATCTCGGCAATCCGGGGGGGGGGGGGGGAATTTTTTTTTTTTTTTTTTTTTTTTTTTGGCGGAGGTATCAAATGTTTGTAAATTTTTTCCTTTTATTTTTATTTTGAATTGATCTGAAATTTTTTTGTCATCTTGGCAATGTTGTTGAGCTTGTGTTAATATGCAATCCTTTATTTTTATAATTGTATTTTTATAAGTTACAAAAGTTAGATTAATTTATCCTAATTTTGTTAATGAAAAGATTTTTTTGTCTTGTGGAAACTTTAGAAAAAAATGTGAACTTAGCATTGTAAAAAAACTAATATTTTAACGTTTGTAAAGAAGCACATGAAAGTAAATCTTTTTATTAAGCATTACATTAACAAGCTTAATATGGGAAACATTTTTTGAGCAATAATAAGAATAAGTGGCTGAAATTTAAATTCCAAGAGGCCAATTAAAACAAATGTATTTAAGAAGAAATGGGTAAATTGTTCAAGCTTATATTGTATAAAAATGAGTTATACAAATAGGTGCTAAGTAAAATTGGTCATTTCGAAGACATCAACTGATTCACAAGATGGGTCGACAAACTTGGTTGCGGAGATTTCTCGGCAATTACATCTGGTTGGTTGCCGGTTCGGGAACAAAAAATGGTTACCGAGCTAGCTAGCTCGGCAACCATGTCTGCTCGGCAACCAAAACTCGGCAACCAGTTGGTTGCCGAGCCATCTCGGCAACCAATTTTGGTTGCCGAGCCATCTCGGCAATCCCGGGGGGGGGGGGGGGGGGGGGGGGAAATTGGTTTTTTTTTTTTTTTTTTTTTTTTTTTTGGCGGAGGTATCAAATGTTTGTAAATTTTTTCCTTTTATTTTTATTTTCAATTGATCTGAATTTTTTTTGTCATCTTGGCAATGTTGTTGAGCTTGTGTTAATATACAATCCTTTATTTTTATAATTGTATTTTTATAAGTTACAAAAGTTAGATTAATTTATCCTAATTTTGTTAATGAAAAGATTTTTTTGTCTTGTGGAAACTTTAGAAAAAAATGTGAACTTAGCATTGTAAAAAAACTA
Source organism: Forsythia viridissima (assembly GCA_030279155.1). Classification (NCBI taxonomy): domain Eukaryota; kingdom Viridiplantae; phylum Streptophyta; class Magnoliopsida; order Lamiales; family Oleaceae; genus Forsythia; species Forsythia viridissima. Next base: position 65,960,424 of record CM059033.1, on the reverse strand, counting down.
ATATTTTAACGTTTGTAAAGAAGCACATGAAAGTAAATCTTTTTATTAAGCATTACATTAACAAGCTTAATATGGGAAAGATTTTTTGAGCAATAACAAGAATAAGTGGCTCAAATTTAAATTCCAAGAAGCCAATTAAAACAAATGTATTTAAGAAGAAATGGGTAAATTGTTCAAGCTTATATTGTATAAAAATGAGTTATACAAATAGGTGCTAAGTATAATTGGTCATTTCCGAGACATCAACTGATTCACAAGATGGGTCGGCAAACTTGGTTGCGGAGATTTCCCGGCAACTAAATCTGGTTGCTGAACTGGCTCGGCAACAAAAAATGGTTGTAGCTCGGCAACCATGCCTGGTTGCCGAGATGGCTCGGCAACTAATTTTGGTTGCCGAGCCATCTCGGCAATCCAGGGGGGGAAATTTTTTTTTTTTTTTTTTTGGTTTTTTTTTTTTTTTGCGGAGGTATCAAATGTTTGTAAATTGTTTCCTTTAATTTTTATTTTCAATTTATTTGAATTTTTTGTGTCATCTTGGTAATGTTGTTGAGCTTGTGTTAATATACAATCCTTTATTTTTATAATTGTATTTTTATAAGTTACAAAAATTAGGTTAATTTATCCTAATTTTGTTAATCAAAAAAAATTTTTTTCTTGTGGAAACTTTAGAAAAAATTGTGAAATTAGCATTGTAAAAAAACTTAGCTCTGGCAATCAAACGAGATAGCTTGGCAACCAATTTTGGTTGCCGAGCCATTTCCGCAATCAGTAGGGGAAATTTTTTTTTTTTTTTTTTTTTACTTGCTGAGGTTTGAAATGTTTATATACTGTCCAGAAATACTGGGGAATATTTTTTTTTAATTTTGGGTGTTTAATTCTCTGAATTTTCATTTAACTATTTTATTTTACTGTTCCCGTTTTTTTTTTTGTCTATTTTATTTGACCTAAAAAAAAAATATTATTTATAGTGTGCTTGCCAAGATAGCTTGGCAATCAAACCAAAGTGGGAAAAAAAAATTAATAACTTCAATTCAACCTACCCATACCCATGTTACTCTATTCACTTTATCTATCTAATTTATTATACTATCTATCTATCTATCTACTTTATTACACTACAAACAAGAACAATGAATGCATTTTGTTGTTTTGCATTGACTACATGAAACTTTCTTTATCCCTTTTTTCTCTCTCCGTATATTTCTCTTTTGTATCTTTGTCTTCCTTCTCTCTTCTTTATCTTTTCATTATCTTCTCCTTTGATTTTCTTTTCCTCCATTGATTGCAAAACTCAAACTCATTGTCTTCTCCTTTGATTGCAAAACATTACATTACAACATTAACATTACAGGTATGTGAATTTCATTTTATTATCATTTATTATGTAATATATTGATGTTGAATATGTTAAAAATATTAAAATATACATTTGAAAAACTTGTGTAGTAGATTAGTTGTTGCAAGGGGATGAAATGCCGGCCGCCGAAGTTGACCGGCAACCAACGTTGCTCGGCAACCAACGGTGGTTACCGGCAACCACCGTTGGTTGCCGAGGTTCCTCGGCAACCACATACAGTGCAAAAAAAAATTTTTTTTTTTTTTTCCTTTCCTTAGAGTAAAACTGTAAAATGAATAAAAATTTATTTGTATTTTGTATATTGGGAAAGGAATGTATGTATCAAAAAGATTGATATTACTTTAATTTGTAATTTTTTTGTAATAATGTTAAGTAACCATTCTTTAAATCATATGGTATAGACTAAGAGTTTATTGTTTTGTAAATATGTTATAATCTTATGAAATATATTTCATAATTATTTATACTTAATTTTTTTTGTTTGCAGATATGGATGTACAATACATTGTTGATGAAAATGTTAGATTTGGTGGAAAGCTTACACAGATTAGTAATTTTAGATATGTACAGGTTGTGATTGGAAATTATAATGAGGAACAGTTGAATGAATTTAGAAATAGTTGCTTTTCTTATTTAGAAGAGTTATACAATAGAAGAATACGATTCAGTGGTAAGTTAGTACACGAATTTCTTTTTAATATGGTACATACAAATAAGGGAAATGAAATTTGGTTTAAAGTAGATGATCAGTTAGTGAGATTTGGATTGCAAGAGTATTGTTTGATATCTGGATTACTATGTCATGACAATTCTGAGACTATGTCTATTTATAGTACTTTAGGTAAACATAGACTTAGAAGGAGGTATTTTAATAATGCCTCACAGATATCTTTGAATCAATTGGAGAATGCTTTCTTGAATTGTGGAGATGAAAACGACAAGTATAAGCTAGGGTTAGCCTTAGTTATTGAAGGATTTTTCAAGCCCATGGAAAGGAAAAAAATAAATGTACAGACATTATCATTAGGTGATAATTTGGAAGTTTGTTATGATTATCCATGGGGAAGGCATTCTTTTTTTATACTCCTCCGCTCACTAATTAAATCATGGGAACGTTTGGCAGCTAGGGGCATGAATGGTAGTATTATGCCCTACACTATATATGGTTGTCCTACAATATTCCAGGTTAGTAATTATTTAGATTACTAATTGTATTTAAATTTATTAGTATTGTATTATTTAATATATATTGATTTTATTTATATTTTTATAGTTGTGGATATATGAGGCATGCCCACATATTGGTGAAAAATTTGGGGCTAAATTGCAAAATGGGTTCCCACGTATTTTGAGTTTGGACATCCTTGAGAAAATAGAAAGAAATGATGTTTGTGAATTTTTTAACTCCACACAGGTTAGTACATTTTGTTTTGTGAATATATATTTTTAGTGATTTTATGTATTATTGTTATTTAATAATATGTATTTGTAGATTGTTGCTGCTGTACCAATACTATTACCAACACAAGAAGAATTAGAACAAGCATATGTGTATACTATGGTTTTAGTAGAGGATTCAGCAGATATTCGTTTTGATCATATTGTGGATCAGTTTGAGTATGGGGGAGAACATGTTGATGAACATGTTGATGAGGTTGAAGAAGAAGTGGATGAGGAAGAAAGAAATGAAGGAAATATACCACCAGCTGAACCAGATGAGAATTTTGATAAAAGTTGGTCCCCTTATATAAGTAACGAGGAGTTACCCGATGATATCTGGCCTGCAAGGCCTGCAAGAAACGTTACTTATATGGACTATTATAATGAACAAGAAAATATTCCTGAGACTTCTCAAGGGCCTTCAACTTCAGGTTACAACTACTCAGGTTACAACTACTCTGATGATTACGTAACATATGAAAACTTGAGCTCTATGTTCGATGAATAGAGAAATTATTTTGATACCCGATTAGATGAGCAAAGATCTTATATTGATAACACAAGAGATGACTTGTTGCTGCGTTTAGATGAGTTACAACCCAATAGTGATGTGAAGGAACTGCAGCAATATATAGATAGCAAATTTGACTCATTTAGGGGTGAACAGAGTAGCTTATTTGGTAGTTTGCAGGATCAGTTCCAAAGTTCTTTTGGACAAATCCAGAGAATGTTTGAAGGGATGAATGTTCACAAACCTGGTGATGCTGGTGGTAGTAGTGGTGGTGGTGGTGGTGGTGGTGGTGGAAATGAAATAGAACGTACTGATGTAGAGGAGACATCAACTGATGCGTTCATTCCAATTTTGTGCGACATAGATAAAAAAATTGAAAGTGATTTTGCTAATTGGACGAGTCGCGCAAAAACTCGGTAAGTTATAATATTTAATATAAGTTATAATATTTGGTATAAGTATTTAACTTATCCATTTTTCTAAATGTATTTGTCATTTTTTGTAGTGATGTTATAAGATTGCATGGGGGCTATACTTTGAATAAAGAGAAGCTCATGAATCTTGGGAATCCTGAATATCCACTCAACTCCGAGGTAAAGATTAATTATATTTTTTAACTTATTGATTAAGTATATTTGTTAATGTTAGTATATATAAGAATATAATGTTGTATGATGTTATGTGTATTGTATGAAAAGGATATGGATGCTGGATTAATGTTGATTAGAGCAAGAAGCAGAAATTTCCAGGATATATTTTCAGATAAGTATGCAGTCTTGGATTCTGGTTTTGGATCTCTTATGATTGAACTTAGAGTTAAACTTTTGGATCCAAGAGGGCAAATTGTACAACATGTTGCTTCTTCTTCTTCCTCTTCTTCTCTTGATAACATGGTGATGGGATATGTAAATGGTTATTTTCCTAAAAATTTTGGTAAAAAATGGAAGGAATGTAATTATTTACTATGGCCATATCTTGTGCACAACAAATATTGGGTATTGTTTCATGTGGATTTGAAGAGGTGGAAGCTCACAGTATTTGATAATTATCAAAAATTAGCTGATAATGCATCCATGTATGTTGCTGTACTTCCTATTATTGGAGGTCTTCCAGATGTGATTAGGAGGTATGTGCCAGAACTTGGTACAAACATTGAGCATTTGGAATACTGGAGGAAACCCATTACTGATATACCTCAACTTGATAGATACAGGTAATTAGTAATTAGTTTAAATAATTTATTTTATTCCTAATAATAGTTATGTATAATTACTAATGTTTTAAAAACATTATTTGCAGTGATGGGGGCATACTTGTGATGAAGTATGTTGAGTGTCTATTAGCTGGACTACCCTTGGATGCAGTGAGAGTGGACAAAATACCTATTTATAGGTATAAAATGATGCTTGATTTTTTCAAGAAGGAGTTGTTTTTTATTCCATATCAAAGAGATGTTTAATAAAGTGAAATTGTAAATTTATAATTTGTATTAAACAATGTAATTTGATTTGATTGAATAAAAGGGTTGTTGTTTTGTTATTCACAATAATTGTACTCAGTTCAATTTTCTTTTTATTTTCAATCTACTTAAATTTTTTGCTGGGTAGTGAGCTGTAATTTATATTTATTGAACTTAGCAGGTTTTGTAGAAGAGATGAACAATTACATTTTTATTGCAGAAAAGATGAACAGGTTTTTTTTTTCAGTCTGTTAAGATTGGTCGAGGTTTTCCGGCAACCACAATTGGTTGCCGGAAAATGTGGTTGCCTCGGCAACCAAGATTGGTTGCCGAGATGGCTCGGCAACCAATTTTGGTTGCCGAGCTATCTCGGCAACCCAGTAAAGTCTGTGTTTTTTTTTTTTTTTTTTTTTTTTGATTGCCGAGGCATTGAATGTTTATATGTTTATATACAGTCCGGAACGAAATGCATGCTCGGTATAGAAAAGTTTTGATTAGTGAGGTAGCAAATGTTTATTATATAGTCCAGAAATATTTGTTATGGAAAAGGTTTAACTCAAATGAATACCTTGCCATTTTTTGCATGCTGTAATCTATATTGATTGAACTAAGTATGTTTTATAGAAGAGATGAACAATTACAGTTTTTTGGCAGAAAAGATGAACAATTACAGGTTTGTTTTTTTCAGTCTGTTAACATTGGCTGAGGTTTCCTGGCAACCACAATTGGTTGCCGAGGCAATCAAAATTGTTTGCCGAGCCGTCTCGGCAACCAACCTTGGTTGTCGAGATGGCTCGGCAGCCAAGATTGGTTGCCGAGAAAGATCGGCAACCAACCCTGGTTGCCGAGATGGCTCGGCAACCAATATTGGTTGCGGAGCTATCTCGGCAACCCAGTAAAAAAAAATTTTTTTTTTTTTTTGTTTTTTTTTTAACTTTTGATTGCTGAGGCATTGAATGTTTATATGTTTATATACAGTCCGGAAGGAAATGCACGCTCGTTATGGAAAAGTTTTACCTTAAATGAATACCCTGTCATTTTTTGCAAATGTATTTTGTACATTTAAAGCTTTAAGGCCATTTTTCTATGAAGAAATCCAAAATCTAAACATTGAAATACTTAAAAACTGAACTACTTGGTAACAGTTGGGGAGAAGAAATTTGTGGTGGAGAAAGGATTTCTATGCCACAAGCTACTTTCCAAAAATATTTCATAGCTGAGGTGAGTTGGCAATCAAATTGTATTGCTGAGCTATCTTGGCAATGTTTTTAAAAAAAAAAAAAAAATTTTTTTTTAAATATTTTTTTTTTCTTTTGATTGCCAAGCCATCAAATGTTTATATATAGTAGAAATGTTTATTTTTTTAAAAATCCTGTATTTTTATAAATGTATTTTAATAGGTTATAAAAATTAGATTAATTTTTCCCAATTTTGTTAATAAAAAATTTTTTTTTTCTTGTGGAAACTTTAGCAAAAAATGTTTACTTAGCTTTGTAAAAAAACTAATATTTGAATGTTTGCAAAGAAGTATGAAGCATTCATAAACATTATGAGCTCAATATGGGAAACATTTTTTCACCAATAACAACAATAAATAGCTGAAATATAAATTCCAAGAAGCCAATTAAAACAAATGTATTTAAGAAAAAATGAGTAAATTGTTCAAGCTTATATTCTATAAAAATGAGTTATACAATTATTAAAACATAAACAATAAACATCTTCATTTTTAAGATAGAAAAATGGTTGACAAGATGTTTCGGCCACCAAGTTTGGTTGCCGAGAGATCTCGGCAACCAAATTTGGTAATGAAACCAAAGTGGAAAAAAAAAAAATAAGAACTTGAATTATTTTATACAATTACCAAAACATGAACAATGAATATACGTGCCACAAGTAAAGATACTTTATTTTCTAAGACGAAAATGTGGTTCATAAGATGTCTTGAGTAACATCTTGGCAACCCTGGTCTGGTTGCTGAGCTAACTCGGGAACCAAAATTGGTTGCCGAGATGGCTCAGTTGCCGAGGCATCTCGTAAATCTAGGGAAATTTTCGTTTTTTTTTTTTTTTTGTGGTTTGCCTCAAATCAATACCTTGCAATTTTTTGCATAATACTGTACATTTAAAGGTTTAAGTAACAAATATGATAACCAAAATAATAACTGCTCTTATATTTATCTTATAGTTAAAGGTACATCATATAATTACAATAACAAAAGATAAACCCAAAATATTTAAAACACATCTTAATTGGAAGTTGAACATTGTTTAGTTAAGATGGTTTGAAAATTCATTGGTTTTTTTTTAGCCTCATCAATCGCACAGCTGTTGAATTTCTTCTTCGTAATTGGTGCATCATCCAAATCAAACAAAGATCTTTTTGCTGTTCGTTCCAGGAAGCTTATAGGCTCACCTATATCCTCAACCGGAGCTTTGCCTTTGTCTTTGTCTTTGTTCTTTTTTTCCACTTCTGATGCATTGATAATAAAAATGATTTCATATTTGCACTGAGGCAACTGTTGTTGTACCGACTGCTGTTGTATAGCTTTGACATAAAATATCTCATCTTCATCCATAGATAACCTTATATGTGTCTGTTAATATGAAATTTGATAAGTTGTAAAACAAATGAGTGTAAAATTGAAGTAAAAGAAAAAGAAATACCAATGGTTGTTCCATCATAGTTTGAGCAGTTGATTGTAAAAAATATTCTGCTAGATTTCCAATAGCTGTAGCGTTAATGTATCCAGTAGAATCCATCAATTGCATGTATACCTTAGCTCTATAAGAAAAAAAAAATAAATTTATGTTATGAAAATTAAATAGAATGTGTAAATAAATGTAAATAAAAGTTTAAAAATATTTAATTTGGTCATGATTACCTTGGTATTGCTTCAGCTTCAAGACATTTACAAAACATACAATGGTATATGTCACCATAATTTTCGCTTGAAATTTTGTTGCAATTGTTGCAACTCATATACCAATAAGTCTGATTCAAAACTGTAACACATGCTTTCCCTTTTATCCAGAAAAATTGTTTCTGTCAATATAACAATATATAAATAAGTTATTATAGAACAATTTTTAAAATTTGTACAATTATTTAAAGTATAAAGAGTTGTACCACAGTTTTCAGCCCTTGAATATTCTTTATTTCTGTGAAGTCTTTCTCATCAGTTGGAATACAAAGCTTGGAAGATAGCTCTGATGGTGTTAAATTCAAATAATATTTGTCACATACAATTTCATCAATCAGTTTACAATTAGTACGTCCCCTGTACACAAAAGTATATAAGTTATAATTTGAAGTCAAATGTGTAATAAATAAACAACTAATTAATATATATTTACCAAGATTTGAATTCTTCTACAATTTCAAATTTTCCATCTATGAAGAAAGAGGTGTCTGCTTTTGTGGATAATGATAAACCTGTACATTAAAATATAAATAGAACATGTTAATAGTTATGCAAAGATGATAATAATAGGTTTATAGAATATGATCAATTACCATTGAATGAGGTTACTTTGAGGTGCTTTCCAATTAGAACAGGTTTTCTTTTCAGATTTTCAGATATGTATTTGCATTCGTTATCCACAAAGGTTTCTCACATGGTTAACAGAATTGTGTCGAACCTATTATTTGTAAAAAGAATAGTATGTAAAACTTGTAAGGAAAAAAAATTGTATAGCTATTATATAAAAAGAAATATGTATGGAGTGAAATAAATATAAATGTTATACTTTTTGTTTATCAATACTAAATCTTGCACTTGACATTCTTTTTCATATCGAGTTTGAATAATCCTTTTAGGTTTTATATCAATTACCATCCCAGCAACACCTGTAAAAAACAAAAAACAAAAAAGTAAAAAAAATGTATATTAACATTCAAAAGTTTAGTGTAATGTGTAGAAAGTAGTTTTATTGACTTACTTATATCTATGTTTGAATCCATATAGTTAGGGAAATCTTCAAAATCAGTAAAGGTATAAGTAGACATTATGAGATTGCTATTATTTTCTTCAACTTTGCGTATTCTTGTTCTTCCTGAAATTATCCACTGCACTTCTCCACATTTTGCCCTGTACTCTGGGTTTGTTATTTTAACCATTGCATTTGATACCAAATAAGTGTTTCCTAATGTTAATTGATCTTGAAAAGCTGTAATATTTTGACCATATAAAGTTGCTTGAACTGTTGATCCCTGATGCATAAAAAGAATTTAAAAATTAAAAATTTTGATGATATAAGAAGTGAAAGATATAATGCAGTAATATTTACCTCTGTGTCCATGAGAATTAAATTTTGATACTTGGTTGGACTTTTTTGAGCAATTCTGGGAGAAAATTTTTCAGCAACCACAACTTTGACTGTCCATCCACTACTTCTTGGAGAAACATTACTAATCAATTGAGAGTCTTTACTCATTTTGAAGGCTGTGCAATAGAAGTTACAATTTTGTTATATTTATAGAGGTAATGAAGAGAATTGGAAGAACAGGTAAGAAAATTTAGCTAAGTAATTGAGTGAGTGATGAGAGTATTTGATTTATTGAAGAGGTATTTATACAGAAATATAGATCGAGACAGTAATCTGCAAAATAAAATAAATATAGTAAATTAAGAAGTATACTGTTAGAGTTAAATAGGTTATGATTGAGTTTGTTTAAAATATAGATGAAAACAAAAATTTATTTAGAAGTAAATATTGGTTGTATAAACCTATGGTTGTTCCTTAGTTTTAAAGTAAAAGCTATTAGTTGTGATTCAACTGTGTTTTGAAGTGTAATACTGTTCCTGTAACTTTAATAAGATATTATACTACTTATCTTTACAATAAAAGGATAAAACAAATAGCAGAACAGAAGAAAATAGTGAATCTTTTTTTATTGGTTTGTAAATTACCTTTTTGGAGGACATCTTTTTTTTTTGTGGTAATTAATTAGTAGCGGTAGTCATATTTAGTGTAAGGAAATGGAAGCCTAAGAAATAGAACATTGGCAAGCTTTGGTATTCTAAGTCCAGACCAAAGTTTTATTTTGTTACTATAAGGAAATTGTAATATGTAAATTCACTGGTATGTATCTAGTGTTATTTATGTACAGTATCAATTAATTTAGCAAGATGCAACTGTGAGCATTTCCACCTCTTTTCCTTCCCTTGGTCTGTTTATTTGATTCAGGAGAAATTGTTATTGGAGATTGGTGGATTGGGATACATTTTTGGTTACCAAAGTTGCAACTTTGGCAATCAAATGTGGTTCCTAAAGTTGCATTGTGGCTGTCAAGGTTCACAATGGTTGCCGAGCGGCAACCAAAGGTGGTTGCCGAGGAACCTCGGCAACAAACCTTTGGTTGCCGAGCTGGCTCGGCAACCAAGGATGGTTGCCGAGCCATCTCGGCAACCAGTTGTAGTTTTAAAAAAAAAGGTTTTTTTTTTTTTTCCTTTCCTTAGAGGTAATAAAATGATAAAAACTCATTCTATATAAAAAAAGATTGATATTAAGCAATCCTTTTATAATAATCTTCATTAACCAAGTTGGTATAGGCGAAGACATTGTAGACTAAGACATTGCCATAAATGTTGATAACAGCTACACGGTAGCAGTAATCAAAAACATTTATAGGTGCCAGCATAATTTAATGCTTATCATGTATTATTATAGAAAGTAATTTTAAATAATATTATAAGAAAAAAAATTATGTTGTTATTTAAATTTTTTTTAGTATATATTGTAAGGATATATTTATATATATTGGAAAATTAACAGAGGAAAGAAAATAAAATATAGTTAATAGTTTGATAATCTATTAGGCATCAAAGTGATTCTTATTTTCAAAGCTAGTTGTTTAGGTGATCTGTGAAGAAAAAGAGTAAGAGAAGCAGCTAATAAGCACAAAATTTTATAATTTATTTAAGAAGATATATATTCAATATTCATTTTGAATCAAACAACCGAGATATACATTAAACTGACAATCTAGACTTGAATAATTAAATACCCTACCGAGCAGTAAGAACCAAAGAGATATAGATGAAAGATGTAGTAATCAAATGATAGTAATACTAATCTATAGTTTTAGAGCAGAGAGTCATAATTTCACTTTGGCCTAAAAAGATATGTGAATGACATGTAAGAAAAGACGGAGAAAGTGTAAATTCAATGAATGATTACAAAGTGCTAGAATTTGAAAGTGCTTGTGTAACCACCCCAAACAAGCTATTGCGGACTTAGCAACTATATTGGCTACCTCAGCAAATATGTATTGGTTGAGTCATCTAGGCAACAGTTGTGGATGTAGTTAGGAACCAGTTGTTATATTAAAAATTTTGTATTATTTTTATTTCTTATTAATAAAAAAAAAAATATGATAAACATATCTAGGAAATGAAATATATAATTAAATTGTATACAAATTAGCAAGCATAAGAGCTACATAAATTGATTCAAAATGAGAAGCTGTTTTTTATTCAGAATATATCCTATCAAAAACTTTTATAGCTACTCAGCTTAATTTAATGTTTAGCATATCTATATCCTTACAACAATATAATAATACAAGTAAACAAAATACGTATTATTACTTACTGTATCACAAGAGTGAGTAATGGATATTGTTGTATTTAATATTATAGGCAAAAAAATTAGGTTATTCTTCAACTTTTTATTAGTAACAATATATATATTTGTGAAATTTAGGAAAAAACTAAAAGGGGAAAAAAATTTAATAAAAACAACTGACAAAAAATAATTAAATTTGTTGAATTACATTTGTACTATATTGTTCTCTTTATCTAATAATTATTTTTTTGTTAACTATCAAAGAACAAGATATACATTCATTATTATGATTTATTTAAATAAAGATAAAGATATACATGAAATACTGACAAATTTAGGTTGTAATAATTAAATACCCAAAAACTTTTACGGCTAGAATTAAAGATATACATTACATCATATCATAATAATAGTAATCTAATAGTATTAGAATAGTAATAAATAAAATTTCATCCAAAAAAATTTCAAAAATAGATAAATATTTAAAAAAAAAAAGTACTACAGGAAAAAAAACATTTTATATTTATACTAATAATTAGAAGATTATTGTATAGGTAATTTTAAATTCTCTATATACTAAAAAAAATTAGGTCTATTTAATTGTATCAGTATCAATTTTTATCAGTAAAAATATATATTTGTAAATTTTAAAAAAATGTGAAAAAGAAAAGTTGTAGCAAATGGCTATACGTATAGTTTCATCATTGCATAATTAGCACAAAAAAAATTAATTAATTCGGCCAAATACATATTTATAATTTCAATCTTTTACATTTCCTATTTTGAATAAATAATTGGTATAATGCATTAACTATTGGAACAAGAATATAAATATTTAAAAAATAATGTCAGCATTAATCACAGATATAAAAATAATATTACAATATATTAATGGAAATCCCTACAATATCATATTACAATATCAAAAATAATATAAATAAAAGCATTATATCATTTGTGAAAGAAAACAATTAGAAAATGTGTAGGATCCATAATCCCCTCTTCGACTTCTTATTTTTCTGCAAGAAAAAAAAAAGATAAACACACATGAGATTATTTTATTAAAAGAAAGTCATTTTAATGTAATAAGTCAATTAAATCATTCATACCTTATTTATAAATATAGTAATGATTAATATACACTAAAATGAAATATTTGGGAAAACTAAAGAATAATTATCACAAATAGAATGCTGTAAATTAATAGGAGGCGTAAAGTCGAACATAATTAAACAACTACTAAAAAATAACAATAATGACACTATAAATTCACTAAAGCTAAAATTTCTTTATAGACAACATTTTTTGTACACTTTAAATGTAAATGTGAATTTTGAAGTGGTTTTATCAACACTTTAATAGAACTTATTGTTTTAGCTCTAGATAATGCCACATATAATTGTCCATGTGAAAATACAGATTCTGGAAGATATAAACCAACAAAATCTAGAGTTTGTCCTTGAGCTTTATTTATTGTCATTGCAAAGCATGGACGAATAGGAAATTGTGTTCTTTTAAAAGGAAATGAATTTTTATCACTTTGAAGAGGTATAAATGGAATTCTTGGTAAGAAAACATGTTTTCCTTTATATTCTCCAATACAAATTTCAGCATGAATAACATTACGTTCAAATGATCGACAAACTAATCTTGTTCCATTACATAATCCTTCTGAGGGGTTAATATTTCTAAGTAATATAACAGGACAATTTTTTTTTAATATAAGTTCATGTGGTGGAATACCATTTGAAGTTAAAATATTTAAAAAATCTTCATGAATACTTTGATCTATTTGTTCCAATGTTTCATCATAACTATAATATGTACATGTTTCACCAGGTAATTCCTTAAGTAAAATATTGTTTATTAAATCAACACATTCATTTTTTGGAGTTAAAATAACACTATTAATCACTGTATCTAAATTTGTAATATAGTGTTTTAAATTAGGAAAGACAATGTGAATTAAATTTTGTAAAGATTTGTATTCTTCTTCAAATGGTATAATTATTTCGTTAGGAAGCGTAATCATACCACATGTATGTTCAATCTCAATCCCATCACCAATATTAAGTAACAATTGAGAAAATAATGGATCTAATTGTGCTCTCATATTTTGGACTAATTGAAATTTTCTAAAATGTGGCCATAAGCTAGAATGAACTAAACTTGCCAATAATATTTTTTCTTTGTTCCCTTTTTGAACAACTGGTAAAACTTGTCTAAAATCTCCACCTAGAACAACAATTTTGCCACCGAATGGTAAATTACTTTCATTAATATCTTTTAACATGTTGTCAACAGCTTCAACAGCATAACGATGCATCATTGGTGCCTCATCCCAAATGATTAAATTTGTCATTCGAAACAAATCTGCTAATGCAGATTGTTTACTAACAGAACATGTAATATCACTATTTATTTCTAAAGGAATTTTAAATCTTGAATGTGCAGTTCGTGCTCCAGGTAACAAAGAAGCTGCAACTCCAGAAGAAGCAGTAGCCAATGCAATAAGATTTTTGGATCTAACAAATGTAAGCAAGGCTTTATATAAAAATGTTTTACCTGTACCACCTGGTCCATCTATGAAAAACGTTCCAGGTTTTCTGTTTAAAACATGTTCCACAATTTCATCATAAGCTAATTTTTGTTCTTTATTTAACATATTTGTATATAACATATCATTATTTCTAATTACATTATTTTCCATCTCTTCGCTAACAATATTAGCTAATCTTTCTTCTTCTCCTATAGTTATTTGAAATGGTACAACAGAATATTCATTTATGTTTTTACCACTTTCTTCTAATATATGATTGATATAATGTAGAGCTTGAATTTCAGCATTTATAACAGATAAACCTTCATTGACATAGTCCTCATACATAAAGTTACCAAATTTAATCCACAATGCTTTTGGATCATCAGGTCCACATAAAGTTAATATTGTAGCAAATAAACGTCTTAAAGAAGAAGGCATTTCATAACTAATAGCTTCTTCCAAACACATTTCACAATAATTATTACCATTTAGTGAGCCATATGCAACAGCTGCTTCATGAAAAGATTGCATAGAAATACCATTTACTATTTTTAGACTTGCATAAGATGTTGGTCCCCTAATATGATTAAGCAAAATTCGTAAATAATATCTTTCACCTTCAATTATGTTAGCTGAAACTAATCTTCCAATTACATTTCCACGTTTTCTTTTTGTCCATATTTTACATTGTGTATCCCATACAAAATACTGGGGAAATTCTCTATACAATAATGTATTTGCAAATTTATTGCATGTATTCATTCTAAAAAATTCAGTTAACATTGTTATTTTTCTATAATCTGTATCAATAATATTTAACAAATTTTCAGAATCTTTATATGTTACTAAATGGTTATTTTCAAGATGTAATTGTAATGATATAACTGAAGGAAAAATTTCAGATAAAATAAATCCATATATTCTCCAAAGAGCTTCAGGTGGAGATATCCATCTAGCAGATTGATATCTTTCAATTTCATCGACATTATTTGTATTATTATTTACACAAAAATTTACCTTATCATGTCCTTTGTATACATATTTATATAAATATTTTACTGCTTTTACAGTTGAACATATTTCTACATTGATATGACAATCATATTTTGCACATAAATATGGATTATAAGGTACAACCCATCTATTATCTAATAAACTACCTCTAATAGTAATTGTTTGATAAGTATTGGAACGCCTATAATTTGGGTAACAATTTTCTCCAAGAAAAGTTTTTGCAATAAATTCTTTTGGATATTTATTTTTACACTTTCCATCTTTATTCATACAAATATTGTTAGGATTTAGTATACCACAAGGACCATGTATCATATGTTTAATTACAACAGAATGTAAATGAGAGTTTTGATTTTTATTAGGTATTTCACATGAAACAATTTCATCAATTAAATCTGTGTTATTAACTTTACAATTTGGTTTTAGAATTAACAAAAAATGTGCATGTGGAAGGCCTCTTTTTTGGAATTCTATTACATAAATATAAGCAGCAACTTCACCAAAAATATGTCTTTCAAATAAATCAATTTTTAATTCTTCCAATTTTGCTCTAAATATACGAGTAATCAAATCAGGTCTATTTTGACTAATATCATTATATTTCAACTCATTTTTTATTTCATCCCAATTTGGATTACAAGTTATTGTTAAAAATATATCCGGTTTTCCAAACCTTTGAACCAGAGCCATTGCATCCATATATCTTTTTTTCATATATCTGGGGCCACCAATAAAAGAAGAAGGTAAAATAATTTTTTTACCAATTTTATAACCTCTATTTTCACCATTTTGTACACTATCAACAATTCCTTGATATAATTCAGCACGTATTTCATTTTGATTTTTTCTAAAATAATCTAATCTACTTGTTTCAATTTTAACATACATATCAACCACATATTGTTGAAAAAGTCTTCCAGCATGAAGTAAAATGCACTTATTAGTAGGTCTTACCTGTAACTTATAACAATAATATTCCCTGCAAGATACTTGTAGTTTCTTTTTAGGCCTTCTCATAACTGCAAATAAATAAATTAAATTAATAAAGTTTGATAATAAAAATAAAATAATAGACTATGTTTAAAAGATTAACCTGAATTCTCGTTTTCAATTAATTGATTCGCAGAATTTATAACATTTATATCTAACAAATTATTCACAATATTATAAGAATCAACATTGTTTAGACAATACTTTTGGATACCTTCATGCCATCCAGATTCACCATAAGGAAATAATAATGGATATTGAAGTGGATCATAACAACCAAAATAGTAATGTATTTTATGTATACTATCAGAATGACAATGTATTAATATATCTCTTGATCTGGTGTTAGTAGTAATAGAAGGATCTTCATCAACCCATATTGCAGCTACTTGTGATGCTGAAGGTGTATTGTATACTCTTTGATCAAGTCCCGCATCACATCTAATTTGTATTTTACATAACTCTAAAGAATCAACACTACTTAATGAACGAAAAATTTGTGAATATGGATTAATCTTCAATATATTGATTAATTTATTCAACATATATTGACAAAATTTATCTGATTTTTGTAACCTATGTTGTACTTCATTTTCAGTATCATAAAAGTACAATTGTAAAAATGAAGGATTGTTATCAGTAGGTATAATGGAATTTATATAATGATAAACTTGTCCTTGAATTCTAAATGTATATATACCTTTGTATGATTTTCCCAAATTTTGATCATATTTTACCCCAAATGATGTAAATGCAAAATGATTATTATAATTGCGTACATTACTTTTAAAATGTAAGGATTCATTGGAATTGGTAGTATATAGTTCATACAATTCATCAGGACAAGAATTTATTTTCAATTTGACTTTACCATCACAACAACAAAAACCTTTAGTTTCTTTCTCAAATTTTATAGCTTTACAGTACCTACAAATTGTTGGTGGTGTTAATATATGAGTTTTTGTGGGAATATTTTGTATAACAACATATTTACTATATTGTGTAATATTAGAATTATTATTTAATATATCATCATCAACTATATCAAGTTCCTCAACAGCTATATCACCTTCATCAACCATTCTTTGATTATCAACTACAAAATAGAAATCCAATATTATAATGCATATTCAAAAAAATTTTAATATATATTATATAAATTTAAGAAATACTTGCCTGTTGATAAACTTGAACTACCCTGCAACCTAGTAACTTTCTTTTTTGGCTCAATTTTTCTCTGTGCATACAATTCTCTCCTTCTTTTATTCCTCAAATCTTTTTTTTCTTGTGTATTCATCTATCTACAACACCTATATAAAATAAAGCAAAAAGAAAAAAGCTTCAAATAAATACCAAAAAAATAAAAAATCACCAGGTTTAATACAAACTAAAATAACAAAATGAAAATATCGTGTTCAACTAATTTAGCAAGAACTTTTAGTAACAACTGTAAAAGATTAAATCTTGGGTAGGGAATCACAATAACCACAATTTGGTAGCCTACAACCAGCACATGTAACTGTGAAGATAGCATAGCATATCAAGAACAAGTTGGCCTGTGGTTGTCAAGCATCTCGGCAGCCACACTGTGGTTGCCGAGATGCTTTACATGCTCGGCAACCACAGTGTGTGGTTGCCGAGCTGTCTCGGCAACCACAGTGTGGTTGCCGAGGCATCTCGGCAACCACAGGGTGCTTGACAAGATGCCGAGCTGTCTCGGCAACCACACTGTGGTTGGCGAGCTGTCTCGGCACCCACACAAATCACCAGGTTTAATAGAAACTAAAATAACAAAATGAAAATATGGTTTTCAACTAATTTAGCAAGAACTTTTAGTAACAACTGTAAAAGATTAAACTACTATTATTCTTGGGTAGGGAATCACAATAACCACAATTTGGTAGCCTACAACCACCACATGTAACTGTGAAGATAGCATAACATCTCAAGAACAGGTTGGCCTGTGGTTGCCAAGCATCTCGGCAGCCACACTGTGGTTGCCAAGCATCTCGGCAGCCACACTGTGGTTGCCGAGATGCTTTACATGCTCGGCAACCACAGTGTGTGGTTGCCGAGCTGTCTCGGCAACCACAGTGTGGTTGCCGAGGCATCTCGGTAACCACCCTGTGGTTGCCAAGATGCCGAGCTGTCTCGGCAACCACAGTGTGTGTGCCACATATTACAGTGTTAGTGTTATCCAAGAAGAAATTTCTTGACTCGTTTGGTTGATTCAATCTTGGTAGGACAGCCAATAAATCTTACCTAAAAGGTTTTATTAGCTCAAATTGTTTGTAGAGCTGCTGTTGGGAGAAAATGCAAAGATGAGAAAAAATTAATATTACTGATAACATAACAGAATCAGCATCATATGAAGGAGTTTTCAATTTTGTTCATATTTTTCCTTGAATGAAACTAATTCATTTCTTGTTTGGACTGGAAAAAATGTTGATTAAAATGCATAAAAAAATTGATTATATTATTAAGAAAATTATCCAAGAGCATGAAGCAGACACAACAAGGACAAGAGGAAAGAAACATTTCTATTTACAAAAATCCAACTGAAATAGGTAAAAAATCAATGATAATTGTAAAAGGTAAACAACAACTGCACCTTAAAAATTATTGTAATAATACTTCCAATTAACACTAAAAATTAAAATTGCTGTAATAATACCTACAAATCTTAACTGTAAGATATCTTTCACAAAACTCAGCTCCCAGCTCCAAAAGTAATAGAGAATAAAACAAATTTGGATTAAAGTTGTAAAAGAAGACAAAACTCCTCCTTGAATGAATCTGAATTTCAACTGAATTTAATGTAATTCCAATTGTAATCCTTATCCTTATAGTCAATAAAAGTGTGCTAAGCTTGAAAAGCAACTTAAAAAATATTACAAAATGACGGTATAAAAAGAAGTTGAAAAACGACGTCGTGTAGGACGAAAAAGTGAACAGTAAAAAATTTAAGACTCTTATATTATTGTAAGGATATATATATATATATATATATATATATATATATATATATATATAAGTCAAAAATGGCGACTAGACTTTCTAAGATTAAAAAAAAAAAAAAATCTTGGCTTTGATTTTGTCGAATTGCTCGATAAAACAAAAGCCAATTCAAAAATTGCGGCTACAATGTCAAAACGGTGTCGTATTGGACAGAAAAACTAAAGTGAAAAATTAAGACTCTAATATTATATATACTCAGAAAAAAAAAAACAAAAGCTCACATCTAACCACTCGACAAAACTATATAAAAATAATAATTTCAGAAGTAATGTTGTCGATGACGTGAACAGTTATTTCCTAATTTACTCTTATTTTTTTGTTCAAAAAAAAAATTGAATCTTAAACTTATGCAACATTTATTTAGAATAATTTGTAAAAAAAAATATAAAAAATTTGCTTTTCAATTCAAAAGTAAACTGAATTAAAATCGGTTAAAAAAAAAGGTGAAGTCAAAATGGGCTAAAAGCCCATTTGATTGATATGGGTGTGTATTTGTCAAGTTGCTCGACAAACACACACCCAAAGTATTTAAATAAAAAAATTTAAGAAATGTAAAAGCTCATTTTGATTTATATGGGTATGTATTTGTCAAGCAACTCGACAAACACACACCCAAATTATATTATATATATATAAGGAAAAGTCAATAATTGCATATGAAAGACACTAATATATATCTACATATATATATATACTAGTTTTGGCCCGTGCGTTGCACGTTTGTGAAAAATGTAGTGAAAAGTTGTAGGTTGATATGAACGTTTTATAGCACTATTTGTAAAATAAAAACAAAGTAGGTTATCATTAGATTTTTGTCTTTTTGAATACATTGTAAAGTATATGAGTTGTGTATATATTTATAAGGAGGTTGGAAATTTCATCAAACTGATGCAATAATTGGATGTAATAGAATTTAAGAATAGCTTGAAATAAAAATTCAACTAATTTGTAACTTATTGTCAGTCTATTGAAATTGAGTTTGAACTTTTTTATGTAGAACTTTGTATGCAATTGAAAAAAACCTTATTAAAAAAGGAAAAAAAAAATGTTTAAGAAAGATGTTTAAAAAATTCATATTCTTTCTTTTAAAATTATTTTTTCTGTTTAAAAAAAAATTAATCGGGACGGTTGACGGGTCAAAGCCCCGCACCGCATCGCAAATTCGCGGTTCCGTCCTACCCCAATACCATTTCTACCCACAATGTGAGAGGGGAAGAAAAGGTGAATGACTCTCCGCTTTCACTTTCCATTAGAAAATTAGTAAAGATAATCCTCTCTTTTATTTTCCACTTTTCATCACAAGATTTTATTACTGTGGCCCATATCAACATTCATAATTATTCTATTAATTTATCTAATAATTAATTACGAGGTTTCAATGAAAGAGTAAAACTCATATGAATAGTTGTGTTTCAATGGAAAATATTTTTCACGCTTTATAAAATAAGAGTTTAAATTACTTTAAAGAGGTCAAGAGAGAAAATCGCATTTATCCTTCTTCGAACTCAATTCAAAATTGGAATGACTCAAAGTGCATCTTTTTTCATACCTAAATCGTGTGAAAGTCATGAAGTTGTGAAAGTTTGTATAGAAAATATAATTTTTGCACTTGTGATCAAGCAAATTTATATATTTTGATATTAGAAAATTGACCACAATTTTTTTCATTAGACGAAAGTTATAAAAGAGTGTAGAAAAAATGTAAAGGTGGAACAATAAAAAAAGTTATTGTGATTGAAATTATACATACGTTTTAGTCATTCAGGCTAAAATTTTAAATCGTTTTAATATGAAAACATTATTCAATATAAAGAGTAAAATTTTATATTGTTTCAATTCGAAAATCACAATTATACGTAAGACTTGAGCTACATATTAAAGTTTTAATATGGAACTCTAAGTTTGAGTAGGAGTTTATTAACTCTCTTTTTGCATGTATATATATAATGCGGATATAAAAAGTCATTCATAGTGCAAATCTACGTTATTATTTTCTTAGACGTTAATTAAATATTGAGAAAATAATGAAGAAAAACAGAAAACATTACACAAAGTATTGGAGACAAGAATGAAACCGAGGAGGACATGGTTAGGTTTCGAAACAACACTTTGGCAAAAACATGTTTGTCGAGTTACTCGATTAAAAATGTGATACGAAATCAATCTATTCAATAGCTCAAGTAGCTCGACAAAATGAAAATCGAGTTGCCGGAGTTACTCGACGAACGAACGAAATTTAAATTTTTTATTATTTTGTTTCCCTTTTTTATTTAAATGATGTCATACATTTAAATAATTTTTTATTCTTATTTAGTGGTGTTATTTTTCAAGAAACTCGTGAGTCTTAAATTTAGATTTGTCGAGTAACTTGATAAATAAAGCATATACAAAATTTTATTTAATGTTTCATTTATTAGAATATAGTAAAATAGAATATATATCATATAAATTTAATATATATCATAATCAATTAATACAATATATTTTATTTTATTTTATTTTAGTAATTAGTATAAAAAAATATTAGTAACATTATTAGTAATAATGTTATAATTAATAGTTATAAAAAATAAAATATGTTGTTGATTTTTTTCATTGAAAAAAAAAATTAGAAATGTAAAAGCTAACCATAAAAAAAAAAAAAAAAAAAAAAAAAAAAATTATGAACAGTAACTTTTTCGAGTTACTATTCACCTAGTAAAAGTTTGACGAGTTGAATAGTAACTCGACAAATTTTTTAGAATTTAAAAAAAAAAATTTCATGAATAGTAACTTTTTCGAGTTACTATTCATCCCGAAAAAGTTTGTCGAGTTGAATAGTAACTCGACAAACTTTTTCGAATTTTTAAAAAAAAAAAAAAAATATTTCATGAACAGTAACTTTTTCGAGTTACTATTCATCTCGAAAAAGTTTGTCGAGTTGAATAGTAACTCGACAAACTTTTTCGAATTTAAAAAAAAAAAAAAAAAAAAAAATTTAAAAATTTTTGTCGAGTTACTCGACAAAATATTTTTTTTTTTTTTTTTTTTTTTTAGACGTCGAGTTACTCGACAAATGTAAAAAAAAAAAAAATTTTTTTTTTTTTTTTTTTTTTTTACACGTCGAGTAACTCGACAAATGTAAAAAAAAAAATTTTTTTTTTTTTTTTTTTTTTAGAAGTCGAGTTACTCGACAAATGTAAAAAAAAAAAAATTTTTTTTTTTTTTTTTTTTTACACGTCGAGTAACTCGACAAATGTAAAAAAAAAAATAATTTTTTTTTTTTTTTTTTAACACGTCGAGTAACTCGACAAAAGTAAAAAAAAAAAATTTTTTTTTTTTTTTTTTTTTTTTTAGAAGTCGAGTTACTCGACAAATGTAAAAAAAAAAAATTTTTTTTTTTTTTTTTTTACACGTCGAGTAACTCGACAAAAGTTAAAAAAAAAAATTTTTTTTTTTTTTTTTTTTTTAGAAGTCGAGTTACTCGACAAATGTAAAAAAAAAAAAAATTTTTTTTTTTTTTTTTTTACACGTCGAGTAACTCGACAAATGTAAAAAAAAATTTTTTTTTTTTTTTTTTTTACACGTCGAGTAACTCGACAAAAGTAAAAAAAAAAAAAATTTTTTTTTTTTTTAAAAAGTCGAGTTACTCGATCAATGTAAAAAAATTTTTTTTTTTTTTTTTTTTTTTTAAATTCGAGTTACTCGACAAAAGTTTTAAAAAAAAAAAAAATTTTTTTTCAAAAATTCGAGTTACTCGACAAAAGTCAAAAAAAATTTTTTTTTTTTTTTTTTTTTTTAATTTGAGTAATTCGACAAAAGAAATTTTTTTTTTTTTTTTAATTCGAGTAACTCGACAAAAGTTAAATATATATATATATATTTATTTTTTAAATTCGATTAACTCGACACAAGTTAAGAAAAAAAAAATTTTTTTTTTTTAAAAATTCGAGTAACTCGAACAAAGTTAAAAAAAATATATATATATATTTTTAAAAAATTCGAGTAACTCGACAAAAGTTAAAAAAAATATATATTTTTTTATTTTTTTAAAAATTCGAGTAACTCGACAAAAGTTAAAAAAATATATATATTTTTTTTAAAATTCGAGTAACTCGACAACATTTTTAAAAAAAAAAATTTTTTTTTTAAAATTCGAGTAACTCGACATAATTAAAAAAAATATATTTTTTTTTGTTTTTTTAAATTCGAGTAACTTGACAAGATTTAAAAAGTTCTAGGACTTCATATACATTTTTATTTTATTTTGTTGTTATTTGTTTTTTTTTTTTATTATTATTTAAAGAGGTGGACGAAATAAAATTTGTAACGAAATTTAAAAGTCAGGGATGGCCAAAGCAAATAAAAAAGTTATGAGTAAATTTGTTATAAAATGAAAAGATTGTGGACTAAAAGTGCAAATTACAAAAAAAAAAAAAAAAAAATTTAATGTTTCCCACTTTGTCGAGTTACTCGGCAAAGTGGAAAAATTAAAAACATTTTAATTTTCCCACTTTGCCGAGTAACTCGACAAAGTAGGATAAATTAAAAAAAAAAAATTTCCCCCACTTTGCCTACTCAGCAAACACAGGGAATTTTTTTTTTTTCTTTTTTTTTAATTAACACATCTCATTTGTCTTTTTTCAATTTTTTTCACTCAACAAGATTTTTTTTTTTTGTCAAATAAACATTTTAATTTCAAATTTTTTTTATACATGTTACATTAACCATTTTTATTTTACTTTATTTTAAAAATGATTGTATAAATAATTCTAAAACTTTTCACTGCATTTTACATTTTTTACATACTTGCATTTGTACATAGCAATACCTACTTCTTTCTAATAGTGTACAATACCTACTTCTTTCTAATATAAAAGCACAATGAATATGATTAATTAAGATAAAAATAACTTTATTCAAGGTAATAAAACTTTTGAAAATCAACATTTTCCGTTGTTGTTTTTAACAATACAAAATAAAAAAAAATTACAAAAGAATACAATTACCAATAATATAAAATGAGAATCTCGCCAACCATTTACGGTTGCCGAGAATCTCGGCAACCATATCTCGACAACTATACTCCTTTGTATTTTTTTTTTCTATTGTTAAAAACAACAATAATATAAACACACATTTTGTGTTATTTTTTTGAAGGTCAACTAATATAAACATATTTCACTGATCATTTTGAGAATAAAATATTTCATAATTAATTGTTTTCGACCAAGTGTATGTTTCTGTGCAACTCACTTGCTATTTATGTTCTTGACGTTTTTTTTTTTTTTTTTAATGTGGCAACATTATAAAAAATAAAAATATTCAATTTGCTTATTTGCTTAAGATAAAAAAAAGATTAATAAAAAAATTGAATGAAAAGGTAAAATAAATAAACAAGATTAGTAAAAAATTGAATGAAAATTAAGTGTAAAAGAAAAAAAATAAGAAAAATGAATTAAATTTTTTTTTTTTTAAGTTGTTGGCATATCCCAACGATTTTAAAACAATAGGGACCTTTTGTGCAATTATTCCTTAAAAAAAAAAAAAAAAAAAAAAAAAAAAAAAAAAAAAACACTATTCAAGGCAATCAAAATTGGTTGCCGAGATAGCTCGGCAATCAAAATTGATTGCCGAGCTATCTCGGCAATCATGAGCATTATTAATTTTTTTTTTTTTTTTTTTTAATATGTGTCAAAAGAAAAAAAAAATGTTACTGTTCATGGCAATCAATTGATTGCCGAGCACAGTTCACATAATTTTTTTTTTTTTTAGATGCCTTTGATGAAACAATGGGCATGTTGAAGATAAACAAAATTGTCCTCTGTTTAACGGCTTAACTTACGATGAGGTGGGGTTCAATAGGCAAACATGGACGTAATTAGGGAAAAACAAATAACAAAAAAGCACTGACCCACAGTTGTCAAGGGGACTCTTTTATGAACTTGATTTATGCATATGATTCACCGATACAAGAACAATCCAAGTAAAAGACATTTCTGGAATAAATTTTTTAACTTATTTTTGGTCTTTTTGGATGTAGGAGTCTGAAACCTAGCCATCAAAGTTCCTAGTAGTTCATAATGGTATTGCAAAATTTACAACCATGTTAACAACCAATGATAGTTGCCAAATTGCTCGATAACCAAGACCAAGTTGGTTGCTGAGTTTCTCGGCAACCTGCCGAGATACTCATTATCAGGTTAAGTGGATAATGCATGAAAGGACAAGAAAAAAGACTGTATTATTAAAATGTTTTGTAGACATTATTGGACAGATAAATTTTATTGATGATTTAGTTGAGAAAATTAATTACTTTAATTAATATGCCTCATATTTTTGAAACGTTTGTGTTAAGCTCAATAATAGTACTTGAAGTGATAATTAGTTTATATTACTATTAGGTCTATGCTATATTATTCAATTAATAAAAATGTATTCCAATTTCATTGAATATATATAATATGGCATTGCTCATACTGCACCACTCTAATTGAATAATGTTTCTCTAATTTGGTGAACATACATTTAGGATAATATATGGAAATCGTTAAACATATAAACAAATTAAGTAACATGCATGTTTATTATCAAATTATTTATATTAAAATCTACTTATTTATTTTAATGTAAGTAGCTTGCTCAAAAGTAAAATTTAAAAATGAAATACAAGCATGCTTGATGGCATATTCCAACGATTTTAAAACAATAGGGACCTTTTGTGCAATTATTATTTTAAAAACAAAAAATAAAAATAAAAAATAAAAAATAAAAAATAAAAAAACTATTCATCAGGCTTGGCAATCAATTGATTGCCAATTGGGCTCAATTTGAGCCCAATTGGCAATCAATTGATTGCCGAGCCATCTCGGCAATCAATTTTGATTGCCGAGATGGCTCGGCAATCAATTTGATTGCCGAGCCGGGCACTTATTCTTACCTCTTTTTTTTTTTTAAAAAAAATTCTTTCAACATTCATTGCAGGTTTGAGTTGAATATTTAGTCTATCTCTGTCTTAATTATTTTGGTTTTATTGAGTTCAAGTGGGAGTGTTTCTGGGTGCAATTTTGAAGAGTACTCTCCTGCTTTGTACTATTCCATTGGAATTTGCTACTATTACTTTTCTAAAGAAGATTTGTTTAGCTACAATTTACAAGCGTCTTTCCCAGCCAGCCAAACTAAGTTTCTCCTTGGTATTAGAGTACTTGGTCTTCTCCTGTTCAACTTCTGCACTTAGTCTTCCAATTTCTCCATTTGCATTCTCAACCATTACTTTGTGTTCATCAAGTTGTTCCACCAATTTTCTATTTTCATCTTCCAAATGGCTTAGATTTTGGTAAAAATTCTCTTCCTTTTCTTTTAATTCAAGCAATTTATCACGTGCATTAACAAAAACGCCAATTTCAATTGCCGAGGTGGCTCGGCAATTGATTGCCGAGCCACCTCGGCAATCAATTGATTGCCGAGATGGCTCGGATTAGCATTAATCTGATAATCAACAAAGTTGTGATCCTTGATGCTGTACACAGTCATATTTTGTTCTTGCTGAGGTAGCACTGAAAATCCCAAGTTATCTTGTGCAAAGTAGATGCAATTGGGTTTGAAGTAGCCACAAGCAGAAACTGAAGTACAACCATAGTCGTCGATAAATAATAATCTGTTGCCCAAGTCCACCGATGCCATCCACTTGCTTTTCAATATATCAAACTTGTAAACTTTAAACATCAAGTGATGATTATAGTGAAGTACAAGCAGAAGATTTTCTGATGATTCTACCAAATACATGTTCTTCCGTGAGTTCTATTCTCAGCTTCTGTGTTTATGCATACATATGTATGTAATTTTGCTTGTACATCTGGTGTATGTATAAATGATTGAAGCATGGAAAAAGTTTTAATTTTTGGTTATTGATTCATTCTTCTTACTGTATTTTTTAAAAAGTCTGAGCTTTAATTAATTTCATTTATTAATCAGAGTGGTGTTTTCTGCAATTCCGGATTGATCTCAGCTTTGATTGTGAGAGAGAGAGAGAGAAGATATATTTTTGGGTGAAATGTTGGACAAAGTAAAAAATTGTGGCTGACTGTGAAAACGGTGTCGTTATAGTTGTAAAAAGAAGTTCAAAAACGACGGCGTGTAGGACGAAAATGTGAACAGTAAAAAGTTTAAGGCTCTTATATTATTGTAAGGATATATATATATATATATATATATATATATATATAAAGAAGTCAAACATTGCGGCTTAATAGATTAATCTAATATATAAAAAAAAAAAAAAAAAAGTCTCAAAAATTGATATCGAGCAACTCGACAAAATTATTTTTTTAATAAATATTTTTTGGTTATGACAAATCGGCAAACTACTCAAAAAAAAAAAAAAAAATTTGTCGAGTTACTCGACAAACCTTACTCGACAAAATTATTTTTTTTTTAAAATTTTTTTGTCATGCTAGATTGTCGAGCTACTCGAAAAAAAAAATTGATTCTTAAACATATGCTGCATTTATTTAGAATAATATGTAAAAAAAAAAAATTTTGAAAAATATAAAAAATTTACTTTACAATTCAAAAGGTAAACTGAATTAAAATCGAAATTAAAAAAAAAAAAAAAAAAGTCGAGTTATCTGACAATTTTTTGTATTTTTTTCTTTATTGTATTTTTTTTAGAGTTACTCGACAAAACCAAAGTCAAATCTTAAAAAAAAAAAACAAACAAACAAAGTCAACAAAAGTTGATTTTATAAAAATTTAATACAAATATGTAGGACAAAAGGGTGATAGTTGGATGGACAATGTCAAAAAAAAAAAAAAAAAAAAAAGTTGGGTAGATTAGTTACAAATTTGAAAGGTTTAGACCAAAAGTGCAAATTAAAAAAATGAAAACATGCCAAAATCAAATTGGGCTACTTCTTAAAAGTTGTAGGACTTCATTTACATTTTTATTTTACTTTGTTGTTATTAGTTTTTTTTTTTTTTTTGTTTATTTAAAAAGGAGGATAAAATAAAATTCGAAACAAAATTAAAAGGTCGGGGATGCTCAACGTTAAAAAAAATGTTAGGGATAAATTTGTTATAAATGAAAAGGTTGTGGACTAAAAGTACAAATTACTAAAATATATATATTTTATTTACTTCCTCGACTTACTAGAGAAAGTCAAAAAAATTATTTTTTTTTTTTTGACTTTCTCGAGTTACTCGAGAAAGTGTCAAAAAAAAAAAAAATTTGTAACTCGAGAAACTCATTAGGGAATTTTATTTTTTATTTTTTATTTTTTTTAATACTAATTTTGTCGAGTTATGAGGCAAAGTGGGGAAAAAGGAAAAATAATTTCAAAACTTCACTTAGTTAGAATTAACAAAAATTCATTTTACATAAAAAACGATCACCGAAAAATATGAAATTTTCAAGGAACATAGAATACTCATGTAGCTACCACATATCAAAATTTGATAGTCCGACGGCATGTTTCGGCTTACAAAAATGCTAACCGAAACATCTTAGTTACTTTTTCGGATTCATGCTGTCACAGTTTACAAAATTGTCCATAAATTGAGTTATATAACATGAAATTATGTAAAACCAAAGCCAATGGTTAGGTAAACCATAGGGCTATTGTCTCCAACTGGAATTATGTAAAAATACTTAATATATAAGGTGCAGTAAATTTTTGAGTTGGACAACAGAAACTGCATCTTAGAAAAACATGAAGATTAGCAATACCTTTCAAGTTCACATCATTAACGTGTAACCAAAACATGGGAATCCACTAAAACTACCACAAAACCAAGGTCCACAAAAGTTTAAGAAGATATTTACACTACTTAAAGTTTTTGTTGGTTTATAATAGCGATTCCGGCACGTCGATGGCATAAATCCGAAAAACAGCCTAGGAGGTTTCGCGGTGAGTATTTTAGTATGCCTAAACATGCCGTCGGACTACCAATTTTTGATATGTGGTAGCTACCTGAGTATTCTATGTCCCCTAAAAATTTCGTATTGTTCGGTGATCGTTTTCTATGTCAAAGAATTTTTTGTTACTCCATAACCAGGTGAATAAAATTTTCAAAATAAGGGCAGTGTTACTAAAATTTGTTCACCGAGTCATGGAGTAACAAAAATTTGTTTGACATAGAAAACGATAACCGAAAAAAATGAAATTTTCAGGGAACATAGAATACTTATTTAGCTACCACATATCAAAATTTGATAGTCCGACGGCATATTTCGGCTTACTAAAATGCTCACCGAAACACCCTAGGTAGTTTCTCGGATTCATGCAGTCGCAGTTTACAAAATTGTCCATAACTTGAGTTATATACCATGAAATTATGTGAAACCAAATCCAATGATTAGGTAACCCATAGAGCTATCGTCTCCAACTGGAATTATGTAAAAATACTTAATATATAAGGTGCAGCATATTTTTTAGTTGGTTAGTAGAAAGTACAGTTTGGAGAAACAATTCACCTAGTCATGGAAGAAAAAAAATTTATTTGACATAGAAAACGATCACCGAACAATATGAAATTTTCACGAAACTTAGAATACCCATGTAGCTACCACATATAAAAATTTGATAATCCGACGGCATGTTTTGACACACTAAAATGCTCACCGAAATATCTAAGGCAGTTTCTCGAATTCATGTTGTCGCAATTTACAAAATCGTCCATAACTTGAGTTATATAACATGAAATTATGTGAAACCAAAGCCAATGGTTAGGTAACCCATAGGGATATCGTCTCCAACTGGAATTATGTAAAAATACTTAATGTATAAGAGGCAGTAAATATTTAAGTTGGACAACAAAAACTGCAATTTAGAGAAAATGAAATTTACCAAAACCTTTAGGAATCGATTGTATTTCTTCATTTGTTCTCCATAGCAACTGGGGATAAAAAAGCTTAACTGGACTTTCCAAGATTAAAAAAAAATCTTGGCTTTGATTTTGTCGAATTGCTCGATAAAACAAAAGCCAGATCTAAAAAAAAATGCCAATTCAAAAATTGTTGCTACAATGTCAAAACAGTGTCGTATTGGACGGAATAACTAAAATGAAAAATTAAGACTCTAATATTATATATACTTGGAAAAAAAAACAAAAGCCCACGTCTAACCACTCGACAAAACTATATAAAAATAATAATTTCAAAAGTAATGTTGTCGATGACGTGAACAGTTATTTCCTAATTTACTCTTTTTTTTTTTTCAAAAAAAAATTGAATCTTAAACTTATGCAGCATTTATTTAGAATAATCTGTAAAAAAAATATAAAAAATTTACCTTAGAATTCAAAAGTAAACTGAATTAAAATCGAAATTAAAAAAAAAAAAAAAAAGTAAAGTCAAAATGGGCTAAAAGCCCATTTGATTGATATGGGTGTGTGTTTGTCGAGTTGCTCGACAAACACACACCCAAAGTATTTAAATAAAAAAATTTAAGAAATGTAAAAGCTCATTTTGATTTATATGGGTGTGTGTTTGTCGAACAACTCGACAAACACACACCCAAATTATATTATATTATATTATATATATCTATATAAAAGGAAAAGTCAATAATTGCATATGAAAGACACTAATATATATATATATATATATATATATATATATATATATATATATATATATATATATATATACAGAAGTCAAACATTGCGACTTAATGGATTAATCTAATATAAAAAAAAAAAGTCTCAAAAATTGATGTCGAGCAACTCGACAAAATTATTTTTTTAATAAATTTTTTTTTGATTATGACAAATCGGCTAGCTACTCAAAAAAAAAAATTGTCGAGTTACTCGACGACTGTTACTCGACAAACCTTACTTGACAAAAAAAAAATTTTTTTAAATTTTTTTGTCATGATAGATTGTCGAGCTACTTGAAAAAAATCATTGATTCTTAAACATATGCTGCATTTATTTAGAATAATATGTAAAAAAAAATTTGAAAAATATAAAAAATTTACTTTACAATTCAAAAGGTAAACTGAATTAAAATGGAAATTAAAAAAAAAAAAGTCGAGTTATCTGACAAATTTTTGTATTTTTTTTAGAGTTACTCGACAAACCAAAGCCAAATCTAAAAAAAAAAAATAGCAAAGTCAACAAAATCTGATTTTATAAAAATTTAATACAAATATGTAGGACAAAAGGGTGATAGTTGGATGGCCAATGCCCAAAAAACAAAGTTGGGGTAGATTAGTTACAAATTTGAAAAGTTTGGACCAAAAGTGCAAATTAAAAAAATGAAAAAATGTCAAAATCAAATTGGGCTACTTTTTAAAAGTTGTAGAACTTCATTTACATTTTTATTTTATTTTGTTGTTATTAGTTTTTTTTTTTTTTTGTTTATTTAAAAAGGAGGACAAAATAAAATTTGCAACAAAATTCAAAGGTCGGGGATGGCCAATGTTAAAAAAAAGGTTAAGGGTAAATTTGTTATAAATGAAAAGATTGTGGATTAAAAGTGCAAATTACTAAAAAAAAAAAAAACATATTCAAACACTTTGCCGCCTCGGCAAAGTGGAAAAAAGAAAAAAAAAATTCACATTTATTTTTTTTTTGCTTTGCTTTCTCGAGTAACCCGAGAAAGGTTTTTTCTTTTTTTTTTTTTCTCGAGTAACTCGAGAAAATAACAAAAAAAATTTTTTTTATTTACACTCTCGAGTTACTCGAGAATGTTATTTTATTTTTTTGGTTTCTCGAGTAACTCGAGAAACTCATTTGGAAAAATATTTTTTTTAGTTTTTTTTTTTCAATACTAACTTTGTCGAGTTATGAGGCAAAATGGGAAAAAAAGAAAAAAAAAATTTCAAAACTTCACTTAGTCATGGATTAACAAAAATTCATTTGACATAGAAAACGATCACCGAAAAATATGAAATTTTCAGGAAACATAGAATACTCATGTAGCTACCACATATGAAAATTTGATAGTCTGACAGCATGCTTCGGCTTACTAAAATGCTAACCAAAACATCCTAGTTAGTTTTTCGGATTCATGCTGTCACAGTTTACAAAATTGTCCATAAATTGAGTTATATAACATGAAATTATGTAAAACCAAAGCCAATGGTTAGGTAACCCATAGGGCTATCGTCTCCAACTAGAATTATGTAAAAATACTTAATATATAAGGTGCAGTAAATTTTTGCGTTGGACAACAGAAACTGTTTCTTAGTAAAACATGAAGTTTAACAAAACCTTTTAAGTTCACGTCATTAACGTGTAACCAAAACATGGGAATCCACTAAAACTACCACAAAACCAAGGTCCACAAAAGTTTAAGAAGATATTTACACTACTTAAAGTTTTTGTTGGTTTATAATAGCGATTCCGGCACGTCGATGGCATAAATCCGAAAAACAGCCTAGGAGGTTTCGCAGTGAGTATTTTAGTATGCCTAAACATGCCGTCGGACTACCAATTTTTGATATGTGGTAGCTACCTGAGTATTCTATGTCCCTTGAAAATTTCGTATTGTTCGGTGATCGTTTTCTATGCCAAAGAATTTTTTGTTACTCCATGACCAGGTAAATAAAATTTTCAAAATAAGGGCAATGTTACTAAAATTTCTTCACCGGGTCATGGAGTAACAAAAATTTGTTTGACATAGAAAACGATAACTGAAAAATATGAAATTTTCAGGGAACATAGAATACTCATTTAGCTACCACATATCAAAATTTGATAGTCCAACGGCATGTTTCGGCTTACTAAAATGCTCACGAAACACCCTAGGCAGTTTCTCGGATTCAAGCGGTACAAAATTGTCCATAACTTGAGTTATATATCATGAAATTATGTGAAACCAAAGCCAATGGTTAGGTAACCCATAGATCTATCGTCTCCAATTGGAATTATGTAAAAATACTTAATATATAAGGTGCAGCATATTTTTGAGTTGGTCAACAGAAAGTGCAGTTTGGAGAAACAATTCACCTAGTCATGGAGCAAAAAAAAATTTATTTGACATAGAAAACGATCACCGAACAATATGAAATTTTCACGGAACGTAGAATACCCATGTAGCTACCACATATAAAAATTTGATAATCCGACGGCATGTTTTGACACATTAAAATGCTCACCGAAACATCCAAGGTAGTTTCTCGGATTCATGCTGTCGCAATTTACAAAATTGTCCATAACTTGAGTTTTATAACATAAAATTATGTGAAACCAAAGCCAATGGTTAGGTAACCCATAGGGATATCGTCTCCAACTAGAATTATGTAAAAATACTTAATGTATAAGCTGCAGCAAATATTTAAGTTGGACAATAAAAACTGCAATTTAGAGAAAATGAAATTTACCAAAACCTTTAGGAATCAATTGTATTTCGTCCTTTGTTCCCCATAGCAATTGGGGATAAAAAATCTTGACTTGACTTTCTAAGATTAAAAAAAAATCTTGGCTTTGATTTTGTCGAATTGCTCGATAAAACAAAAGCCAAATCTTAAAAAAAAGGCCAATTCAAAATTGCTGCTACAATGTCAAAACGGTGTCGTATTGGACAGAAAAACTAAAGTGAAAAATTAAGACTCTAATATTATATATACTCGGAAAGAAAAAAACAAAAGCCCACGTCTAACTACTCGACAAAACTATATAAAAAAAATAATTTCAAAAGTAATGTTGTTGATGACGTGAACAATTATTTCCTAATTTACTCTTAATTTTTTGTTCAAAAAAAAAAAATTGAATCTTAAACTTATGCAGCCTTTAAAAATTTACCTTACAATTCAAAAGTAAACTGAATTAAAATCAAAATAAAAAAAAAAAAAAAAAGTAAAGTCAAAATGGGCTAAAAGCCCATTTGATTGATATGGGTGTGTGTTTGTCGAGTTGCTCGACAAATACACACCCAAAGTATTTAAATAAAAAAATTTAAGAAATGTAAAAGCCCATTTTGATTTATATGGGTGTGTGTTTGTCGAGCAACTCGACAAACACACACCCAAATTATATTATATTATATATATATATATATATATAAAGAAGTCAATCATTGCGGCTTAATGGATTAATCTAATATAAAAAAAAAAGTCTCAAAAATTGATGTCGAGCAACTCGACAAAATTATTTTTTTAATAAATTTTTTTTGGTTATGACAAATCGGCAAGCTACTAAAAAAAAAAAAAAATTGTCAAGTTACTTGACTACTGTTACTCGACAAACCTTATTCGACAAAAATTATTTTTTTTTTAAATTTTTTTGTCATGATAGATTGTCGAGCTACTCGAAAAAAAAAATTGATTCTTAAACATATGTTGCATTTATTTAGAATAATATGTAAAAAAAAATTTGTAAAATATAAAAAATTTACCTTACAATTCAAAAGGTAAACTGAATTAAAATCGAAATTAAAAAAAAAAAAGTCGAGTTATTTGACAAATTTTTGTATTTTTTTCTTTATTGTATTTTTTTTAGAGTTACTCGACAAAACCAATGCCAAATCTAAAAAAAAAAAAAAAAAAAAAAAAAAAAAAAAAAAAAAAAAAAAAAAAAAAGCAAAGTCAACAAAAGCTGATTTCATAAAAATTTAATGCAAATATGTAGGACAAAAGAGTGATATTTGGATGGCCAATGCCAAAAAAAAAAAAGATGGGGTAGATTAGTTACAAATAGGAAAGATTTGGACCAAAAGTGCAAATTAAAAAAATTAAAAAATTTCAAAATCAAATTGGGCTACTTTTTAAAAGTTGTAGGACTTCATTTACATTTTTATTTTATTTTGTTGTTATTAGTTTTTTTTTTTGTTTATTTAAAAAGGAGGACAAAATAAAATTTGCAACAAATTCAAAGGTCGGTGATGGCCATTGTTCAAAAAAAAAGTTAGGGGTAAATTTGTTATAAATGATAAGGTTGTGGACTAAAAGTACAAATTACTAAAAAAAAAAAAAGAAAAAAAACATATTCAAACACTTTGCCTCGGCAAAGTGGAAAAAAAGAAAAAAAAAATTTCACATTTCTTTTTTTTTGCTTTGCTTTCTCGAGTAACTCGAGAAAGGTTTTTTGTTTTTTTTTTTTTTTTCTTCTCGAGTAACTCAAGAAAGTAAGAAAAATATATATATATATATATTTTTTTTTTTTACTTTCTCGAGTAACTCAAGAAAGTAAATAAATAAATAAAAAATTTATTTACTTTCT
This sequence comes from Forsythia viridissima, assembly GCA_030279155.1. NCBI lineage: Eukaryota > Viridiplantae > Streptophyta > Magnoliopsida > Lamiales > Oleaceae > Forsythia > Forsythia viridissima. The sequence goes on along the minus strand of CM059033.1, from coordinate 65,925,384 downwards.
CGAGTTACTCGAGAAAGTCAAAAAAAAAAAATTTTTTTTTTTTTTTTGTTTCTCTAGTAACTCGAGAAACTCATTTGGAAAAATATTTTTTTTGATTTTTTTTATTTTTAATACTAACTTTGCCGCGTTATGAGGCAAAGTGAGGAAAAATGGGGGAAAAAAATTTCAAAACTTCACTTAGTCATGGATTAACAAAAATTCATTTGACATAAAAAACGATCACCGAAAAATATGAAATTTTCAGGAAACATAGAATACTCATGTAGCTACCACATATTAAAATTTGATAGTCCGACGGCACGTTTTGGCTTACTAAAATGCTAACCGAAACATCCTAGTTACTTTTTCGGATTCATGCTGTCACAGTTTACAAAATTGTCCATAAATTGAGTTATATAACATGAAATTATGTAAAACCAAAGCCAATGGTTAGGTAACCCATAGGGCTATCGTCTCCAACTGAAATTATGTAAAAATACTTAATATATAGGGTGCAGTAAATTTTTGAGTTGGACAACAGAAACTGCATCTTAGAAAAACATGAAGATTAGCAAAACCTTTCAAGTTCACTTCATTAACGTGTAACCAAAACGTGGGAATCCACTAAAACTACCACAAAACCAAGGTCCACAAAAGTTTAACAAGATATTTACACTACTTAAAGTTTTTTGATTGGTTTATAATAGCGATTCCGGCACGCCGACGGCATAAATCCGAAAAACAGCCTAGGAGGTTTCGCGATGAGTATTTTACTATGCCTAAACATGCCGTCGGACTACTAATTTTTGATATGTGGTAGCTACCTGAGTATTCTATGTCCCCTGAAAATTTTGTATTGTTCGGTGATCGTTTTCTATGTCAAAGAATTTTTTGTTACTCCATGACTAGGTGAATAAAATTTTCAAAATAAGGGCAGTGTTACTAAAATTTCTTCACCCGGTCATGGAGTTACAAAAATTTGTTTGACATAGAAAACGATAACCCAAAAATATGAAATTTTCAGGGAACATAGAATACTCATTTAGTTACCACATATCAAAATTTGATAATCCGACGGCATGTTTCGGCTTACTAAAATGCTCACGAAACACCCTAGGCAGTTTCTCAGATTCATGCGATCGCAGCTTACAAAATTGTCCATAACTTGAGTTATATACCATGAAATTATGTGAAACCAAAGCCAATGGTTAGGTAACCCATAGAGCTATCGTCTTCAATTGGAATTATGTAAAAATACTTAATATATAAGGTGCAACATATTTTTGAGTTGGTCAACAGAAAGTGCAGTTTGGAGAAACAATTCACCCAGTCATGGAGCAAAAAAAATTTATTTGACATAGAAAACGATCACCGAACAATATGAAATTTTCAAAAAATTGCGGTCAAAAATATTAATTTAATATAAAAAAAAGTGTCAAAAGATTAGGACAAAATGGTGAGATTTGGACGAAATTAGGAATACTAAATCAATAAAAAGACGTCGCGTTGGTTGAAGGGTAAATAGTAAACAGGTGATAGACACTTATATAAATATACACTTATATATATATATATATATATATGGTATTGTTCTCCTCCACCTAGTGGGGAGCTAATTGGATAAGTCACTTAGTGGGGAAAATAAGCTCCCCACTAGTGTGGAGGATATCATCCCTCTATATATATATACTATAATGATAGTTCAAAAAAATTTTGAGGACTAAAACGGTCATTTTTGTGACAGTTGGAAGCTCCAAAGGTCACAAAAGTAACCGATGTGGCCCACAAATCGGTCCAACGAGCCAGCTCGTGAAATCAATTAATCGAGCTAGATCAAACCTTTTTTTTTTTTGGCTGAGTTCGACCTTGGCCCGGGATGGGCGTCTCGATCCAATTCCCACGCCTAGATGAAAATATGGGGATAAGAATTAGATGTCACCAATTTTTAAATCATAATTTGAAAGGTAATTTATCAATATTTATCATTTAAAACCCAAAAATGCTACTTGATGCAACTTGTCCCCCAAGTATTTATTGATGCAATTAAATCTCTAAAATGTGATTTGATGCAAATTAGTCCCTTCTGAAATACAACGTATAAATTAATTCTATCATACGTGAAAAATTCATTTAACATAAGGAAATTAATTTCCTCTTCTTATTTTTTTTTTTTTTTTGAGAAATTGCTCATAAGTCACCTGTAGGTGACTTGTTCTAAATTAAGTCAAAATATTTTTTAAAATTGTGATTAAGTCATACTTTTCAATAATTTTTCAAATTAATTTCAAAATTACCTCGGTTATGTATATTTTCCATCGACGTCCTTTTTTTACTTCCACATACGGATAGTGCTTCTTTTACGGTTTGTAGTTGGAAATTCTAACTTCAATTCCGGCGGCGGCGGAAGCTGAGGCCTCAATGATCGGGAATTGGGTTAAGAGCAAAATTATGTTAAAGAAAGTGTCTTGAAGGTAAATAAAGTCAATAAAGAACAGAAAGATGGGGCCAGTATGGGGTAGCAAGGTCAATGCACTCTGCAAGTGCAGCAGCATCTGCCACCGCCTCAAGGGACATTGGTCTACTGGTGGAGAATGATTTTACAGTAGTTATGGTGTATAAGAGAATCTCCAAGGTAGCGCCATTTTGGCGTGAAATGGCGCTGAAAAAGTGCTCCAATGGAGCGCTAAAACCAAAATCCCAAATGGAGTATTTAACAGTGCCGCAGCACTGTTCATTTGGCATGGGTTTTTTAACTTTTTTTTTTTTTCGTTTTTGTCCTTGTTTTTATAGTTGTCAAATTTGTTTTTCCTTTTATATCCCTTTTCATACTCTTTTAGTAAGGAAACAAAACAAGTACTATTCATTTGGTGCAATTTTTAAAGATCATGTTTGGAGATGGTAAAAAAATAGTGTGAAAATTCCACTATTTTAGTGTAAAAGTTCCACTATTTTAAAGATCATGGTTGGAGTTGTTCTAAGTGTATTGTTTGTGATAGGATGAGCGTAGAAACGAATGTTTAGGAAGTATATTGGTTGTGGTAATGATTTGTTGTTGTAAATAGCAGCTTAGATTTCTGTGGGGATGAAAAAGTTTGATGTGTGTGGTTAGTCTGACGAAAGTTGGCCATTAGATTAATTCTTTGTGTTGTTAGTCATGTGTGTTGTTTGATATTTTATTATAGAAAACAGTATCACATAAAATAGTGTCATAACAGAAATGGTAATAGAATTTGCCTACGTACTCAAAATTTCAATTATAATATGTTTTCGAAATCGTCTCGATGAGATGGTCAAGACCAGTTGTTTCGTCACTACCAACAATAGATTTTAGCCGTTTGAAATCGTGTCTTTAACTTAAAATAGCAATATTTAGTTTTCCATATCTTAACAGTATCATATATAAATATATCTTAATATATCAGTATTATACATGAAATTATCTTAATAAAGCAGTATCACATACATAAACTATAATATAATAAAATAATAGTATCATAGATTAAATAATAATATCATAGGTTGAAACATTATCGTCATAAAACAGTATCAAAGATAAAAGCATGGTATAAGTATAACATATCGCTTTATTTAAATAAAACAATATCATAGATATAACTAAGTAGATATGTTTTACTGGTTAAAGTAATGATATTGTTCTTAAAATACTCCATTAGTAATATAAGACAATTGATACTGTTTGAATTCAATAACAGTATCATAGGTTGAAACATTATCATAATAAAACAATATCAAAAATAAAAGCATAACTAAAACAGTATCATATAAAAAACTAAGTACAACAAGATGTTTTAATGGTTGAAGTAATGATACAGTATCATATACAGCACATTATCTAAATAAAACAGTATTATAGATAAAACTAAGTACAAGATGTTTTAATGGTTGAAGTAATAACACTGTTCTTAAAATGCTCCATTAGTATTACAAGATTATTGATAATGTTTGCATTCAATAACATTATCATAGGTTGAAACAGTATCATAATAAAATAGTATCAAAGATAAAAGCATGGTATAAATATACAAATGTATATTATCTAAAAAAAATATCATACAAAATAGTCTCATAATAAAACAATATCATTGAATTGTGGCTTTTTTGCAATTGCAGGGGTATGTTGGTGTTTTAGTGCTAAAATATGACTTTAATTGAATTAAGTTTTGACCATATGACTTTAGAGCCCATAAGTACAACAATAATAACCGGCATTGAATTTACCTTTTTTTTTTAAGAGAAATTTGTCAATAAGTCATCTCCACATGACTTGTTTCAAATTAGGTCAAAATTTTTTTTAAAATTGTGATTAAGTCATACTTCACATCAATATTTTATATTAATTCCAAAACCATCCCCTTTAACCATATTTTTCATTGACACAATCTTCCAACTCCACAAACCTCATCCACCTCCGGCAACCATCGCCTCCACCTCCGGCGACCTCCGACGACCACCGCCTCGACCTCCGGCGACCACCGCCTCGACCTCCAGCGACCTCCGGCAACCTCCAGCGATAACCGCTTCCACCTCCGGCAACCTCCGGCGAGTGCTTCTACGGCGCAATGTTACTTTTTAGACAATTTTTTGGTGAAGATTTTGGATCAATTTTCAATTGGGAATATTGTTATTAATTTCTATGTTTTAATCTTAATTCAGGCTAATGATCTAACAGCTAGCATTGATATATCCGTGCTGCAAGAGAGGCTGACCATTATGATTAACCTGTGTTGATTTTAGCAGTTATGTAAACAATGAGCATTTTCCAAGTTATGTAAACAATGAGATAACATCTATTGTTGATACTGTATTATAGAATAGCAACTTGATATTGTATTAAGTTGGTCATTAGATTATTTCTTTGTGTTGTTAATTAGTTGTGAAAGTTGTTTGATATTGTATTATACAAAACAGTATCACAACAGAAATGGGCATAGAATGCTGTAAATATGAGTTTGAATGCTGTAAATATGAACTTGAATACTCCACTATCTTATATAAATAGGAACTTGAATGCTCCACCATCTAATTGCTGTAAATAGGAGCTTGAATGTTCCATCATCTAATGTTTAGTCATGGTATGTTATTTGATACTATATTATACAAAACAGTATCACAATATAAATGGACATAGAATTGTTGTAAATAGGAGCTTGAATGTTCCATCATCTAATGTTTCAATGTCTTAGTTTTAATCCATGATACTGTTTTAATGTCTTAGTTTTAATCTATGATACTGTTTAATTATGACAAGATTTAATAGATTGAAACTTTGACATAATATTTCACTATCATTTGAAACATGTTTTAATCCTGTGATACTGTTTAAATATATGTGATCTTTGATACTGTTTAATTATGGCAAGATTTGATACTGTTTGAATCTATGCGATCTTTGATATTGTTTAATTATGGCAATGTTTGAATAAGTGATACTGTTTGAATGTCTTAGTTTTAATCTATGATAATGTTTTGTTTAGGTAATGTGCATTAATATAAATTGATATTATTTCAATCCATGTTTTAATCTATGATACTGTTTTGTATAATACAGTATCAAACAAAACATATGACTAATAAAACAGTATTGAAGATTAAAGTATGATATCATAGTCATGTGTGTTGTTTGATACTGTATTATGCAAAACAGTATCACAAAAAACAGTATCACAATAGAAATGATCATAGAATTTGCACACGTGCTCAGAATTTTTATTATAATATGTTTTCGGAATGGTCTCGACGAGACGGTTAAGACCAGCCGCTTTGCCGCTGCCTATGATGAATTTTACCCATTTGAAGTCGTCTCTTTAGCTTAAAATGGCAATCTTTAATTTTTTTTTTTCAAAACAGTATCACAAATTCTTTAAAACAGTATCAGGGATAAATGTGCATCATTTTGTTGCAAATTAAAGCTCTTCCAAGGTATCTGAGTCTCTTAAAAGCAAACGAATACTTCAGAGCAATGCTAAAATAAAGAAAGAAGAACTCACAATCATTCTCAAGTTAATGGGAAGTCATGCAAAGGGTTCTCATCTAAAACTATAAACAATGTTTCTAATTTTCCCCTTGAATTTAAATATGTTTGAGATTCAATTAGGACATAGATTCTCATTGGATAGATAAGTATAAATTTATAAGGTGTTTAATGGTAGGTAATCAGTAGAGAATAAACAAGAGAATACTATAGTTCTTAAAATGTCTCATTAGTAGTACAAAATCATAGGTTTAACAGTATCTCAACAAAACAGTATCATAACAAAACAGTATCACCGCAAAACAGTATCACCATTCAAAATCCGCGTTTTTTACAATTAAGGGTATGTTGGTCTTTTAGCTCTAAAATATGACTTTAATTGAATTAAGTTTTGAGCATATGACTTTAGAGCCCATAAGTGCCCAAACAGTGACCGGCCCTGAATTTACCATTTTTTTAATTAGGCTAAAATATTTGATCGTACATTTGGGCTTATACTTTTATATGTAGGCTGAGCCCAATGAACTTATCTCTCGGCTAGACACGTTACACTACAAATATAAAGATCTAAGGGTGTGTTTGATTGGTTAACATGGAAAATGGTGAAAAATGAAATTTTTTTCTATCTAAGGTGGAAAATACACGTTACACTACAAATATAAAGATCTAAGGGTGTGTTTGATTGGTTAACATGGAAAATGGTGGAAAATGAAAATTTTTTCTATCTAAGGTGGAAAATACAATCCACCAAATAGGTGAGAAATTGTTTTCCAAGAAAGTTGGAAAAATTGTGCTTTAAAAATCAAAATTATTTTATATGTGCAATCAAACAAGAAAGGTGGAATTTTTTTTTTTTTTTATTTGACAACATTTTCCATAGATTTGACATTTTCTATGAAAAATGTACAAATCAAACACACCCTAAAGTGCTTGACGTAAAATAATACAGAAAATTTAGAGTGCTACAACTACAATCTTGTCCGAAGAAGGTGCCAATCCCAATTCATCAATTATGGACAAAATTAATTCTTAATTAACTTGGGATTCATGAAAGTAGAGAAACAAAAGGCTAATACCTGATAAAAAATGATCTCCTGCCCCCATGGGGGTAGGATATATCACCCACCTGCTGAGGTGTCAGCAGGTGGATGATTAGAGATAAAATAATTGTTTATCTCCAACCACCCACCTGCTGACACCTCAACAGGTGGGTGACTTATTCTGTCCCCATGGGGGACAGGAGATGACCACTGAATACTTGATTTTGTAATAGATTTTTCATAAGATGTTATTGCAGTATTAATATTCTGTAACTTGGCATTTATCTTTAGTCTTAGTCACAATTGTTGTGAAATTTAATCATTGTTTTTCCTCATTTTTATTTATTTTTATTTAAATTATTTATACTTATCCATTTTACTGCCAAAATAATAAGTTTTGGAGCAGTTGATAAAATTACAATAAGCCAGGGACTAATGGTGAAATTTGTTTAAGAATTAGGATAAAATATTTTCAAAATAGCAAAATTTTGCGCGCCTTTTTTCTTTTCCCCCTCAAACCCGTACTTGCGCTGACCCAGGGCCCATATTAGCATTGCCTCTCCGGTTTTAACACTCTATTTTTTCATTTTCCCGCTTTGCTGCTTGAAAATTGAGATCCTCTTCCTCGGCGCACGTTATACCCACCGCCGTAAATTTACCGGCACTGTCAATCTTTGTCAAACCATATCAGATCCCGGCTCAAGTTAGCACACTCCCAAGTCCCAACCACTGCCTCAGAGGAAGCAATAATTAGAAGCTGGAACATCACATCCCAGGTGCAAGTTAGCCTCCGCCGCCTCCCACTGCAGCAATTTCTCCCCACCAATGGCGATGAATCAACCACCACTAGACTTCTCAAAAACCCAACGTGTAGTCCTTTTAATAGATCTCCACCCACTCCTCACCCTCCAAAACCCTACACCCTACCTCACTACAATCCTCTCCGCCGTTTCCAGCTTCCTCAACTTCCCGCCGCTCTCCACCTCCCTCTTCGCCTACAAGCTCTTCTTCTCCTCCCTCTCCCCTCTCCGTTCTGCTTCCACCCTCCCCAGCCACCTCCACACGCCGTCCCTCTCCTTCAATCTCCCTCCCCATACCCTTGCCTCTCTCTCAAACGCCCTCAGTTCATTCCCTATCCTAACCCATCTTCACAATCCCCCGGGCGCACGCGCTTCTTTTGTTGCCAGCTCTCTCCTTCAGCTTATCCACGACTACTCCTGGGAGTCTGAGAATGAGAATTTGTTAAGTAAGCATTGTTTTAATGATTTTAATCTTTTGAGAGTTCCTTCCAATTTGGTTCTGTTGTTTTCGCCTATGTGTAGATCAATTAATTTTTTGTCTGAGTTCATGGATTTGCACAATTTAGATGGGTTTTCGGTGAAATTTGAAGATATCTTTTGTGGTGTGAGGGAGGCTTTTGTCACTCGGGATATTCATTTTAGTTGGATTAATGTTAAGAGCGATGAGCAACAATTAGAGGCAATTGATGAGAAGGAAGTAGATATAAGTGAATGTGGGTTCGAATTAGCAATATTTGAGAAGGGGAATAGGAAAATGGGATGGGGGTTTTGCTCGAGTGATTTGATTGTTTTTGGTTCGGCTTTATTGCCTTTTGGGTTGATATATCCAAAAATTGGAATTTCATTTGATTTTGTGGATTTTGGTGGTATGCGTAAGGAAAAAAGAAGTGGACAATTGAGTCTTGAGATCTTGGATGTAAATGGGAAGCCTCTGCACTGCAAGTGCCTTGATCTTGAGTTGGTGAAATTGAAATCTTTTCTGGGTGCCATTAGATCTGACCATATTTTGAATGCTTTGGAACTCAGAGATTCGCAGGGTGACGAATTTAATCAAGATGCAGTTTGGGGACAATTTGGAGATGGATGTTTAAAACTACAGATTAAGGCAGTGCAAAGGTACGATGACTGTGGGGAGATTGGAGAGTGCTTATCCAATTATGTTATAGTATGTGAGTGCTTCGGAGAATCACGGAAAGGCAAAAAGAAGAGCAATGATCATACTTTTGCTGATAGGGTTCTTGAGATGCTACATGGAGAAATTGGTGGCGTCACTTATAAAAATGAGATGCCTATCTGGCAAATGATTCTGAGTTTTCTCCACAGGGAAGGCTACTGGGCTATCGTTTCCCTTTCAAATGACAACGGTGATTCATCTGTGGGTATTCTCAAGCCTTTCACAGCTCATTTGGCTATCCTCTCTATCATAGACGATAATCAAGCTAAAATTAATGATTTAAGTGGATCCAATTTTGGCCAGATTGATGTCGAAATTCGCAATACTTGCACTGCAGATATGAATGACTCAAATTTGTGTATTAGCTCACAAACTGATACTTCAACTTCTGGAAATTGTGAACCATCAGGAGACAGGAAAAGGAAAAAGAGCAAAAAGCATTTGCATCAGGATATGAAGTGGAGTTCCTTTCGCCAGGCAGTCCTTGAGGGTTCTCAATTTGATTTATTGGAGGTTTACATTTCGGGACAGTTTGAAAAGTCTAAGAAGCTAAAGTTCTTGAAATGCTGGATGAAGCAAATCCACAAAGTTAATCCACACTGCCTTACGACGTTGAGTGGATCTAAATCGATGGAGGAATTTTCCATGTGTCATGGCCTGTCACCTGACTTATCTCGGGCAGAAGAGGGGGCCATTCCTCTTCCAAACTCAGAGATTTCAACAACCTTCTTTAATAATCTTCCAAGGAGAATTCAACATGGTCTGGAATCTGGTATGGACTTGCAAAATCTAGCAGAGCGAGTTGTCAAGTCTTGTATTCATTTCTTAGATCGGAAGTGTGAGATTGACAATGACACAAAAGATCAACCCCTTCAGAAAGATTCAGGTGATTCTTGTGATGAAACATTTGGTGCCAGACTAATAAAACTTTTACTAAAGGAACCCAAAGAAATGAAGAAGATACACCAGGATGATGATCCATCGTCCAAAGCATCCGATCTTTGTTCAACATCAGAAAATACAGTCAGAGAGTATCCTTTTTCAGTGTATTATATGGTTTTTGGTCCTTATGTGAATCAGACACGTATCTGTACTTGCCTAATATAGCTTTATTTATGAGCATTTTCCTTGATTTGAACCAGATATGAATTTCAGATTTTACTTCGGATGGAAATTCTGCGTGCAGGTGTTTCTGTGAATGTGGAGCAAGCTAGTAAACAAAAGCTGGTTAAGCAGATCTGCGCCCTTTTAGAAATTATCCAGTACCTCATGGAAGGAGGAATTCATGGTCATATTAGCCTATATGATTATGTTGAAAGGACCATCAAAGCAAGGTAAGTGCTTCACTTGTGTTATAATTGGGTTTTGATTTCATGAATCTTATTTTTTTCTTTTCATACTACTCTTCTATTGTCTATTTAGTACTGTTAATACTTGTTAGATTGATAGTCAACTATCATTTATGTATTTTAGTAAACAAGTTTTTCTTAATGACAAAGACATTGATATATTTACAATTATTTAACCGAGCAATGTTGGCAGACAGTACCCATGGGCATCATTCCGAGTGCCAATGGTTTAATTTGGAAGGAGTAATTTTCTCCATAGAAAGAAGAAGATTAGGTGAAAGTATAATTTGTTCAATTACGTAAAAGAAGTATGCAGGAGAAAAAATCTGGAATAAGCATTCAACTAATAAATAAGAATCAACCATTTTCCACTGAGGACATAGGAAATATTATATGACCTGGTGAAAAAGCCTACAATTCAATTTGTTGGTTAAGCATTACTGCATTAGCACAAGTTAAATGGATTTGCAACCTTGACATAGAAGAACTAATGTACAGAAGTTATTGGTGGTTAACAGTTTTTATTCCGTTTACAATTATAACAGCAATCTCATGAATTTTCTCTGTTTCAAAATTTGCATAGTACAGAATATAGACGTCTTTGGTGTCATAACTGATAACTTATTAAAATAGGAAGATCCTTTCCTTTTTAACAAAGTAATAGATGTTTTATGTATCACAAAAAGCATTTGCAAAAAGTATTGTCTTAAAAATGCAATAAAATGTCAGTTCCTGAGTTACACCAAGGGCTGTCATCCTAAAGATATCTTGTACATGACCCAAAGGAAAGAAAAACAAAAGAAAGCCTCTCGTATATTATAAGAACAGATTTTTTAGGTGTTGTGGGCTTATAATCATTTATTCTTGACTTAGTTCCTTTTCTTTTCAAAAGATTTGTGCTCAGATTTTCTTTTACCTCCCACATACTAGAAAATATGTCCAAGCTTTTAGTATTTGGGAGGAAAGGAAGCAATCTAGCATGATGGTTTTCAGGTGTTCTCATCATTGTTCTTCACAAATCAAGAAATAGATAAGTTTTCTAATGACATCATTTTCAGGTATATTAACACATTAGAAGATGTTGTGCAAAAAATCTACACAAAAATGGATCTGCTGCCATTTGGTGATGAGGATGAAGTTCCGTCTCTTTTATTTAATAGTGAGGACAGTAATCAACCTTGGAGAGAGAAACATGAAAGATATGAGAAATCTGAGACCAACAGCATTCACCAATCTGTCTCAGCAGAAGATGAGTCTTTGCAGCCTCCCAAAAATATTAACGAGAGTTCCCAATTAGGTAGAAAAGAGGAACGTGAGCACTTGTTTAATGAAGCTCGTGAGAGGAGAGAGAGGGCTCGAAGATTTGTGTCTTTCACTAGCCAGATGCCAGATTTGCAAAGAGTTTGGGCCCCAAAGCAACCAAAGGCAGCAAAAGCAAAGTCCGTTTCTCTTCCAAAGAAATCGAAAAGAAAGGATACACAAAAAACTACTTATAGTGTTGTACACGAGACCCCAATGACAGGAAACAAGGGAGACAAAGATCTTAGAGGTCAGGGGATCTCTTCTAATTCTGTTTCTAAAGCTTTGTTCCAAGATAACTGATTTCTAAAGCTTTGTTCCAAGATAACTGATGAAAAGTCCTGAAGATAGCATACACATGAATTTCAATGGATATTGCTTTAATAACTAGTTCTTGTATTGCATTAATAGAAAGAAGAATCAGAAAGGAGTCGAACATCAAGCATTTAATTCCCATATACTTCAACTGTAAATCTTGTTTGTAACTGTCTCTGATGACTATGTAAAATTGCATACGTTGTACTTATTTCAAATTTATAACATAGAAGTGTCAAACCAGGTAGCCTCTGTACTGTGTTCCTGTTGATTTCATGTATTGAGAAACTTACATTTTTTTCCTTTTCTTCGTGTACAAGAGAAATACCTGTAAGCTTATGGCATGAAGCTCCCTATCTTTGGTAACACTTGATTATATGCTTTTACTTTCTTTGTGGATGCCATAGAACGATCAGAAAATTGCTCATTTGAACTTTTTGACATATCAAACATTTGAGGAACTTGCCATTAAGTAAGACTCTCTTGCCAGTTTACAAAGAGCCGGTCTTGCTTGAATGGTTAAGTTTATACCACAGAAGATAAGCAGCAGAAATTGACACTAAAGCTTCAGTGAAGTGCACTACCCTTTTTTGGTCTAATGGCTTGCATTGATTTGTGGGATAGAAATTGAGGTTATCCGAGAATTAGTGTCATGAATATTTCGGCCGAAGTTCGTGCTCGTGCCCCCCTTCAGCGTTCTTGCTCGAAGTGCTCTCGTAATTTGTGGCTGCAAAAAAATGGTGACGAGGAAGGTCTCGGAAGTCCATCTAACAAATAGATGGTTGCATATGATTGTAAGTGATATGAGAATGAATTGTCATCCATTTTTTTTTTAAGGAGACGAGAGAGTGGTATATGATTGGTTTTAGTAATTACCCAATTTTTGTGATCGGGTGAGGAAATGACACAATCAATTTAACTAAATGGCGAGAGAATACACTATATTTTTTGCTATCGTGAAAGAAGAATTATTTTTGAGATTGTCAAATATAAACACAAGAAATTAGGTTGCATTTTAAATAATTTTATAATTGAATCTTTTTTTTGATGCCATCAGGTAATTATCCATTCGGTCCAAACAAATTAGTTTTATATTCATAAGTTATCGTACTAAACAAAAACTTTACAATTTGTATCTTAACATATAAATAAATCGATTTTATATACTCCTTTCGTCCCATAAAGATAGACCTATTTTTTTTTCCACACAGATTAAGAAAACTCATTTAATGTAATTGAAATTATAAAAATTTCACACAATTTTTTCATTATACCCATATTTAAGTTAAATGGAAATCAAAAGATATATATATAGAGAGAGAGAGAGAGAGAGAGAGAGAGAGAGAGAGATTTACATTGGGAAAATAAAAAAAAATAAATGAAAGTTTAGAGAGAGAGAAATATTTTGGTTGATAATAGTGTAAATTAAATAAGGGTATATTAGGAAAAATAAAAATTTAATATATCTTGTATAAAGTAAGTAGCCTATAATTTGGGACAGATAATAAAGAAAACGAGTCTATTTTTATGGAACGGAGAGAGTATGAAAGCACTACATCTTGAACAATTGAAAACGGGATCTCTATCTATTTTTCCGACATTTATTTGAAACAATTTTCAGTCAACCATTTGCTACCAAAATAAATAAATAGATAGATTTTCAATCCCAGATTGTACAACCGACGAAACCTATGCAAAAACCAAGTAAATTTTCCCTCCATTTCTCAACTGCCATTCAAAAAAGACAAACCATCCAACATATAACCGAGGATTTCTTTAACCTCGTATTAGACAAAGCGCCAGATATTAAAACCCTGAAAATAATCCATTCCAAGATTATTTCCGACCCAATCTTATACTCGAATACATCACTCGCCATCAAAATAATGAGAGCTTATGCTGCGTGTGGCAAACCCAACATCACTCGAAATGTATTCGACAAAATTCCTGAGAGAAATAATGTTATTTTTAATGTAATGATAAGAAGTTATGTGAATAATCAGTTTTACAAAGATGCAATTTTTATGTATAAGAGTATGCTGTCGTATGATGTGGCTCCGGATCATTATACATTACCATGTGTTTTAAAAGCTTGTTCTGCTTTGAATAATTTGAGGGTTGGGGTGCAAATTCATTGCCCCGCTGTGAAAAAGGGTCTGGACTTGACTCTGTTTACGGGGAATGGCCTGATTGCCATGTATGGGAAATGTGGGTTTTTGGATGAGGCAAGACAGGTTCTTGATGAAATGCCTTATAGGGACATTGTTTCTTGGAATTCTATGGTGGCAGGGTATGCCCAGAATGGAAGGTTTGATGATGCATTAGAGGTTTGTAAAGAAATGGGGTCGTTAGGCGTGAATCCTGACTCTGGCACAATGGCTAGCCTCTCACCAGCTGTGACGAATACATGTAGAGAAAATGTTATGTTTGTGAAGGAAATGTTCATGAACATGGCTCGAGAGGAATTGGTTGCATGGAATGTAATGATAGCAGTGTATAGCAATAATTCTATGCCTAGAGAGGCAGTTGAGCTTTATTCACAAATGGAAGCTCAAAGGTTGGACCCGGATGCAATTACTATTGCTAGTGTTCTTCCAGCTTGTGGGGATGTTTCAGCTTTATCGCAGGGGAGGCGGATTCATGAATTCGTTGAAACAAAGGGGCTCCGGCCTAACCTATCTGTAGAGAATGCCTTAATCGATATGTATGCCAAATGTGGATGTTTATCAGAGGCTAGGGAAGTGTTCAATGGGATGCGGTTAAGAGATGTTGTCTCATGGACTTCAATGATGTCTGCCTATGGTAGGAGTGGGGAAGGACACAGAGCTATTGAGCTATTTACCAAAATTCAGGATTTGGGTCTTATTCCCGATTCGATAGCCTTTGTTTCAATTCTTTCAGCTTGCAGCCATGCTGGATTATTATCTGAAGGCCGACATTATTACAGATTGATGACCGAGGAGTATAAAATAGTTCCTAGGTTAGAACACTGTGCTTGCATGGTTGATCTACTTGGACGTGCTGGTCGAGTAGAAGAGGCCTACAATTTTACCAGTCAGATGCCATTGAAGCCTAATGAGAGGGTTTGGGGAGCTCTGTTGAGTGCTTGCCATGTTTATAATAACATGGATATCGGGCTTGTAGCTGCAGATCATCTTTTCCAATTGGCTCCAGAGCAGTCTGGTTATTATGTCCTGTTATCAAACATTTATGCAAAGGCTGGGAGATGGAAAGATGTGACATCAATTCGGTCAATCATGAAAGGGAGAGGAATCAAGAAAGTACCTGGTGTTAGTAATGTTGAGCTCCATGATCGGGTTCACACCTTCCTTGCTGGTGATCAATTGCATCCACAATCAATGGAGATCTATGAAGAGTTAGATGTCTTGGTAGGGAAGATGAAAGAGGCAGGTTATGTCCCAAAAACAGACACTGCATTGCATGACGTGGAGGAGGAAGATAAGGAAAATCATCTAGCAGTGCACAGTGAGAAGTTGGCCGTTGTATTTGCAATTATTAATACTGAACCAGGGACACCAATCAGAGTTACTAAAAATCTACGCATTTGTGAAGATTGCCACATTGCTATCAAGTTCATGTCCAAGATTACTGGGCGTAAAATCATATTAAGGGATACAAATCGTTATCATCATTTTGAAAATGGGGTTTGCTCATGTGGTGATTATTGGTGAATGCTGACAAATATCCACATCCCATATATGGCCTCAGTAGTAGCTTGTCCAAAAGAGATTGCTCTATCACAGCAAGCATAACATGACGCCTGATTATTTGCTTCCAACTTTAACTGAATTTCTTGATCAAATATCTTTTTGCCCTTTTTTATTTTGACCTTGTTTTGGATTATATAACTGAGCACCTTGCTTTGAGGATCTAAATTTGAGAGACGCGCTGAAGCCTACTTCTCTGAAGGAGCATAATGTTGAGGTAAAAAATTATGAAAGGGATGCTTGTGATTTGGCATAAAATTACACCCAAGAAGAGCCCAATGGCTGGGAAAAGTTCGCTGAGCTGACTCCATATAGAGTAAATAATGCTGAGAGAGTTGTACTATGTGAACCATAACTATGCTCACTTCGGTTAGACTTCAGTTGAATTGAGCTCGACTAAAATCCAGCTTGATTTTAGCCAGTCTCTTTTTTTTATTCTAACGCTGAAAGCTTCCATCTATTTTATAGCAGTACTAGAAATTCATCGGCTGAAGAGAGCAGTTTCATTGTGAATAACTGCTAGGCGAGGTTTCATTTTCTGGTTTGTCACTCAGCACCTTCTTATCAAGGTTAGCATCCTTACTGAATTAACATCAACAAAATGCAGTATTCTGATTATTCTACTTACCAAATCTAGCAGTTGGGCTGTCGTGGTGAACATGACTTTTAACTTGTGCTTTTTCCTTATACATAATGCGTCCATAGATATTCTGTACCTTTATATGAAGTACCTTCAAAAACTTTTACCCAAACTTTATTGCCTTTTCATTCTTGTGCAGTTTTCATCTCTAATCTAAGTAATAGGCAAATAAGGTGTTGATTCACTTTTCAATCTTGTGTGTCCCCAGCCATCTTGGCATAGTTTTGTAATGATGTCTCGTGCATTTATATAATATAAAACTTGAACACGAAGGCTAACATAACAAAATGGAAAAGCCCACTGGATTGAATTCCCTTTTCCCCGTCTTGGCATTATAGTTGTGGCTTGTTTTGGTGAAGTGATTATACAATTATCTTGTCATGTACGGGTAACGAATACGTCTTTTATGGTGTAAATGGTTTTCGAATTTGCCAACATCTTTTCTCTTGATGTTTATACCTTCTTGGACTATGAATTGTCACATTTAATAAATAAATATTGTTTTATTTATTTATTTATTAAGGGTAGTATAGTCTTTCCAGCTTAGCCTATATATAATTTATTTGTAATTAGGTTTCATTAAGACTTTGTATTACTTTTCATTATGCGTAAGGAACCTTAGCCTCCTCTTTTTTCTTTTGATTCTTATTGTTCTTTGTTTGTCTATTCTATATTGTTTAACATAGTATCAGAGATAGGAATAATGGGTAGAAGTTTAATCTCAAATACAGCTTTCGCGGATCCAAATACAGCTTTCGGCAGTTTCGGTATTCCGGCAGTTTTCGGTATTTCGGCAATTTTCGGCAGTTTCAATTTATTTCGGCAGTTTTCGGTATTTTGGCAATTTTCGGCAGTAGTTTGATATTCTGCGTTTGAGGTATTCGTTTTGCTTTCTGTCATTGTTCGTTCTGTACCTCCAATTTGGTATTTCGTTGTGTTCTTATTTTTTGTGTATTTGATTATGACTACCGAAAGAGATGATTCCCTTCAGTCTGTCAGTGTGAGGTTGGATGGAAAAAAATTATTCGTATTGGAATTATGTAATGAGAAATTTCCTTAAAGGTAAAAAGCTATGGGGATATGTTAGTGGCAATTGTGTGAGACCCATGAATACTGCTGAAAATTATGCTACTTTGATAGATATCTGGGACGCCAATAATGCAAAAATTATTACTTGGATTAACAATTCTGTTGAGCATTCCATATGTGTACAATTGGCTAAGTATGACACAGCAAAAGAGGTTTGGGATCATCTACAGAAGTTATATACTCAGTCAAATTTTGCAAAGCAGTATCAATTGGAAAATGACATACGAGCTATTCAGCGGAATAATATGAGCATTCAGGAGTTTTATTCGGCTATGACAAATCTCTGGGATCAATTGGCCCTTACAGAAGATGATGAACTAAAAACAGTTAATGTCTACATTGCTCATAGAGAGCGGCAACGGTTGGTGCAATTATTGATGGCCCTTCGCAGTGATTTTGAAGGATTTCGAGGTTCTATTCTACATCGTTCTCTACTTCCTTCAGTTGTCAGTGAGCTATTGGCTGAAGAAGTACGTCTAAAGTCTGGTGCCGAAAAAGGAACTCTTTCGACTCCGGCTTCTTCTGTGTTAGCAGTACCTTCTCAGCCACCCTCTAATAATCAGAATAGGCCTTACACAAGGCCTGCCTTCGACGAGTGCAGTTTCTGTAAAAAGAAAGGTCATTGGAAGACTCAGTGTCCTAAGTTGAGACAACAGAATCAACAACAGCAACAACAATCTCAGACTTGGAGGCATGGCAACCAGTCACCATCGCAGGGTTATAGAGCACCTCAGGGTTACAGACCACCACAGTCTAATACTGCAGCAGTCGCCTCATCAGGTCCCTTCACTGATCCAAGTACTTTGGCTGAGCAATTTGAGCAATTTCAGAAGTTTCTCTCCCTTCAGCCACAAGCTATGCCTGCCTCCTCTTCCGTAGGTCATTATCCTCCTAGTGTGTCAGGTATGTCATCTTTTTTATGGATCTTGGATTCTGGTGCTTCACATCACATGTCTCCAAATTCTTCGTCTTTTGCATCTGTGTTTCCTTCGTCATCTATCCCTGTTATAACTGCTGATGGCACTCCTATGCCTTTAGCAGGTGTTGGTTCTGTTGTTATTCCTAACTTGTCTCTCCATAATGTTTATCATATTCCACAACTCACGATGAATCTTGCTTCAGTAGGTCAGTTATGTGACTCTAATTGTCTTGTTGGTTTTTTCTCTTCTTCCTGTTTTGTTCAGGATCTGCAGTCTCAGAAGCTTGATTGGGACAGGCCGTAGGCAAGGGGGACTCTATGTTCTAGATGAGTTAAAAGTACCAGTTGCTGCCACTATTAGTGTTGATTTGTCTTCTTTTCGTTTGAGTCATAACTCTTTTAGTTTTTATTTATGGCATTCTCATTTTGGTCATGTTTCATCTTCTCGTTTGAGATTTTTAGTGTCCACAGGGGCTTTAGGCAATTTGCAAACTTGTGATATTTCTGATTGTAGTGGATGTAAACTGGCAAAATTTTCAGCTTTACCCTTTAATCGAAGTGTTTCTGTTTCTTCTTCTCCGTTTGATTTGATTCATTCTGATGTATGGGGACCTTCTCCTGTTCCCACTAAAGGAGGGTCTCGATATTATATTTCTTTCATTGATGATCATACACGTTATTGTTGGATTTACTTAATGAAATATCGTTCTGAATTCTTTGAGATATACACCACTTTTCGAGCTCTTATCAAAACTCAGCATTCTGCTGTTATCAAATGTTTTAGGTGTGATTTGGGTGGGGAATACACTTCTAACAAATTTTGTGAGTTACTTGCCTTAGATGGAACTATTCACCAAACTTCTTGTACAGATACTCATCAACAAAACGGTGTTGCAGAAGGAAAATATAGACATATTGTTGAAACTGCTCGATCTCTTTTATTGTCTGCCTCTGTTCCTAGTGCGTTTTAGGGTGAAGCTGTTCTGACAACAGTGACTTTGATTAATATCATCCCATCTTCTCATATTTCAGGTATCTCTCCTTTCGAAAAATTGTATGGGTACGCCCCAGATTAATCCTTCTTTAGAGTTTTTGGTAGTACTTGTTTCGTTCTCCGCCCTCATGTGGAACGCAGCAAGCTGTCTTCTCGATCTGCTCTTTGTGTCTTTCTTGGTTATGGTCAAGGTCAAAAGGGGTATCGGTGTTTCGATCCAATTACTCAAAAACTTTATGTGTCTCGTCATGTTGTTTTTCTTGAGCATATACCTTTCTTTTCTATTCTGTCTGCTACTCATGACTTGACTAGACCTGATCTTATTCGTATTGATCCATTTTCTGAATATTCTGATAGTTTGTCGTCACAGTTCCTACTATATCAGAACCCCCTTATCGTGTCATTTCTCCTTACCTTTGTATTATACTCGTCGAGTGTGTACTAACACTTCTACAGGTACTGAAGCCCCCTCTTCTCCTACGGTCCCTCAAGATTTGTCTGAGATTGTAGATCTACCTCTACGTCAGTCCACCCGCATTCGTAAGTCCACAAAATTACCAGATTTTGCTTATACTTGTTATTCTTCATCTTTTACTTCATTTTTAGCTTCTGTTCATTGTCTCTCCGAGCCTTCTTCCTACAAAGAGGCAATTCTTGATCTACATTGGCAGCAAGTTATGGATGAGGAACTTTCTGCTCTGCATAAGACAGGTAATTGGGATTTGGTTCCTCTCCCTTCGGGTAAGACTGTTGTTGGTTGTCACTGGGTGTATAAGATCAAGACTCATTCTGATGGGTCTATTGAGCGATACAAAGCTCGATTGGTTGCAAAAGGATATTCACAACAGTATGGTATGGATTATGAGGAGACTTTTGCTCCTGTTGCGAAAATGACTACTCTTCGTACTTTTATTGCTGTAGCTTCAGTTAGAAATTGGGGTATCTCTCAACTTGATGTTAAAAATGCCTTCTTGAATGGAGATCTCCAAGAAGAAGTTTATATGGAGCCCCTCCTGGGTTTCCCATGGTTTTGGGTATGTTTGCAGGCTTAAGAAGGCTTTATATGGTCTCAAACAAACACCACGTGCTTGGTTTGAAGAATTTTCTGTTGTGATCTCTTCTCTTGGTTTTGCTTCTAGTAGTCATGATTCTGCACTCTTTATTAAGTGCACTGATGTAGGTCGTATTATTCTTTTGTTATATGTTGATGACATGATTATTACTGGTGATGATGTTGCTGGTATATCAGTTTTGAAGATAGAGTTAGCTAGACAGTTTGAAATGAAGGATTTGGGCCCTCTCCGATATTTCTTGAGTATTGAGGTAGCTTACTCACCCAAATGTTATCTTCTTTCTCAGTCGAAGTATGTTGCAGATATACTTGAGCGGGCTAGACTTACTGATAATAAGACTGTCGATACTCTCATTGAGGTTAACGCCAAGTATTCTTCTTCTGATGGTATATCTTTGTCAAATCCCACTTTATACCGTACTATTGTTGGAAGCTTGGTTTATCTCACTATTACTCGTCCTGGTATTGCATATGCTGTCCATATTGTCAGTCAGTTTGTTGCTTCTCCACTACAATTCATTGGGCCGCTGTTTTTTGTATTTTGTGATATCTTAGAGGTACAGTCTTTCAGAGCCTTCTACTTCTATCTACCTCTTCCTTGGATCTACGTGCATACTCTGACTCTGATCATGGCAGTGATCCGACAGATCGCAAGTCTGTTACTGGTTTCTGTATCTTTCTTGGTGATTCTCTCATTTCTTGGAAGAGCAGGAAACAATCTATTGTTTCTCAATCTTCCATCGAAGCAAAATATCGTGATGTGGCCTCTACTACCAAAGAGGTTGTTTGGTTACGTTGGTTACTTGCAGATATGAGAGTTTTTCTTTCTCATCCCACTCCTATGTATTGTGATAATAAGAGTGCTATTCAGATTGCTCACAACTCAGTTTTCCATGAACGAACCAAACACATCGAGATCGATTGTCACCTTACCCGTCATCATCTCAAGGATGGCTCCATCACTTTGCCATTTGTTTCCTCTTCTTCGCAGATTGCAGATTTCTTTACCAAGTCGCATTCTATTCTCGTTTTCGTTTTCTCGTTAGCAAACTCTCGATACTTATCGCTGCTGCATCGTGAGCTTGAGGGGGATGTTAATAAATATTGTTTTATTTATTTATTTATTAAGGGTAGTATAGTCTTTCCAGCTTATCCTATATTTAGTTTATTTGTAATTAGGTTTCATTAAGACTTTATATTACTTTTCATTATGCGTAGGGAACCCTAGCCTCCTCCTTTGTCTTTTGATTCTTATTGTTCTTTGTTTGTCTTATATTGTTCTATATTGTTTAACACTTGTAATATGAATTGTCACATTTAATACATTTCAAATTATCTAGATGTTATGTGGTGATTGTGTATTGTCTCACATAGAATTGGAATTGCATTTGATTACTTTCTACCTCTTTTATATTATTCCCCGTGGTAGTGAATTTCTTCTCCTCTTCGTCCATGGACACCGGCCAAGCGAGAACCACTTGAATTCTATCTGTTCTTTAACAATATCAGAGCCAAACAATAACGAGATAAGATTGAGATTAGTTGCTAACATGATTGTGATGGTTCAGGTCCTTTAGACTGAAATTATCAATCTGCCAAACAATATAGAAAGAAATTCCAATACTAATTGTCTTTGATCATTCATGCTTAGCAGTCTTTGAAATGTCTAATGAACTGTTGACAGAAGTCTTGGACTGGGTACTAATAATGCACAGGATAATGTTAAATAAGAGATAGAAGTTAAAATCTTGTTCATACTAATGTCCATTCTTATCGACTATTGCCCACCAAACACATTGCTACATGATCAATGAACAATCATTTTCTGAAAAACACAGTCATTTTCCGTTATGTATATATTTGTGTTTCTTTTGAAAGTGACACAACCTTTCCAAATATTTTTCTTAGAAAGATGTCTCTTTTTTAAATTCAACTAGTTGTAGGACATGCGATGCACGTAAGGTTGTTCATAGAATATTTACATTATTGTATTTTAATTTATAATCTATACAGATATAAAATAGTCTGAGTATAATTTACAGCAAATAGTTTAAGAAAATTAGTACTCAACAAATATAAGATGGATAATCAAAATACACATTTCTTAAATATAAATATAACAAACAAACAGTTGTTTGAACAAACCACAATTTACAACTTAGAAGAACTTGTGGTTGATTGCATAACTATTTTCAAATTGTTTACTAAGCAAAATAGTAGAAGTTGTGAAATAATAAGCATATATTTGGTAGTGCTGAATTTATTTGTTAAATGTTTATGTTATAAGTTGTGAGTGAATGTGTGGATAAAAAGTGAGTCCTAATTTTTTGAACAGAAATCATCATCAAAGACAAAGATAAGATGTACTAATTAATAGGTTGATGATAAAAAATGTGATAACAAATAGTTATGGACATAAATGTGAAAATAGATATTGTTGAGGACTTTAATGTGCATTAAAATGAGGGACAAATATTTTGTCAAACTTTTGTATTTGTTATTTATTTGTTTATTTAAAAATATGGTAGACAAAAAAAATATTTTTACTCTCCTTTAATTAATTTTTTGAACATAAATCATCATCAAAGATAAAGATAAGATGTACTAATTAATAGGTTAATGATAAAAAATGTGATAACAAATAGTTATGGACATAAATGTGAAAATTAGATATTGTTCAAGACTTTAAAATTAAAATGAAGGACAAATATTTTGTATTTGTTATTTATTTTGTTTATTTAAAAATATGATAGACAATAAAAATATTTTTACGCCTCTTAATTAATTTTTTGAACATAAATCATCATCAAATACAAAGATAAAATATACTAATTAATATGTTGATAATAAAAAATGTGATAACAAATAGTTAGGGACATAAATATAAAAATTAGATATTGTTGATGACTTTTATTACAATTATAAAATTTGGTATAGTTAAAAAAGTGTGGTTTAAATATAATTACCCAAACAAAAAAGAAAAAAAAAATTGGTAAAACAATATAAGACAGACACTTCTCAAACTCACAGGTGGCAATATGAATAGTAAAAATTTTAAAAAATATGAGAGACAAAAAAAAAAAATGGATAATTGCATCAAAGATCCCCAACGTTTCAAAAACGTTGGGGATATGCCCCTAACCTAAAATAATTGTACCAAACGTCTCCAACGTTTTAAGAAATAGGCATGGGAGGTCCCTCTTCACACTTTCCGTCAAATTTTGCTGTTAAAACAGAAGTGTGAACTGCACGCGCAAATTTATTCCAAAAAAAGCAATTGGGAATGGAAGGGCAAAAAGGTAAATCCACTTTTAAGCTGGAACCTTCTATTTTTCCATCCTCATTTTACCCCTACTAAAAGTGGGGGCAATATTCGTACTTCTCTGGCTGTATGTCACCGTCGTGCGTTTCGGTGCACGAAGAATACTCACGCATCAACACTACAAATCACAACGAAAATCGGAGCCGGAGATTGAGAAAGCTGCTGAGGAAACTAGTGAAGGATAGCAAGAGCATTTATGGATCCTCCAAACCTTTAACGTTTCAATACGACGCCGTTAGCTATTCATAGAACTTCGACGATGGATGCCACAAAGACGAATATGCCCTCCATGTCCATCAGCATCTGTTTTGAGATTTCTGATGGAATGTACATAATTAATATTTGCAATTTTTTTTTTCTTTTTTTTTTTTTTGTGTGGATCACTTTCTAGATCCAATGGCTGGAGATTGAGAAAGTTGCTGAGGAAACTAGTGAAGGATAGCAAGAGCATTTATGGATCCTCCAAACCTTTAACGTTTCAATACGACGCCGTTAGCTATTCGCAGAACTTCGACGATGGATGCCACAAAGACGAATATGCCCTCCATGTCCATCAGCATCTGTTTCGAGATTTCAGATGGAATGTACATAATTAATATTTGCAATTTTTTTCTTTTTCCTTTTTTTTTTGGTGGATCACTTTCTAGATCCAATGGGTTACTGAAAGCATATAAAAATTTTCCGGTTTAACTTCGATCTGTCTATATTTGTTGCGATTAACATATAATAGGAAAATGTTGGCCAGATTTGCACTAAATCAGAGGATTCGATTCCCCCTTTTTTGTGATTTTTTATTCACTGGCTTGAGCCTTGAAGGTTCCAGCTTATCCATTCTCAATCGCCTTTTTTGGAATAAATTTGCGCGTGTAGTCCACACTTCTGTTTTAACGGCAAAATTTGACGGAAAGTGTAAAGAGGGACCTCCCATGCCTATTTCTTAAAACGTTGGGGACGTTTGGTGCAATTATTTTAGGTTAGGGGCATATCCCAACGTTTTTGAAACGTTTGGGACCTTTGATGCAATTATCCCAAAAAAAATATTTTACGCCCCCTTAATTAATTTTTTGGACAGAAATTATTATCAAAGACAAAGATAAGATGTACTAATTAATAGGTTGATGATAAAAAATGATAAAAAATAGTTAGGGATATAAATGTAAAAATTAGATATTGTTGAGGACTTTTATTATAATTATAAAATGTGGTGTGGTTTAAAAAAGTAATTTTACGCTCCTTTAATTAATTTTTTGAACAAAAATTGTCATCAAAAACAAAGATAAGATGTACTAATTAATAGATTGATGATAAAAAAAAATATGATAACAAATAGTTAAGGACATAAATATGAAAATTGGATATTGTTGATGACTTTTATTACAAATATATAAAATATGGTGTGGTTAAAATAAGTGTGGTTTAAATATAATTATCCAAACAAAAAAGAACAAAAAAGGACCAAAAAAAAAAAAGGAAGACAGCCACATGTGAAGCTGACACGTGGCAAAAAAAATAGTAAAAAAGTTTGGCTCTTTTATTATAGGTAGAAAAGACAAAGATAAGATTTACTAATTAATAGGTTGATGATAAAAAAAATGTGATAACAAATAATTAGGGACATAAATATGAAAATTAGATATTGTTGAAGACTTTTATTACAATTATATAAAATGTGGTGTGGTTTAAATATAATTATCCAAAAAAAAAAAAAAAGAGGAAGACAACCACATGTGAAGCTGACACGTGGCAAAATAAATAGTAAAAAATTTGGCTCTTTTATTATAGGTAGATGTGGTGTGTTTAAAAAAAATGTGGTTTAAATATAATTATCCAAACAAAAAAGGAAAAAAAAAAAAAAAAAAAGGAAGACAGCCACATGTGAAGCCGACACATGGCAAAAAATAGTAAAAAAATTTGGCTCTTTTATTATATGTAGAAAAGACAAGATAAGATGTACTAATTAATAGGTTGATGATAAAAAAAAATGTGATAACAAATTGTTAGGGACATAAATATGAAAATTAGATATTGTTGAAAACTTTTATTACAATTATATAAAATGTGGTGTGGTTAAAAAAAATGTGATTTAAATATAATTACCCAAACATAAAAGAAGGAAAAAAAAAAAGAAGAAGACAACCACATGTGAAGCCGACACGTGGCAAAATAAATAGTAAAAAAGTTTGGCTATTTTATTATAGGTAGAAAATGTGGTGTGGTTTAAATATAATTACCAAAAATAAAAAAAATAAAAAAAAAATAAAAAAGAAAGAAGAAGAAGAAGAAGACAGCCACATGTGAAGACGACACGTGGCAAAATAAATAGTAAAAAAAATTGGCTCTTTTATTAGAGAAATGCTGGGTAAACAACAAGTCTGATCGAAACTTTGACAACCATGGCAAAATGACCAATATGCCCTTTGTTGATAGGAAATTTACGAAACTCCACATATTTAAAAGAACAATAATTGCACATTTCCCTTTCCTCTTTCTGAATCTGAGATGAACGATAAATGGCGAAAATGCATTTTCCTTTCGTCTATCTTCGATCACGTAGAACAGCACACCCATGAACCCTAAATATTTTGTGCTTTGAAGTTTTTTTGTTCTCGTTGACAAGAGAGTACTCCCAGCCGGCCAAAAAATTGGGGATAAGGGTTTTGACCGTGTTCTACCTCCACCACTCCAAGATTTTTGAAAATTGTTGCTTAGTTTTTTCTTGGTAAGCACTCTTCTGTAATATTCAGTTTATTGGTGTTTTAATATGTATAATTTATCTATATGCTCTCCAATCTGATGATATTTACTCACAGCCATTGCTATTCATTAGTTTGTGTCAAATTTATCTATTTACTCACAGCTATTGCTATTCATTAGTTTGTGTCAAATTTATCATTAAATTTGTGTCAACTTTAGAGTAAAAGTCATTCCCACGGAAAAATGCATTCATTAATTTGTGTTGAATAAGTGCTATGTATTTAGAGTAAAAGTCATTCCCACGGAAAGTTATTTAGAGTAAAAGTCATTCCCACGGAAAAATGCATTCATTAGTTTGTGTCAAATTTATCTATTTACTCACAGCCATTGCTATTGTGATGATATTATTAACTTGTGTTCAATAAGTGGTATGTATTTGTGTTATTTATGTTAGTATTTTAGCTGTGTTTTATAATGTATCAATTTTAATTTGAATTAAATGTAAACTTTTATCACTTGCCTTGCCTTGCCTAATATGCTTGTGGATTGATCTCCCCGACAGCGTTAAAATGGGAGGACCAAACGACGGAGTTTGTTATAGCTGCAGGGATCCTTTGCACTGGCACAAATCTTGTCCAAAGAAGCAGCGTTGTCCTAAATGTGGACTAGGTTTCGTGCAATGGCTGCAAGTGGGTGACAAAAAACCCACTAGAGGGAAGTTATTCTTCAACTGTAGCATAGCGTCGTGTCGTTACTTCAAGTGGGACGAGGGTAAATCAAGCACGGTTCGATCAAGAACAATAGAAGATGAAGATGACGAGCTTTCCCGCATTCTGAGAGCTTGTGCACGCATATCAGACGAAGAAGACGTCGACCTCTCAGTGACACGTATCACCATTCGCAAAAACAAAGCCCCAAAATAGTGACTGAATGTCGGATGGCTGCTATGTAGGTTTTTAATATGTGTGGAACGCAAAGTGTTGTCGTTTATTGTAGTTCGTTTGGCCAATTGTGAATGTTGCACCTTCTTATCTATGATGTTGAACCTTCTTGTCTAATGAATTTTATGATGAGTCTCTTGCTGGTATTCTGTACGTGTACATATCTGTGAATGACAGTGGTTTAGTGCACTGGAATTTGCGAACCTAATCAAAACGGGGAAGGAAAGGCTTTTTAAACAGGCTGTTTGTGCATTATTATAACGAATTACCACTTTTTGTCGTATATATTTTTTAATCAGATGCTTTTACTATATAGATTCTGCCACCTGAAATGCTGTTAGAACTAGTTAGATTTGTGTCTTAGAATGAGAAGTGCCTGAAGGACTGTATACATGCACGACAACATAAGTCATGACCGACTAGTAGACAAGAAGAGAGAATCAACAAAAGTAGCCAACAACAATCAGCAGAAATCTTTATAAGCGCTAGAAAGAAACAGGGATGTAATAACTACTAATGATATCACTAAGAGCGATCAGCACTAGTAAGCAAAAGCAATGTATACTGACTACCAAAAAATGCGAAAAAAAATAGGGTCCAAATTTAATTTCATGGGAAGATAGTAAACATACAAGTACTTGCATGACAGCATAAGTCATCAACCAAGAGAGCTCAATAGAGAAACAACATTATTATGGTTTACACCATTTAACTTTCCTCTTTTCATTAAGATTATTTGAAAATTATAAATGGTACCTTTGGCTTAGTGGAGATAGTCAGAACCCACAAACTTGGTGATGCAAATAAATTAAAATAACACATGCACCAAGCCCAACAATGGTGATGCAGCGTATGACCACCATGATCAAACAACCTTGCTCATCATGGTATAACACAAGTGTTCAATTTGTTGAGGCTCAACCTCATGTTACAAGTCAGCCATATTGGCGTATACTAGCCTAAGGTTCAGGATCAACAACGATCCCCTTTAACCTATCTTTTTCGAGCTGGATCAGCTAAGCAAGATCACACAGCAACTAATCTTCTTCAAGCTGTAAATGTAAAATGTGACTTGAACAAACCAAACAAAAGAAAACGTAATGTATGCGATAAAGAGGAAAAAGGAAACATGCTACTTTCAAGCTCAAGCAATTCCATCCAGTCTGTCTGTAACACATTACGATGGTGTTCCACGTAGTTCCATACATAGTGGTGAATGGCTCTCGGGGAGAAACACATTGGTGAAGTTGCAGATTGCACACAAACAGCTGATCAACTGCAACTAATCGTTCAAAACCACGGAAGTGAAATATTAAACTAATATCATGTGGTTTTACTGCTCATGAGCTTCTTAGTGTAAGGTTTTGAATAAATGGAATAACCATTTAACAGAATGATGGTCATGTCCACCAAAATATGCAGATTCACAAGCGTCCATTCTTCACAATGAGAATATGCAGATTCACTTGGAAACCTTTACATTAAATCACAGATTACAGATTGACATGAAATGCACTATGTTCCTTCTTCGCTTGCCAAGTTCTACATAACAAAATACTAAAAAGACAGGCATTACAGATTGACATTAAATGAAATTAACTGCCTTGTTTTAAAACTGAAGACCCTGTTCCCTAGCAGCATCCGCGAGGGCTTCAATCCGTCCATGATACGGGTAACCCCCTGTGTCAAAAGCCACATTCGTAATTCCATTTTCAAGACAGGAATTTGCAATAGCTTCACCCACTTTCGGAGCTACCTCCTGACACCGAAAATTTAAAAGTCAAGTGCTTGCTATTTTACAGTAATGACGAAAGATATCAAATACACGCTCAAATAGCCTAATTTCTTTTATTTGATATGACGTATAAGTGGCAGCCTATAACTTTAGAAATTTTTAATTCATTAGAAGAAGCTGAATTTAGAAACCTACCATGTACCTGGAAACACAGATCAGTCCTCCATGTACCTCATCTTCGGTTTGACGTTGCGGACCATGTGTTGGGATCCCAAATGCTCCTTCCGAAGGTTGTAATTGCGAACCGTGTACATCGATTCCACTTACCAATTGTAAAGGCCTCTTGCCTTTGATTAACTTTGAAGTAACCTGATGAGGAACGAATGTTAATTCCATAAAAAAAAAACAACGAAAGAACAATTACATGGAATGGGAAAAAAAAAAAAACTTCAACCGACCTTCGTCTTCTTGGTAGTTTTCTCCAATGGTCCTTTCTTACGAATCTTCCTAGGGGCACCCTTTGTTTTTTTACAAGTCGGGTCGTAAATGGGACCCATATCCGTTATCGATAATTCATTCATGTTAGTACTACCCTGAGTAAGAAGATAACTACCACAAGTCATGCGAAGTTTCGATATGGTTAATTCATTCATGTGATTTTCCAAAAAATCCATTAAATCCCGAGTGCGAACATCATCGTCGACAACCAAATTTGCAACTTTCCCAAAGGTTTTGAACAATTGATCATATCGGACCTGCTCAGGAGTACTAACCCATCCAAAGTAATTAATCTTAACTCGTGTGTATGCTCTTTGGACATCTCTCCTCCACCGCCTCAAGATATACCTATCTGGTAGCAATTTCACATCCTCTCTTATCAAGATTGAAAATGCATGTTTGCAAAGAATCCCTCTAAATTCAAATAAGTTACAACTACAAACTATTTGACATTCACATTTAACAAAACGAACTGTAAATTTTTTCCTCTTTGTGGAATCATTTACAACAACATCCTCCCGAACTACGTACCTTTTTCCAGTAAAGTCATCATCCGACGAGAGAACATCACAAAACATCATTCCAATTAGCTCGGATTGTACTTCCTTGAATTTTGCAATTGTGTACACTTGTTGTATTTGTTTCTCGAACCCGTAATTAGTTAGGCATGGAATCATTGCCGAATACGATCTGAAATCTGCTTGGAACTCCTTCTCCACTTTACTCCTTAAAGCCCGCTCGTACTGTTCGACGAATTGCTTAAACAAAGTTTTCGAGTTTACATACCCGTCGAAGAATGCGTTCATACTCTCACTTCGCTGCGTTGTCGACATTCCCGACCAAAAACTTGTTTTCAAATAACATGGGACCCAACGATGTCTTTCTGTATAAAGGCCTGACAACCAAGCGTTGTCTTGCAAGGCATAAGTATGGATCATCACATTCCATCCTTGTTCAAACTCGGCAGGACATTGCGATTCGTAGACTACGTCATGCACGGCTGAAAGTATGGACCCCTTAAGAGAATGGTACCCAAATTTCTCTGGTAACTTCTTCAGAATATGCCAAAGGCACCATCTATGTTTCGTATGAGGAAACACAATCTGAATAGCATTTTGCATAGCCCTATCCTGATCAGTTATTATACCGATTGGAGCTTTTTCCTCCATACACTGAAGCCATGTCCGAAACAACCACACAAAAGTTTCAGTGTCCTCATTGGACAGTAAACCACAACCAAGCAACGTCGACTGTCCATGATGGTTGACACCAACGAAAGGAGCAAACGGCATGTCATACTTGTTTGTTAGGTACGTGGTATCAAATGTGACAACATCGTCGAACTCCTTATATGCTTCTCTACACCTATTATCGGCCCAAAATACATTTTTCAATCGAAAGTCATCGTCTAAATCAACATTGAAGTAGAATCCAGGACACTGTGCCTGCGTTTTGGAGAAGTAGGCCATGATTGCAGCTGCATCCCCATCTCCAAGTCTTAATCTCCTGACTTTATCAATGTAATTCCTACAATCTTTTTTGACAAATGTAAGGTTCTCGTATCCACCCTCTTCAACAACGACTGAGTTGTAGCTTTTGTGTAACGGAATACCAGCTACATCGTTCACTTCAAGTTTTCGTTTCACATGTTCATTCATTTGTCGATTACATCTATAAAGTCTGGATTTTGATGGACTTATTTTGTGGTTATGCTCCAAATGAACGCCTGTTATACGCCACATTCCTAACATATCTGCAGAAGCTGTAAGCTTCGCTTTACAACCCAATTGGATAGTTGGTTTCTTCTTTATCGAACTGCTTGCAGCGCAACTTCTTTTGCCTTCTCGACAACAAGCAAACGTCACATATCGCAACTCACCATCGTCACCCTTTTTGGAATTCCTTCTTTTCACTGGGAAACCAACTTTATAAGAATATGCTGTGTAAAATTCAAAAACCTCTTCGTCACTCTGAAACTTCATTCCAACTGTTGGCACCATCTCATTATTTTCAAAATTGTCACCACAATCAATAGCTTCATTCTCATCACCAAAACAGTTATAATCCGACCATATACAAAACATCCAAAGTTTAGATCAATATATAGGACTCTCAAAACCAGTGGAAACATAAATTGGAAAAATTCGAACTACAGAGATGAAATTATTGCTCCATAATAGCATTCCAAGAGCATCATCAATGGAAGAATCACTTACCAGTAGACATTTTCGAAGCGCAATGATCTGCAACTTTGCCCAATCGTGAGCTATATTATGTGTGAAATCGAAGAAAATGCAAGTGCTTAGAGTTTGGAAGCCGTCGGAGTTTGCTTCGCTTTTTCGGATCGGCGGTGGCCGGCCGATGGACAGACAGTGGACGGACTATGGGTGGTAATCAGCTGGTAGAAAACTTGGAGATTGGAGCTCTAGGTTTTATGAAAGGAGTTTGCATTTTTAGAAATTATTGGGTTTTCAGCGGGAGATTTCTTTCTTTCATTTACACAAAATATCGCGATATTTTCATTAACCAATTTCTCACGAGATGTTGTCAAACTTTCGGTCATCCGTGTTGTTCAACCAGCATTTCTCCTTTTATTATAGGTAGATATGAACCCTTAAATCATTAGTTACATTATCACATCATCCATCCATATTAACGAATTTGATGTCTACACTTGTCCATTTTTTATTGGACAATAAAAAGTAGTTGACATTATTGTCCAATGAAAAGTAGACATGGGTGTGGGTGTGGGTGTGGGTGTGGGTGGGGGTGGGGGTGGGGGTGGGGGTGGGGGTGGGGGTGGGGGTGGCTGTTCCAAATTAATAATCATTTTATGAAACATTTACTTTTTATTTGAAATATATGTCTAGACTTGACTTTTGAAATTTGATTAGAAAATGGTGTTCCAATATGACTTCTACTTCTCCACGCAAGTATATGTATAGAATATTTGATCAAAAAAAAAAAGGATATGTATAGACTAAAGACTTGATTACCCTCAAGACACGCTTGTAATTTTTTTCCACAAATCTTTGTACTTGCAAGACCCCATACTTCTATAAATTTTAGTACCTGTGAAATCTAGCAAACCCCAAGAAATTACATCAGAAAAATGGCAACCTATTTGCAAACTTCATTTCTGATATTCACAATCTTGATTGCATCTTTCTTCAGATCCTCACAGGCCGCTGGAATCTGTGTCTACTGGGGCCAGAACGGCGGTGAAGGGACCTTAGCCGACACATGCGCCACCGGGAACTACCAATTTGTGAATATTGCTTTCTTAACAACTTTTGGCAATGGCCAAACCCCAGTACTGAACTTGGCTGGCCATTGTGATCCAGCATCTGGCACTTGCACCGGTTTAAGCAATGACATAAGGGCTTGCCAAAATCGAGGCATAAAAGTCCTCCTCTCCCTTGGTGGTGCAACTGGAAGCTACTCGCTTTCGTCTGCTGCTAATGCACAAGAAGTGGCGGATTACCTTTGGAACACCTACTTAGGTGGCCAGTCGAGTTCACGTCCCCTTGGGGATGCAGTTTTGGATGGTATAGACTTTGACATTGAATCCGGTTCAGGCCAATTCTGGGACGAGCTAGCCAGGGCACTCTCACGTTACAGCTCACAAAGAAAGGTGTACTTATCTGCAGCACCACAATGTCCAATCCCTGATGCTCATCTAGACACCGCGATCAAAACTGGGCTCTTCGACTACGTTTGGATACAGTTTTACAACAATGGGCAGTGTGAATATGGAGGTACTGTGGATAATCTTTTAGCCAGTTGGAACCAGTGGACCGGGTTTCCATCCAATCAGATTTTCATGGGATTACCCGCGGCACCTGGAGCTGCAGGCAGTGGATATATTCCACCAGATGTGCTCATTAATCAAGTTCTTCCAGCTATAAAGGGTTCTCCCAAGTATGGAGGAATCATGATCTGGAACAAATTCTTTGATCAGAGTTATAGTTCAGCCATTGTGGGCAGTGTCTAACTGCCTTTTCCCCAGGATCCTGAATAATCCTACTAAATAAATCCTGATTTGTTCATCCTATGAATGTTACAAATATAAATAAAGCAATTTTGTTATATTTATTCTCCATGTCTTTGAAGAAAATGACCCCCTTCTTTCAACATTATTTAATTTTCCAGTACCAACAAGTGAACAAGATATTCAATTGGGCAGTTTCTTTCTTCTTGAACAAGTTGAACACCTAAATTAGGTTTGAAAACTCTAAACTTAATATTCTATAAATTAATAATATTCTTCAAGGTCAAATATAATAATTCAATACCAATTTTTTTTTTTTTTTTTTTTTTTTTAAGCTCAAAGAAAATTCATTAGTATAATACAAAACAGTAAAATCACAAATACTTGAATATAAAACTAGAATATCATTATGAGAAAGTGGAATATGTGACGATGTAATGGAGTTGGCTCGAACATATGTAAACCAGAGAACCTTAGGAGGACATATTCTTTTACGAGCTACCGTGTGACATATTTTATTTTCTCATAATGAGATTATGCTTTTATGTTCAGTATTGGAGGTTTTATTGTTTTGTATTAATGCTAATGAATTTTCTTTGAACTTAAAAAAAATAAAAAATAAAAAACATTATATTTGACTTTGAATAAATATATCAATATTTAAAATCATTAATTCATTGAATATTAAGTTTAGATCTTTTAAACATAATTTAGATGTTCAATTGAAATCCTTACCGAGAACTTGATGCTCAAATAACATTCGGATAAAAAATAAGACTAACATAATATTAAAAATTAAATTTCAAAAAAAAAAATTAAAGGAAAAAAATAAAGTAAATTAAATTTTATACAATTGACAAGTAGAGGTGTCAATCCGGGTTATACGGGCCGGGTTGGCCCGCATCCGATGAGGCCCGGTAACAGCCCGCGTTCGAAAAAGCCCGCGCCACTGCGGGTTGCGGGCCGGGTTGGCCCAGCCCACGAAATTTTTTCAAAAGCCCGGCCCACCCATTGGCCCATACAGCTCGAGCCCATATGGGCCGCGGTTCGATCCGGTTCGGCCCGTATGAATAAAAAATTAATTTTTTTTGAAATTACTAAAAAAATTTAGTTACTTATTGTAATTCAAAAAAAAAATGTTTACATATATAACAAAAAATGAGTTAAATTATTAAATAAAAAATAAATAACAATGATAAATTCACATTTGTTAATTTTTTAATTCAATTTCTATTTTTTATTTATATATTTAAAGACTAAAACGTGAATGCATTTGTCACATCTTTCACTTTAAACGGCTCTTTGCCATTTTTTTTTTTTTTTTTTAAATATCATTTCAAATATGAAAGTTTGAATTTTCTGCCTTTTTTTTTTTTTTTTAAATCAAAGCGGTTCACGGGCCGGCCCGCGGGTTGGCCTCTTCGGCCCGTGAACGGCCCGCGGGTTGGCCTTCTCGGCCCGTGAACAGCCCGCCTGATTCACGGGCCGGCCCGCGGTTCCGGGTCGAGGCGGGTGGGCCGATGCCGATTCGGTCGACCCGCCCGTCTTGACACCTCTATTGACAAGTGTCATCATTTGAATGAGTGAGTTAGAATAAAGTAATTAAAGAAAAATCAAATAGGACACAAAAGCTGCATATCATCATTTTAGTGGTTAGGAGTACCACATAGGATTATGAGTGTCCCACCGAAATTTTTCTCTAAATATAGACTTTTGAGAAGGTCGATTTGGTAAATATGAACACTCTAATTACAGGGTAGCACGGTCCTCCCTAAGTTAGGTCCAATAAATACGCCTACTCTCTTCGGCCTACGAATACATAGTCGAGGGACTTTTCCGTCTTCTGAACATTTGATACGTGTTGATATCATCGATAAATTTGTCAATCTAGTAGTATTATATCGTTTGTTGATGTACTAATGAACCTAATATAATGGTAAAAAAAAAACATGTAACAATGTTAAGATCGACCTCTTTTTTAAATTATGTTATTGCTAGTCAAATTATTCCTAGTTGCCTTCAAATTTTCTATTCTACCTCATTACATTACATAGTCTCCTATTCCTCTATATCTAAGGCTTATTTTATATGTAATGATCGCACCGTACCTATAACTCCAAACTTTTTACCTTCGATAACTCAGATTCTTGTATACCTTTTCAAACCGACGAAGCGAGAATGAGGAACGAAACATAATGGCAAAATAATTTGTTATAGTTACTATAGATCTAGTTGTTTTAGATCTCTATGGAGAGTAACATGGCGGAGACTAGAGAGTGATTTATCCCATCAATCTCAAATTTATTGAAAATAAGACTTAATTAATTTTTATAATTTCTTCTTTATTCTTATCTAGTACCCTTTGATCCAAATTCAATATGTCAAACATGCTATTAAATCACCTAATAAAATGGGAAACAAAACTCAAATATGGAAAACAAATGTGAAGCTTGCCTGTGAGGATTTCTCAAGCCTTTCACAGCTCATTTGGCTAACCTCTCTATCATAGACGATAATCATGCTAAAATTAATGATTTAAGTGGATCCAATTTTGGCCAGATTGATGATGAAATTCGCAATACTTGCACTGCAGATATGAATGACTCAAATTTGTGTATTAGCTCACAAACTGATACTTCAACTTCTGGAAATTGTGAACCATCAGGAGACAGGAAAAGGAAAAAGAGCAAAAAGCATTTGCATCAGGATATGAAGTAGAGTTCCTTTCGCCAGGCAGTCCTTGAGGGTTCTCAATTTGATTTATTGGAGGTTTACATTTCGGGACAGTTTGAAAAGTCTAAGAAGCTAAAGTTCTTGAAATGCTGGATGAAGCAAATCCACAAAGTTAATCCACACTGCCTTACGACGTTGAGTGGATCTAAATCGATGGAGGTATTTTCCATGTGTCATGGCCTGTCACCTGACTTATCTCGGGCAGAAGAGGGGGCCATTCCTCTTTCAAACTCAGAGATTTCAAAAACCTTCTTTAATAATCTTCCAAGGAGAATTCAACATGGTCTGGAATCTGGTATGGACTTGCAAAATCTAGCAGAGCGAGTTGTCAAGTCTTGTATTCATTTCTTAGATTGGAAGTGTGAGATTGACAATGACACAAAAGATCAACCCCTTTAGAAAGATTCAGGTGATTCTTGTGATGGAACATTTGGTGCCAGACTAATAAAACTTTTACTAAAGGAACCCAAAGAAATGAAGAAGATACACCAGGATGATGATCCATCGTCCAAAGCATCCGATCCTTGTTCAACATCAGAAAATACAGTCAGAGAGTATCCTTTTGTCAGTGTATTATATGGTTTTTGGTCCTTATGTGAATCAGACACGTATATGTACTTGCCTAATATAGCTTTATTTATGAGCATTTTCCTTGATTTGAACCAGATATGAATTTCAGATTTTACTTCGGATGGAAATTCTGCGAGCAGGTGTTTCTGTGAATGTGGAGCAAGCTAGTAAACAAAAGCTGGTTAAGCAGATCTGCGCCCTTTTAGAAATTATCCAGTACCTCATGGAAGGAGGAATTCATGGTCATATTAGCCTATATGATTATGTTGAAAGGACCATCAAAGCAAGGTAAGTGCTTCACTTGTGTTATAATTGGCTTTTGATTTCATGAATCTTATGTTTTTCTTTTCATACTACTCTTCTATTGTCTATTTAGTACTGTTAATACTTGTTAGATTGATAGTCAACTATCATTTATGTATTTTAGTACACAAGTTTTTCTTAATGACAAAGACATTGATATATTTACAATTATTTAACCGATCAATCTTGGCTGACAGTACCCATGGGCATCATTCCGAGTGCCAATGGTTTAATTTGGAAGGATTAATTTTCTCCATAGAAAGAAGAAGATTAGGTGAAAGTATAATTTGTTCAATTATGTAAAACAAGTATGCAGGAGAAAAAATCTGGAGTAAGCATTCAACTAATAAATAAGAATCAACCATTTTCCACTGAGGACATAGGAAATATTATATGACCTGGTGAAAAAGCCTACAATTCAATTTGTTGGTTAAGCATTACTGCATTAGCACAAGTTAAATGGATTTGCAACCTTGTCATAGAAGAACTAATGTACAGAAGTTATTGGTGGTTAACAGTTTTTACTCCGTTTACAATTATAACAGCATTCTCATGAATTTTCTCTGTTTCAAAATTTGCGTAGTACAGAATATAGACGACTTTGGTGTCATAATTGATAACTTATTAAAATAGGAAGATCCTTTCCTTTTTAACAAAGTAATAGATGTTTTATGTATTACAAAAAGCATTTGTAAAAAGTATTGTCTTAAAAATGCAATAAAATGTCAGTGCCTGAGTTACACCAAGGGCTGTCATCCTAAAGATATCTTGTACATGACCCAAAGGAAAGAAAAACAAAAGAAAGCCTCTCGTATATTATAAGAACATATTTTTTAGGTGTTGTGGGCTTATAATCATTTATTCTTGACTTAGTTCCTTTTTTTTCAAAAGATTTGTGCTCAGATTTTCTTTTACCTCCCACATACTAGAAAATATGTCCAAGCTTTTAGTATTTGGGAGGAAAGGAAGCAATCTAGCATGATGGTTTTCAGGTGTTCTCATCATTGTTCTTCACAAATCAAGAAATAGATAAGTTTTCTACTGACATCATTTTCAGGTATATTAACACATTAGAAGATGATGTGCAAAAAATCTACACAAAAATGGATCTGCTGCCATTTGGTGATGAGGATGAAGTTCCGTCTCTTTTATTTAATAGTGAGGACAGTAATCAACCTTGGAGAGAGAAACATGAAAGATATGAGAAATCTGAGACCAACAGCATTCACCAATCTGTCTCAGCAGAAGATGAGTCTTTGCAGCCTCCCAAAAATATTAACGAGAGTTCCCAATTGAGTAGAAAAGAGGAACGTGAGCACTTGTTTAATGAAGCTCGTGAGAGGAGAGAGAGGGCTCGAAGATTTGTGTCTTTCACTAGCCAGATGCCAGATTTACAAAGAGTTTGGGCCCCAAAGCAACCAAAGGCAGCAAAAGCAAAGTCCGTTTCTCTTCCAAAGAAATCGAAAAGAAAGGATACACAAAAAACTACTTATAGTGTTGTACACGAGACCCCAACGACAGGAAACAAGGGAGACAAAGATCTCAGAGGTCAGGGGATCTCTTCTAATTCTGTTTCTAAAGCTTTGTTCCAAGATAACTGATGAAAAGTCCTGAAGATAGCATACACATGAATTCCAATGGATATTGCTTTAATAACTAGTTCTTGTATTGCATTAATAGAAAGAAGAATCAGAAAGGAGTCGAACATCAAGCATTTAATTCCCATATACTTCAACTGTAAATCTTGTTTGTAACTGTCTCTGATGACTATGTAAAATTACATACGTTGTACATATTTCTAATTTATTATAACATAGAAGTGTCAAACCAGGTAGCCTCTGTACTGTGTTCCTGTTGATTTCATATATTGAGAAACTTACATTTTTTTCCTTTTCTTCGTGTACAAGAGAAATACCTGTAAGCTTATGGCATGAAGCTCCCTATCTTTGGTAACACTTGATTATGTGCTTTTACTTTCTTTGTGGATGCCATAGAACGAGCAGAACATTGCTCATTTGAACTTTTTGGCATATCAAACATTTGAGGAACTTGCCATTAAGTAAGACTCTCTTGCCAGTTTATAAAGAGCCGGTCTTGCTTGAATGGTTAAGTTATATACCACAGAAGATAAGCAGCAGAAATTGACACTAAAGCTTCAGTGAAGCGCACTACCCTTTTTTGGTCTAATGGCTTGCATTGATTTGTGGGATAGAAATTGAGGTCATCCGAGAATTAGTGTCATGAATATTTCGGCAGAAGTTGGTGCTCGTGCCCCTTCAGCGTTCTTGTCCGAAGTGGTGGCTGCAAAAAAATGGTGACGAAGAAGGTCTCGGAAGTCCATCTAACAAATAGATGGTTGCATATGATTGTAAGTGATATGAGGATGAGTTGTCATCCATTTTTTTTTTTATGAGACGAGAGAGTGGTATATGATTGATTTTAGTAATTACCCAATTTTTGTGATCGGGGTGAGGAAATGACAATCAATTTAACTAAATGGCGAGAGAATATACGACTGCTATATTTTTTGCTATTGTTAGAGAAGAATTATTTTTGAGATTGTCAAATATAAACACAAGAAATTAGGTTGTATTTTTAATAAATTTATAATTGAATCTTTTTCTTGATGTCATTGGGTAATTGTCCAATCTCGATATGTACCCAAACAAATTAGTTTTATATTCATAAGTTATCGTACTGTACAGAAACTTTACAATTTATATCTTAACATATAAATAAATCGATCTTATATATGAAAGTACCATATCTTGTATCTTGTACTAGTAAAAATGCCTTTACTTGAACAATTAAAAGTGGGATCTCTATCTATTTTTCCAACATTTATTTGAAACAATTTTCAGTCACCCTTTTGCTACCAAAATAAATAAATAGATAGATTTTCAATCCCAGATTGTACAACCGACGAAACCTATGCAAAAACCAAGTAATTTTTCCCTCCATTTCTCAACTGCCATTCAAAAAAGACAAACCATCCAACATATAACCGAGGATTTCTTTAACCTCGTATTAGACAAAGCGCTAGATATTAAAACCCTGAAAATAATCCATTCCAAGATTATTTCCGACCCAATCTTATACTCGAATACATCACTCGCCATCAAAATAATGAGAGCTTATGCTGCGTGTGGCAAACCCAACATCACTCGAAATGTATTCGACAAAATTCCTGAGAGAAATAATGTTATTTTTAATGTAATGATAAGAAGTTATGTGAATAATCAGTTTTACAAAGATGCAATTTTTATGTATAAGAGTATGCTGTCGTATGGTGTGGCTCCGGATCATTATACATTACCGTGTGTTTTAAAAGCTTGTTCTGCTTCGAATAATTTGAGGGTTGGGGTGCAAATTCATTGCCCCGCTGTGAAAAAGGGTCTGGACTTGACTCTGTTTACGGGGAATGGCCTGATTGCCATGTATGGGAAATGTGGGTTTTTGGATGAGGCAAGACAGGTTCTTGATGAAATGCCTTATAGGGACATTGTTTCTTGGAATTCTATGGTGGCAGGGTATGCCCAGAATGGAAGGTTTGATGATGCATTAGAGGTTTGTAAAGAAATGGGGTCGTTAGGCGTGAAACCTGACTCTGGCACAATGGCTAGCATCTCACCAGCTGTGACGAATACATGTAGAGAAAATGTTATTTTTTGTGAAGGAAATGTTCATGAACATGGCTCGAGAGGAATTGGTTGCATGGAATGTAATGATAGCAGTGTATAGCAATAATTCTATGCCTAGAGAGGCAGTTGAGCTTTATTTGCAAATGGAAGCTCAAAGGTTGGACCTGGATGCAATTACTATTGCTAGTGTTCTTCCAGCTTGTGGGGATGTTTCAGCTTTATCGCAGGGGAGGCGGATTCATGAATTCGTTGAAACAAAGGGGCTCCGGCCTAACCTATCTGTAGAGAACGCCTTAATCGATATGTATGCCAAATGTGGATGTTTATCAGAGGCTAGGGAAGTGTTCAATGGGATGCGGTTAAGGGATGTTGTCTCATGGACTTCAATGATGTCTGCCTATGGTAGGAGTGGGGAAGGACACAGAGCTATTGAGCTATTTACCAAAATTCAGGATTTGGGTCTTATTCCCGATTCGATAGCCTTTGTTTCAATTCTTTCAGCTTGCAGCCATGCAGGATTATTATCTGAAGGCCGACATTATTACAGATTGATGACCGAGGAGTACAAAATAGTTCCTAGGTTAGAACACTGTGCTTGCATGGTTGATCTACTTGGACGTGCTGGTCGAGTAGAAGAGGCCTACAATTTTACCAGCCAGATGCCATTGAAGCCTAATGAGAGGGTTTGGGGAGCTCTGTTGAGTGCTTGCCATGTTTATAATAACATGGATATCGGGCTTGTAGCTGCAGATCATCTTTTCCAATTGGCTCCAGAGCAGTCTGGTTATTATGTCCTGTTATCAAACATTTATGCAAAGGCTGGGAGATGGAAAGATGTGACATCAATTCGGTCAATCATGAAAGGGAGAGGAATCAAGAAAGTACCTGGTGTTAGTAATGTTGAGCTCCATGATCGGGTCCACACCTTCCTTGCTGGTGATCAATTGCATCCACAATCAATGGAGATCTATGAAGAGTTAGATGTCTTAGTAGGGAAGATGAAAGAGGCAGGTTATGTCCCAAAAACAGACACTGCATTGCATGACGTGGAGGAGGAAGATAAGGAAAATCATCTAGCAGTGCACAGTGAGAAGTTGGCCGTTGTATTTGCAATTATTAATACTGAACCAGGGACACCAATCAGAGTTACTAAAAATCTACGCATTTGTGAAGATTACCACATTGCTATCAAGTTCATGTCCAAGATTAGTGGGCGTAAAATCATATTAAGGGATACAAATCGTTATCATCATTTTGAAAATGGGGTTTGCTCATGTGGTGATTATTGGTGAATGCTGACAAATATCCACATCCCATATATGGCGTCAGTAGTAGCTTGTCCAAAAGAGATTGCTCTATCACATCAAGCATAACATGACGCCAGATTATTTGCTTCCAACTTTAACTGAATTTCTTGATCAAATATCTTTTTGCCCTTTTTTATTTTGACCTTGTTTTGGATTATATAACTGAGCACCTTGCTTTGAGGATCTAAATTCGAGAGACGCGCTGAAGCCTACTTCTCTGAAGGGGCATAATGTTGAGGTAAAAAATTATGAAAGGGATGCTTGTGATTTGGCATAAAATTACACCCAAGAAGAGCCCAATGGCTGGAAAAAGTTAGCTGAGCTGACTCCATATAGAGTAAATAATGCTGAGAGAGTTGTACCATGTGAACCATAACTATGCTCACTTCGGTTAGACTTCAGTTGAATTGAGCTCGACTAAAATCCAGCTTGATTTTAGCCAGTCTCTTTTTTTTATTCTAACGCTGAAAGCTTCCATCTATTTTATAGCAGTACTAGAAATTCATCGGCAGAAGAGAGCAGTTTCATTGTGAATAACTGCTAAGTGAGGTTTCATTTTCTGGTTTGTCATTCAGCACCTTCTTATCAAGGTTAGCATCCTTACTGAATTAACATCAACAAAATGCAGTATTCTGATTATTCTACTTACCAAATCTAGCAGTTGGGCTGTCATGGTGAACATGACTTTTAACTTGTGCTTTTTCCTTATACATATTGCGTCCATAGATATTCTGTACCTTTATATGAAGTACCTTCAAAAACTTTTACCCAAACTTTATTGCCTTTTCATTCTTACGCAGTTTTCATCTCTAATCTAAGTAATAGGCAAATAAGGTGTTGATTCACTTTTCAATCTTATGTGTCCCCAGCCATCTTGGCATAGTTTTGTAATGATGTCTCATGCATTAATATAGTTTAAAACTTGAACACGAAGGCTAACATAACAAAATGGAAAAGCCCACTGGATTGAATTCCCTTTTCCCCGTCTTGGCATTATAGTTGTGGCTTGTTTTGGTGAAGTGGATTATACAATTATCTTGTCATGTACGGGTAACGAATACGTCTTTTATGGTGTAAATGGTTTTCGAATTTGCCAACTTCTTTTCTCTTGATGTTTATACCTTCTTGGAATATGAATTGTCACATTTAATACATTCCGAATTATCTAGATGTTATGTGGTGATTGTGTATTGTCTCACATAGAACTGGAATTGCATTTGATTACTTTCTACCTCTTTTATATTATTCCCCGTGGTAGTGAATTTCTTCTCCTCTTCGTCCATGGACACCGGCCAAGCGAGAACCACGTGAATTCTATCTGTTCTTTAACAATATCAGAGCCAAACAATAACGAGATAAGATTGAGATTAGTTGCTAACATGATTGTGATGGTTCAGGTCCTTCAGACTGAAATTATCAATCTGCCAAACAATATAGAAAGAAATTCCAATACTAATTGTCTTTGACCATTCATGCTTAGCAGTCTTTGAAATGTCTAATGTACTGTTGACAGAAGCCTTGGACTGGGTACTAATAATGCGCAGGACAATATTAAATAAGAAATAGAAGTTAAAATCTTGTTCATAGTAATGTCCGTTCTTATCGACTATTGCCCACCAAACACATTGCTACAGGATTAATGAACAATCATTTTTTGAAAAACACAGTCATTTTCCGTTATGTATATATTTGTGTTTCTTTTGAAAGAGACACAACCTTTCAAAATATTTTTCTTAAAAAGATGCTCTTTTTTAAATTCAATATGAAGCCTTAAATCATTAGTTACATTACCACATCATCCATATTAACAAACCTGATCTCTACACTTGTCCATTTTTTATTGGACAATGAAAAGTAGTTAACATTATTGTCCAATGAAAAGTAGACATGTGTGCAGGGGGGGGGGGGGGGGGGGGGCTTGTGGGGAGGAGATCAGGACCTTCCACATTAATAATCATTTTATGAAACATTTACTTTTTATTTGAAATTTTTCCAACAGAAATTCAAAACTGCACATATATATGTCTAGACTTGACTTTTGAAATTTGATTAGAAAAGGGTGTTCCAATATGACTTCTACTTCTCCACGCAAGTATATGTATAGACTAAAGATTTGATTACCCTCAAGACACGCTTGTAATTTTTTTCCACAAATCCTTGTACTTGCAAGACCCCATACTTCTATAAATTTTAGTCCCTGTGAAATTTAGCAAACACCAAGAAATTACATCAGAAAAATGGCAACCTATTTGCAAACTTCATTTCTGATATTCACAATCTTGATTGCATCTTTCTTCAGATCCTCACAGGCCGCTGGAATCTGTGTCTACTGGGGCCAGAACGGCGGTGAAGGGACCTTAGCCGACACATGCGCCACCGGGAACTACCAATTTGTGAATATTGCTTTCTTAACAACTTTTGGCAATGGCCA
The DNA here is from genome assembly GCA_030279155.1 of Forsythia viridissima. Taxonomy (NCBI): domain Eukaryota; kingdom Viridiplantae; phylum Streptophyta; class Magnoliopsida; order Lamiales; family Oleaceae; genus Forsythia; species Forsythia viridissima. Next base: position 65,880,828 of record CM059033.1, on the reverse strand, counting down.
AACCCCAGTACTGAACTTGGCTGGTCATTGTGATCCAGCATCTGGCACTTGCACCGGTTTAAGCAATGACATAAGGGCTTGCCAAAATCGAGGCATAAAAGTCCTCCTATCCCTTGGTGGTGCAACTGGAAGCTACTCGCTTTCGTCTGCTGCTAATGCACAAGAAGTGGCGGATTACCTTTGGAACACCTACTTAGGTGGCCAGTCGAGTTCACGTCCCCTTGGGGATGCAGTTTTGGATGGTATAGACTTTGACATTGAATCCGGTTCAGGCCAATTCTGGGACGAGCTAGCCAGGGCACTCTCACGTTACAGCTCACAAAGAAAGGTGTACTTATCTGCAGCACCACAATGTCCAATCCCTGATGCTCATCTAGACACCGCGATCAAAACTGGGCTCTTCGACTACGTTTGGATACAGTTTTACAACAATGGGCAGTGTGAATATGGAGGTACTGTGGATAATCTTTTAGCCAGTTGGAACCAGTGGACCGGGTTTCCATCCAATCAGATTTTCATGGGATTACCCGCGGCACCTGGAGCTGCAGGCAGTGGATATATTCCACCAGATGTGCTCATTAATCAAGTTCTTCCAGCTATAAAGGGTTCTCCCAAGTATGGAGGAATCATGATCTGGAACAAATTCTTTGATCAGAGTTATAGTTCAGCCATTGTGGGCAGTGTCTAACTGCCTTTTCCCCAGGATCCTGAATAATCCTACTAAATAAATCCTGATTTGTTCATCCTATGAATGTTACAAATATAAATAAAGCAATTTTGTTATATTTATTCTCCATGTCTTTGAAGAAAATGACCCCCTTCTTTCAACATTATTTAATTTTCCAGTACCAACAAGTGAACAAGATATTCAATTGGGCAGTTTCTTTCTTCTTGAACAAGGTGAACACCTAAATTAGGTTTGAAAGCTCTAAACTTAATATTCTATAAATTAATAATTTTAGATATTAATAATATTCTTCAAAGTCAAATATAATAATTCAATACCAATTTTTTTTCTTTTTTTTTTAAGCTCAAAGAAAATTCATTAGTATAATACAAAACAGTAAAATCACAAATACTTGAATATAAACTAGGACATCATTATGAGAAAGTGGAATATGTGACGATGTAATGGAGTTGGCTCGGACATATGTAAACCATATGTAAAAATGTGTAAATTTTAAAATTTTATGGGCATTATCAAAACAGAGAACCTTAGGAGAACATATTCTTTTACGAGCTACCGTGTGACATATTTCATTTTCTCATAATGAGATTATGCTTTTATGTTCCAGTATTGGAGGTTTTATTGTTTTGTATTAATGCTAATGGATTTTCTTTGAACTTAAAAAAATAAAAAATAAAAAACATTATATTTGACTTTGAATAAATATATCAATATTTAAAATCATTAATTCATTGAATATTAAGTTTAGATCTTTTAAACATAATTTAGGTGTTCAATTGAAATCCTTACCGAGAACTTGATGCTCAAATAACATTCGGATAAAAAATAAGACTAACATAATATTAAAAATTAAATTTCAAAAAAAAAAAATTAAAGGAACGAAATAAAGTAAATTAAATTTTACACAATTGACAAGTGTCATCATTTGAGTAAGTGAGTTAGAATAAAGTAATTCAAGAAAAATCAAATAGGACACAAAAGATGCATATCATCATTTAAGTGGTTAGGAGTACCACATAGGATTATGAGTGTCCCACCGAAACTTCTCTCTAAATATAGACTTTTGAGAAGGTCGATTTGGTAAATATGAACACTCTAATTACAGGGTAGCACGGTCCTCCCTAAGTTAGGTCCAATAAATACGCCTACTCTCTTCGGCCTACGAATACATAGTTGAGGGACTTTTCCGTCTTCTGAACATTTGATACGTGTTGATATCATCGATAAATTTGTCAATCTAGTAGTATTATATCGTTTGTTGATGTACTAATGAACCTAATATAATGGTAAAAAAAAAAAAAACATGTAACAATGTTAAGATCGACCTCTTTTTTAAATTATGTTATTGCTAGTCAAACTATTCCTAGCTGCCTTCAAATTTTCTATTCCACCTCATTACATTACAGTCTCTTATTCCTCTATATCCAAGGCTTATTTTATATGTAATGATCGCACCGTACCTATAACTCCAAACTTTTTATCTTCGATAACTTAGATTCTTGTTTACTTTTTCACACCGACGAAGCGAATGAGAAACAAAACATAATGGCAAAATAATTTGTTATAGTTACTATAGATCTAGTTGTTTTAGATCTCTGTCGAGAGTAACATGGTGGAGACTAGAGAGTGATTTATCCCATCAATCTCAAATTTATTGAAAATAAGACTTAATTAATTTTTATAATTTCTTCTTTATTCTTATCTAGTACCCTTTGATTCAAATTCAATATGTCAAACATGCTATTAAATCACCTAATAAAATGGGAAACAAAACTCAAATATGGAAAACAAATGTGAAGCTTGCCAAATCACGAGTTGAGATCGGCTGTTCCAATTCCGTGTCCACTTAGCTGTCCCTCCAATAAAAACATTACATATAATCAATATGAATGCATTAAATAAGTAAGAGAACAATATTTAATACATTCACATTGATTATGTGTAATGTTTTCATTGGAGAGACAGCCAAAGAAACACGAAATTGGGACAGCAGATCTCAACTCCAAATCACAAGAAATTACATTAATTATTCCCTCTCAATTCTATAAAAACACAAACACCATTAACAACCAAAAATGGCAAGAAAATGTCATCTCTATCTCTATTTCTCACCATCATATTTCAAGCTGCTTTTCAAACCTCCCTCGGCCGCCGCGGGGGAATCGCCATCTACTGGGGCCAAAACGGCAACGAGGGCACCTTAGCCGAAGCCTGCGCCACCGGCAAATTCTCCTATGTCAACATAGCCTTCCTCAACAAATTCGGCAATGGCCAGACCCCTGAAATCAACCTCGCCGGTCACTGCAACCAGCATCAAACACTTGCCGTGCAGTCAGCAATGGAATACACGCTTGCCAAAAGAAGGGTATTCTTAACCCTTTCATCTTAAAGCTTAAGCCGCTAGAGTTTGTCAATTAATTTCAATCTTATTTTCAACAGGTATCAAGGTCATGTTATCAATTGGCGGAGGCATCGGAAATTACTCTATAGCCTCCGCAGAAGATGCAAAGAATGTATCGGTTTACTTATGGAACAATTTCTTGGGTGGAAGTTCATCTTCTCGACCACTCGGCGACGCCATTCTTGATGGCATTGATCTTGATATTGAACATGGATCAACACAATATTGGGATGTTCTAGTGAGAAATTTGAAATCATACAGTAAACGTAGCAGAAAAGTATACATAACCGGAGCACCCCAGTGTCCATTTCCTGACAGGTTTTTGGGGGCTGCCCTTAATACAACGTTATTTGACTACGTTTGGGTCCAATTCTATAACAATCCACCGTGCCAGTACAGTTCTGGAAATACAGAAAATTTGAAGAATTATTGGAATCGTTGGACAACGTCAGTTAATGCTGAGAAGATATTTTTGGCTCTGCCAGCCGCACCACGGGCCGCCGGAAGTGGGTTCATTCCGCCGGAGGTTCTGACGTCGGATATTATTCCGGTGATAAGGAAATCGCCCAAGTACGGTGGCGTGATGCTGTGGTCAAAGTATTGGGATGATCAATCTGGATACAGTGACTCCGTCGAGGAAAGTATATGACGAATTAAGGATGTGTTTGATAGCTTTCCATGAAAATGAAAATATTTTACATGTAAGTTGGAAAAGAAATTCCACTAAATGGGTGAGAAAAATTTTTCCAAGGAAGTGGCCAAATGTGTGCTTTAGACAATTGTACCTTGAAAATCTTTTCCATTTTCCATGTGCCAATCAAACACAAAAATGGGAAAATAAAACACATTGATTTGATAAGATTTTCCATGGAAGTGACATTTTTCATGGAAAATTTGTGAATCAAACACACCCTAATAGTGTTTGATTTTGACTTACATTTTCCATATTCTTGTTCTTTATGATAGGCTAATTTTACATGAAAAATAATGTCATATCAAAAAAAAAATATTTTCTAATTTTGACTGTTTAATTGAACGTGAAAAATAAAAATAAATTTTAATATACAATCACTTAAAACATGCATTTGACCAAAATATTGAAAAATGTTTTCTCACCAATTTAGTGGTTATTTTTTCCTTCTTACATCCAAAAAAATCTTTTTTCCCACATAATGAAGTAAAATGTAGAGGAAATCATAGCAAAGGTGGGTTTGTACGTCCTACTTTTAAAATACGGCTGGCTTTAAAAACAAGTTAAAAAATAGTTATTTTAGATAAATATACTTCCAAATAATGACTAAGGGTGTGATTGATTGGTTTCTATGAAAAATGATGGAAAATGAAAACATTTTTCATGTAAGGTAGAACAAAAAAATTTCACCAAATAGGTAAGAAAATATTTTTCAAGAGAGTGGTCAAAAGTGTGCTTTAGGTGATTGTACTTTGAAAATCATTTTCATTGTTCTTGTGCAATCAAACAACAAAATATGGAAAAGATTTTCTATGGATGTGACAACATTTTTCATGAAAAATGTGCCAATCAAACACAACCTTAATTTTTTACTGTATTTTAATCAAATCTTATTTCAAATCAAATCTATTATTTCACTAAAATCAAATATTGTTCTACCACCCACCACCTTGTGTGACCACTTTCGTGCCACCACTCGCTACCAACTAACTCACTCCAAATAAATTACTTTTTTATAGTAATTTAGATTATAAAAGAACTAAAATTCAATAGGTTTTGTGCTAATTAGTTTAGTTATTTTTAGATTAAAAATATGTTGAATATAATTGCTCAAAAATTATTGGAAGAAATTGGGTTCATTGATTAATCTCTGATTGAAGAAGAAGAGTTGTAGAAACGGAAAAAACAAACAAAGTGGGTTGAGCAACTGTCGTTTGACAGTCTCAAACTGTCGAACAACAATTGAAATGGGAAAAAAAAAATGTTGACCAATTAATTGTCGATCTAACAATTGACCTGTCAATCCAATAGTTGACAAGTCGATTTTTTTTCAACAGCTGAGTGACAAAAACAAACGACATTTGAAATATATTTCTACAGTTCAATTGTTTTTCAGCAAAGGGTATACATAACTTTTTACATCAAAAAATTGTCACTTTTGTAAATATTATTAAAAGTTGCTATTTTTAAAAATGACAATTTGCATCTATCTAGATCTCTAAATTTCCCTAAAATGTATTATCTTATTATCCTTTGATATAAGACCCACTTTGAGAAAGCACATTTTCATCCAAAACGACATCACTTTAGATGAAAATTTTTTCACTATTGTATATAAAAATTATACAAAAATTCTCACTCTAAAAATCCTAGCTGTTTTTTCGTTCCACCGTCACTTCTCGTCATTTTTTTCCTAGTTTGTTCTTTCTTCAAACCCATTTGAATCGTGCGCTGAAGAATCTGAATAATAGTGTCGTTTCATTGCTACTGAATTTTTGTCCTTTAGTATAATCACCTATATATATGGACGGTAAATGAAGGTACTCTCTCTCTCTCTCTCTCTCGCGACCATTAAAATCGAAATCAACAAATCTTCGACCACATCCTTATTAAATGAATAAATCAACCCTCTTATAAATTACCGTCTGAAGATCAAGAATTCAAAGTGCAAGAATTTGGCTAAGGTTTTCAATTCTTCTCCATTTTCTTTGATTTAATTCAGACTAGACTATTTATAGGTGTTACAAGACTTAGGGCTCTTTTGTCTTTTTTCATTTCTGCCACGTGTTGCCCTCTTATTGGAAGGCTCTTAATTATAGAGGATTCTACGACACATGGTAGAAGGTCATTGGCTCAGCTGTCATTTTCTTTAGATTTGATTGTTATTCTTACATGTGCTTTAGTTGTAACTTATTTGGCCACGTGGAGATTCATCCAGTAGTCCCAAGGATATTCTTTTCATTTAGAATCAGTAAGTGGCGCAACAACCTGTGTACGTATCCTTCGCCGAATATGAGTTCTTAAAATGACGAAGCTTAAAAAAACATATGTCAAACTTGAATAGTTAGATGACCAGTTCATAAACTTTTTATCTTTGCCTACTTGTGGACGAATGTTTATTTTTTAAGCAAACTGTATAAATTCCGTTCAATTGAAGTGTCCAAACTAGTTGTTCTCTTGCCTGCTTAAACGAGGTATAACAATAGTCCCTGAAGTCCGAGTCTAAATATTCATATTGGGCTAAGGACATAGAATTGAGACTAAAGTTTAAAATCTTGTTTTGGGTCTTGACTCATGCGACCCTTTTCAAAACTGTATCTTCGCTTGAACTTCTTCATTTTTGCTCCGTATACATAAGTATAACACATACATAAAAAAAAAAATTATATTGCTCAATTCTTATCTTTCTCAAGAGACTAACTCTCACGAAGGAAGGTCCCTATCCTTTTTTAGGTTATCGGAGTAGACAAGTTCGATCCATGTTTTTCTATCAAGCATCAAAGAGTTAGCAAAAAAAAAAAAATATGCAGAGAACTTACAAAAAATAGTGTTAGAAGATTGTAACTTTATAAAAAAAATGTTAACATTTATTAAAATCTTATTTTCATATGAGTAAATTATATAAAATGTTCATTTGCATTTGGTACTTTTTAAATATGACAAGTTTTTTTAACTTCAGAATTGGTTACTTTAGGCAAAAATACCCTTAAAGTATTACATAAAATTCTTACATATTCCATTAGTGATGGTAACGGGGCGGATCGAGGCGGATCGACCTGATCCAAATCCGTCCGCAATAATTGTAGGAGATCTAAATCCGCCCCGCGATCTGCTCTTTTTCGGGGCGGATCGAATACGGATCAGGGCGGATCGGAGCCCTGATCCCTTTTTTTTTTTTTGGCATTCAAAAAATTTAAAATATATTGAAAGCTTTGCTACTATACTATAGAGTTTAAACAACATTCTAAAATACATTAACTAATTAATTAAATGTCCAAAAGAAACAAACGACATCAATTACTTAATTAAAAATTGAATACTCCAAAATACACAATAAAAAAAAGCAAGTGAAATTGTGAAAACGGGAAATTCACCTAGGTTTAGGAATTAACAAATTAGGAATTAAGAAATTTGAAATTGTAACTACAGCCCTTGCCCCAAATTTTTTATCTTGTTATAATTTAATCCTTTTTTTTAAATACGGGGCGGGTCGGATCGGGACAGCTCCGATCCGATCCGCCCAGAGATCTGTGGTGGATCACGGATATCTGCTCAGATCCGCTCCACCGATCTGCGAATCAGGTATTTTTTGCTCCATTCGAATCGAGTATCCATTGGGTTCGGGGGAATCAAATATTTTTGCCATCTCTATATTCCATTCAATTATAGATTAATTTGTGTTATAAAAAAACAAAAATTCAATAGATTTTGTGCTAGATTAGTTTAGGTTGTTTTTAAATTTGAAAATATGTTAAATATAATTACTCAAAAATTGTTAGAAGAGATTTTGTTCATGGATCAATGTCTGGTTGAAGAAGAATAATGTAGAAACAGAAAAAGCAAAAAAAAATGGTGAATTGAGCTGTTGTCGAACAGCGGCTTGAAGCTGTCGAGAGAATTTTTTTAACTTTTTCGACAGTTTAATCTGTCATTTATTAATTCAACTATTGTTTTTTTTATATAAAAATATCATTAGGTAGATTCTTTTAGAAGCCAGAAAAAAAAAAAACCTTATCATTTTTAAAAAATGGTATAAATCAATATGGCAAAAGGACAGAGCTGCCCGTCGTGAGTGGCCTGGGAGCATCCAAAGACGGGCCTGGACCAAGGCCGGGCCAGAAAATAAAACAAGCTCAGCCCGTTGATCCAACTCGTGGGCCGATCTATGGATCGGCCCATGGACTGGTCAGTGGGCTTGGTCCACAGACCTGGCCCGTGGTCCATTGTCCAAATAGGACTAAATTGGTCACCAGCTTAAAGTTGAGGACCAAAAGTTGCAATTAACAACGGTTAAAAATATGACCGTTGCAGATTGGTTCCCCAATTTTATTTTATTTTTTTCAACGGCTATAATTTTTTTCCCTATAAATACATCCGTAAACTTTCCATATTCTTCACAAATTCACAAATCTCTCAACTTACATTCATACAAAAATTTGAAAAAATTATATTGTCAGTATAAACTCTTTTATTATGCAATTTATTGTTGAATTTTCACATTTATAATCTTCTACATTCCCACAATTTTAGTTGTATACATTCTACATTCTACATTTCTATTTTCTACTTCTACATTTCTATTATCTATAACTCTTCATGGATCAATACAATTTTCAAAGAAGTGTCAAGTCTGTCGAAAATCAAATTCAAGATAATTTTAGTGGTTTAAATAATGTTTTAATTCTGGATTTTGGTGATAATTTTGGAGTTGGGAACATTAGTCCATCTATCTATTTAGATGATATCGACGAAGAGTTAGAAACGACCAACACTACTCAATCGACTACTAAACGAAGAGCCGTAAAATAAAAGGCTCGGTATTGGGATCATTTCAAGTTAATGTAGATTGGTGCAACCGCAGACAGGCAACCAATCTTCAAGGAAGTTTGTAAATATTGTAAATAATAGTTTGCATGACAAATAGGTGGTGGAACGAGCTATCTAAAATGATATTTTCCTAAGTATTTGCAAAAGCAAGTAAGAGTTGATACCAACCAAGCTCAATTACAGTTCGGATCTCTGAGTGGATCTACTAGTTCTTCTCTTAATCTTAACAATTAGGTTTATTCACAAGATTCTATGCGCCGGGAATGCATGTGTCAGTTGGTGGCCAATGGTAAGTTCCCGCTTAGCATAGTGGAAAGCCCTCACTTTACACAGTTTGTACAAAGATATCTTCAACCAAGGTATTTGTCCTTTGCTAGAAACACTCTTCGTTCTGATACTATTGCTGCATATAATAAAAGAAAACAAAATATAAAAAATGATTTAAGTAAATATAATGGTGTAGTATCATTCAATTCGAACTTATGATTCGATCTAAATTATAAAAGATATATGCAATTTCACGTGGGTCCGTGGACCGGCCCCCATGACTCGGCCCATATGACTCGCGGACCATGTGCTGAGCTCCGTGACAAGGGCCAAGCCGAACCCTTTATGGCAAGAGTCGAGCCGGGCCATCTCTAGGTATAAATGACTTTTAAAAATTACCATTTGCATTTTTATAAATGACTTTTTGCATTTAAAAGTTATTATTTTTTCAAATATTATTAAAAGTTTCTATTTTAAAAATTATCATTTGCATTTGTCTAATTTTATAAATTCCCCTTTTCATATTAAAAGTGCTGTCAATTTCCCATGGAATTGATGTCTTCATTGCTGAAACTAGAGCCCGGAACTAATGGTAAAGTTAAAAGTGGGAATAGCGCTAAATGGCTGAGTGACTCTACAAATTTACCTGAATGGCCATTTACCTATTTTACAAACAAATTACCAAATATATCCATGTCTTTCTTTCCCGCTTATTATATTTCAAACAATTTCAAATTCATATATGTTACTTATACATTTCTGTTGGAAAAGAGAATATTTCAAATATTAGAATCTAATGCATTTCAATGTTAGAATCAAATCCATTTTATCTTTGTAGAAAATCTCATTTCAAGATTGGAATCTAACACATCTAAATTCTTGTAAAATGTGTGGTTATTTCTTATTCTTTTAATTTATAGTAGAAATTAGAAGTGTCAATGAGCCGAGTCGAACCAGCTCGGTCCATTACCAATTGAGCTCGGCTCGTCCAAAAAAAATGTTCGGTTCGACCCATGAGCTCGTGGACCGAGCCGAGCTGAGCTGTCCATGAGCTCGGCTCAGTTTTTGAAATTTTGTTTATATTGTTTTGGACGATTTTAAAATAAAAAAGAAAGAAAGTGTGATAAATTTTTTCTATTAAAAATTCAAAGTTGAAAACCCTCATCCTTTTTCCAGACTTAGAATCGATTACTTTGAACGTAGGCAGAGTTAAAATTATACACGAACAAGTTGTTGAGTGTTCAATTTTTTGTTAAAATAAGACAAATAAAATATCAAATATGTACACAAATAATACTTACTACAAATTCAAATATTCCATATATAAATCCTCAAGTTTTTCGGATATCATTATGTCCACTTTATTATGAATTCGAAGTTCGGCGTCATCTCAATCCTTCAGGCACAATAAACTTTCTAATATGTCGGCTTTAAGTCTTAACCCGAAATTAAACAGAACTCTGCCATATGTACTAAAAGCAGACTCCGATACTACAGTTGACACTGGATGTGTTAATAGATCACGTGTCATTAGTTGATGAAGAAGTATATGTTTAAATATGGGATCGTATAATGTTCCTACCGGTCTTTTCAGCATAGACATTATATATTTGACATAAAGTTTGTTTTAAATTACCATACGTTAGTAGATTCTCGTACATTAATTTTTGTAAAATTGTCATTATTGTTACTTTTGTACCTTTTAAGTTAAGTCATGGATGTATAATAGATGTTAATGGAAATAACAAATGCAACTCTTCCCAATATTTTCTAAATTTAGCCTCCATCACAAATATAATATTAGAATAAAGAGCAAAATACTTATACATATTAAAAATTTTAGTAAAGTAGTTGGATAATATACACATGAACATGCATTTGTTGCGTCGAAAAAAAATTTCAAATTTTTTTTTAACATTAACATATTTTTTCAGTCATATGTTTGCAAATTAAAATTTGGGCCGTTAGAGTGTCGGCATTATAATATGCAGTAATACAATTTTCGTACCCTTCACAATATTCAAGCATTATATATGTTGAATTCTACCTATGGCCAACATCAGTACAAATTTTTTTTTCTTGCAACCTATTTTCAATACATAGACCAGCAAAAACTTATTTTTTTGCTAGTGATACCGTAATATAATTAATAACGTATCTAATTTTTTCTAATTGTATTTCTATGAATTTTAATCCATCTTTCACAATTAAATTAAAAACATGACATACACAACGAATGTGAAATAAATACCATCAAATTCTGGATTAAAATATTGCATTAATTTGTCAATTACTATATTGTTGAGACCTGCATTGTCAAAAGTAAAATTACGAATCTTCGTTTTACAATTAAATTCACACAACACACTCAATAAAACATGAAAATTATTAACTCCATTATGAGGATAGTTAATTTGTCTAAACATTATTATTTTTTATGCATTATCCAATTATTATCAATGTAGTGTGCAATTGTAGTTATATATCATTTTTGGTCATTACATATCCATAAGTCTGAAGTGAAAGATAAAACAACGTTATAATTATTAAGATCAGTTATAATAGCTTCTTTCTTTTTATTAAATAAAACAACAGTGTCTTTACGAAGAGTATTTCTAGCAACAGAAACGTACATTGGTTAAAAATATTTTTGGATAAAATTCGTGAAATGAGGATTTTGCACTAAACTCAGTGGAAACTCGGTATTTACCACCAATTGCGGTAGTCCTTCGCGACGAATGCTCTCTTGTGAATATACACAATTGTTTATATTGGGAGTATTATTGGAGCTGGCTCTGGGAGATCTAAACTAGTGTTGTTCCTGATTTGATTCCAATCCTCAGTGTTTGAACGGACACTTTTTAAAGTGTCTGTTTAAATGAGTCGTACATATCCCGTTTTGCCAAACTAACTTCTCTTTACAATGTTTACACTGTACTTTGTGCTAAGGGACTCCATTTATTAGTTTACCAATTGGCACCAACTCAAAATGCTACCAGCACCTAGCATTTTGTTTGGTGGCTTTTCATTTAGTGCTAAAACCGATAGTTGTATGTGTATCGACATCTTCTTGAATGTCATCCAAATCAATTGGATCAATGCTAGCTCCAAACTCATCAACAATATCGCGAGGAATTGGAATGTCATTAAGACCACTGAAATTATCATACTTCGATTGCATGCCATTTAGAACAAAATAATAGAGAGAAAAATAGAAGATGTAGTAGAAATGTAGAAAAGTAATAGAAGAATTAGAAAATTAAAACTTAAAAGTATAGACTAATATTTAGATAATGAGATTTGAGATAAATAATTATAAATTAATATTGAGAGATAATGAAATTTGAGAATTATTGTTGAATTGAGTATATAATAGATTGAGAGATTGAAGTGTGAAAAAAATGAGTTTAGAAGACTTTATTTATAGGGGGAAAATCTGAATTTAAAAAAAAAAAAAAAATTTAAAAACGACGTGCAACAGTTACAAAAGTGACTATTGGATCAATCATCCAACGATTAGAAAAATGTGACCATTAGACACGAGCCACGAGCCGGTTTGTCTTTTTGTCGAACCGAATGGGCTCGACTCTTTTTTTTTCAGGCTCGTCCCGCGACGAGCTCGAGCCCATTATGGGCCGAGCTTTGATGGGCCAAGTTAGCGAGCCCATGATCTGCTCGACCCATTTGCCACCCCAAGTATAAATTGTAAACTTTATAGTAAAATTATGAAAATGTGTATATATTTGAGTATGAATTGTGATTTTTGTTTTAAATTTCTGTAAATTTGAGGTGACTTAATTGAAAAATTAATTTAACATGTGTAAACTAGTCTTAACAGACCATAACAGACCCATGGTATATTAAAGTCAATTCTAACCTTAACAGACTTGCAGACTTGTAGTCTGTTAATAGGCCTCTGTTAAGATATGTTAACTGGCCACTGTTAAGGTCTATTAACAAATCATTCTGTAACAGACCTTATTAATGAGGATATTTAAGTCTTTTTTTATAAAAGAGATCTTTTCAACTTAAATTATATAAGTTAAATTTTTTTCCAATTCAATTTGTTTGACATGACATTTTAGTCAAAGCGGCCAAAATCGAAAGCCGGCACCTCAAAAGTTAGTCACTTCAATTTACACGATAAAAGAAAATTTCCATTATAATTTATAACTTCTCAAAAAAAAAATTAAGGGAAAATTACAATTCTCATGTTTTAGGGGTGTTTTCTTTTTTTCCCCCTACCAAATGAGTTTCCAGTCGACGCATTATCGTTGGTTCAATCTATCGTAACAAATTAAAAAACTGGGGAGGATTACAAAAGAATTCTTATTGAATGACTTTGGAAGATAGCGAACCGTTATCTTACTGTTCAAAAATGGCACCGAAGCCCGTAAAGGTCCTTTTACAGGTTAAGGGCCATAAAGGCCTATATGAAATCCTATGGGATCTTTTCATAAATAAACCACTTTTTAAAAATAATTCTAATTTTATCAACTTAACAAATTTATTCCAAAAATACTACATTCTTAAAATTATATTAATTAATAAAATAATAAATTAAAATTAAATCTATACTACAAAATATATATTTCTACGTGAATGTACTTAAATTTACATTTGAGTCCTTATTTATTTGCACAATAAGTCCTTCATCTTTATAAAATTTTCACTTTAGTCCCTATATTTTATCTTTCATTTCAATTTCGTCCTTTTTTATTTGCAACTCAAGTCCTTCAACTTTTAAATTTGTACAAGTTGGTCCCCATATTTATACTTTTATATCAGTTTAGTCCTTTATAGTATCACTATTTGATACATATGTTACAAATAATATTGTGTATCAATGTTTGATACAAATGTTACAAATGATATTTTGTAACAATCTGTGTTACAAATTGAAATATAAAATATTAGTGATACAAAATATTAATTCATGTAGCATGTATTGTGTAAAATAACATAATATAATCTGTAACATATTCAGTGATACAAAATATTATTTGTAACATTTGTATCAAACAATGATACACAATAAGATTTGTAACATTTGTAACAGATTGCGATACTAAACAGAAATTGTTACAACTGCAAAATCAATTCTAAACTTCAATAAGTTCGTTATAGTATGATATAGATATGAAACACAATGTTAAATTTAACAAATAAAACTATTGATTTCATCATTTGTAACATACGTAACATCAATGATACAAAATACCAATTCATGTAACATGTGATATGTAAAATAACATAATATAATATGTAACATATTCAATGATACAAAATATCATTTGTAACATCTGTATCAAATAGTGATACAAAGGACTAAATTGATATAAAAGTATAAATATGGGGACCAACTTGTACAAATTTAAAAGTTGAAGGACTTGAGTTGCAAATAAAAAAGGACAAAATTGAAATGAAAGACGAAGTATAGGGACTAAAGTGAAAATTTTATAAAGATGAAGGACTTATTGTGCAAATAATCAAGGACTCAAAAACAAATTTGAGTGAATTCACGTGGAAATAGTTTTTTAATTTTAATTCATTATTTTATTATTTAATATAATATTAATTATGTAGTATTTTTGAAATAAATAAGTTAAGTTGTTAGATTTAAAATTATTTTAATATTTGTAAGTAGTGGGTGTAAATATCCCAAATCCTATCAATGCTCAAGCCCATTTCCTTCCTTACCCGCCGAAATACCAATGTATTTATTTCAACTATGCAATTTTTTATATTTATTAAATTTTTGCCATAACACAATCTAAAAAAATATCTCACTTTTTTTTACCCTCGTGTTATTGGAAAAAATAATAATGTAAATCTTTAAAGAATACATAATATTATACAAAATTAAATAAAATTTTAAAAGAGAAATAATAAAGTATCTCGTTCATTTAACGATTTAGTCATAATAAACAATGCATACTATTAATTAATGACTAAACATGCACTTAACCGTCGTAGATTCACACTTTCGATGGAATAAATTTTTTCCACATAAAAATGAAAACAAAAGGACCTAAATAAAATAAACTAGAGATATGTTGGAATTTGTGGAGGAATATTACCCATAATATTCTAAATCTTTTTTTTTTTTTATATATCATGCACTCCCTATCTTTCCTTTCAATATGTAAAAGTCAAAATTTTCACATAATTTCGAACAATTTTATTTATTTAAAGTTCATCCTTGATATGATATCACAATTCAGAAAGTTTAAATAAACAAATTTAACCACTTCAAGTTCAAACAAGTGGTCAAACGAATTCTTATACTAGCTTTTCAAACGAACCTCCAACTCATAATAGAATATGTTAAAGATAAAATTTTATATTGCTTAAATATGTAAATGCTTAACTCTTCCAAAGAAATTTTTTTTATTTCGAAACAATACCAAAACTTAGGTGGGATTTTTAGGTCTCCACCTAAAAATAGAGGTGGCAAAATTGGCCTGATTCATGGATCGGTCCATATAATCCGAACTATTGGTTGGGCTAGTCCTGACTCAAATAAAAAATTTATTTTAAAAAAAAATTAAGATCAAGTTGGGTCAAATAGTTGGACTGGACTAACATATTTCTGGCACATACAAAACTAGGTTAGACCTGCCCAATCCAAATTAATGTGTGGCCCTGTTCTAGTGGGCTGGGCTGGGCTGGGCTGGGCTAACCCAACCCATTTCCTAGCTCTACCCAAAAATAATGGAGAGGTTTGGATTTTTCGACTCTTTCTTATAAATCAAAAAATTCGATACAAAAAGGTGGGGAACATAAACTCTACTTCTAGAATTATAGCTAGAGGATAAATAGAAGATTTTTTGAAAAATTAATAAATATGAAAGTACTACTTCCATTACAAAGCTTGTAATGAAAATTTTAATTTTAGGTTTATATACAACAAGGAGCATAGACATAATTTTTTAGAAGATTGACTACAACTAAATAAATAAAAAAAAAAATTGCACCTTAAAAATTGATTTTTTTCATAGTAAAACCAAACTACAATCCGATCTCGCCCCCTATCTCTGCCCATATATACAATCATCTTAATTTTTGGTTCCGTAATAGAAGAATGATCTTATCCAACCAAACGATTCCTTTAAGTCGCCCATGTACATTTTCTTGAATTAGGATGTTAATGTTCCGTATAAAGTCCGTCATTAAACCCTCCAAAAGTTGAATTTTCGTGCAACTAAGAACTCAAAGATAATCAAATTAATTAAAAATTACTATTTTAAGAAAAGTGTCATTTACATTTATTTAAATCAAAAATATTTTTTGAGATATTTAAATAAGCGTATATTTGATTGTGTTGAAATAATTTATTAAATATATATAAATTATAAATTTTATAAAATGTATGGATAATAAATTGTGGGTTTAACGAAATATGTGAATAAAAAATATGTTTGATGAATTTGATTAATTTAAATGGCTTATTTGCACAAATGGTCTCTGACATTTGCACTTACTACAGGTTGAGGACCTATCTTTTTATTTTTGACAGTTTAGCCCCTATTTCAAATGTTTTTGGCAGCAATGGTCATTTTCAACAATTTCCATCCAAATGGCCGTCAAATTTCACGGTGGAAGTTTTTTTTATTTAGAAAATACTTATTTGCACAAATGGTCCCTGACTTTTGTAAAGAAAAATTTGCAACAAAAGTCCCTAATATTTTGGAAAGTGTTGAAAAGTCCCATAACCTTCTAATCCTAACACATATGACCCTAAACTTTTTTGACAATTTTATCCCTAACTTATAAATTAAAAATAACTCACAAACCTTTTTAAAAATACAAATAAATCCTAAATCTTTTTATTTTTTTACAGATTTACACTTAAAATAATAAAAAGTGTGTCATCAAGTCCCAAAACTTTTAATTTTATTCACCAAAATAATATTTAAAATGTGTTTGATTAAAATCAAATTTTTTAGTAAAAGTGATTGAAAAATTGTGGGACCATAAAATGTGTGGTTAAAATTAATTGTTGACTTTGACTTTAACTTTTTAACAAAATCAAAATTGAAAACAAACAGGCTCTTAGAGTCTCTACAGATTTTGTCCAGTGGTCTATTAATTAACAAAAAAATTATACCCATGATCAAAATTTGACCAATTTAAAATTTTAATTTATTTTTCATATCAATTACTAGATGTGACAAAATGGGCCAGCCCAGTGGGCCAGTCCAGATAGCCCGGTCTCTAGGCTGGGCTGGTCCAATAAAAAATTGATTAAATAAAAATTAGGTCAATTTAGTCTAATACAACTAGTCAACCAGGCTGGTCCGATAATTTTTTTTTTTGCCCAAGTCCCTACCCTACACTTCAAACACGACTTGGGCAAAAAAAAAAAAAAGTATCGGGCCAGTCTGATTGGCTAGTTGTACCGGACTAAATTGACCTAATTTTTATTAGATCAACTTTTTATTGGACTAGCCCAGCCTAGAGAATGGGCTATCTGAGCTTACCCATTTTGCCACCTCTAGTAATTGATATGAAAAATAAATTAAAATTTTAAATTGGTCAAATTTTGATCATTGGTATAATTTTTTTTGTTAATTAATAGACCACTGGACAAAATCTGTACAGACTCTAAGAGCCTGTTTGTTTTCAATTTTGATTTTGTTAAAAAGCTAAAGTCAAAGTCAACAATTAATTTTAACCACACATTTTATGGTCCCACAAATTTTCAATCACTTTTATTAAAAAATTTGATTATAATCAACCACATTTTAAATATTATTTTGGTGAATAAAATTATCGGGCCAGCCTGGTTGACTAGTTGTATCGGACTAAATTGACCTAATTTTTATTTAATCAATTTTTTATTGGACCAGCCCGGTCCCAGCCCAGAGATCGGGCTATCTGGACTGGCCCACTAGGCTGGCCCATTTTGCCACCTCTAGTAATTGATATGAAAAATAAATTAAAATTTTAAATTGGTCAAATTTTGATCATAGGTATAATTTTTTTTGTTAATTAATAGACCACTGGACAAAATCTGTAGAGACTCTAAGAGCCCATTTGTTTTCAATTTTGATTTTGTTAAAAAGTTAAAGTCAAAGTCAACAATTAATTTTAACCACACATTTTATGGTCCCACAATTTTTCAATCACTTTTACTAAAAAATTTGATTTTAATCAAACACATTTTAAATATTATTTTGGTGAATAAAATTAAAAGTTTTGGGACTTGATGACACACTTTTTATTATTTTAAGTGTAAATCTGTAAAAAAATAAAAAGATTCAGGACTTATTTGTATTTTTGAAAAGGTTTGTGAGTTATTTTTAATTTATTTAAGTTAGGGATAAAATTGTCAAAAAAGTTTAGGGTCATATGTGTTAGGATTATAAGGTTATGGGACTTTTCAACACTTTATAAAATATTAGGGACTTTTCAACACTTTATAAAATATTAGGGACTTTTGCTGCAAATTTTTCTTTACAAAAGTCAGGGACCATTTGTGCAAATAAGCATTTTTTAAATAAAAAAACTTCCACCGTGAAATTTGACAGCCATTTGGATGGAAATTGTTGAAAAGGACCATTGCTGCCAAAAACATTTGAAATAAGGGCTATACTGCCAAAAATGAAAAGATATGTCTTCAACCCGCAGTAAGTGCAAAAGTTAGGGACCATTTGTACAAATAAGCCTAATTTAAATTATAAGTTAAAATTAGGCAAAGAAGCTATAAATTCGGGTTTGCTAATCACTAGTACCAAATACAAAGAATCCAGAATTAGGTACTCATAATCAATATAACTAACCAAATTATCTCACTTAAAACATAGTTAAGACAACTAATAATTATTAGGAATTGTTTTTTGGGGCCCAATCGATTAGCAAATGCTAGCCGCTGCCTATGACTGCTTTACGTCACCAGTGACGTATATGGCAATTAGGTTAATGTACACAACCATGTGATAATTAAAATATTTGCCCAATATTTTTAGAATTCACACAATTTCCTTTCTTTGTATTTTGAAAAGTCAATTAGCCCTCAACTTTAGGGTTGGGCAAAAAAAATAGAAAAATCGAAATATTGACCCGACCCGAACTGACTCGGGTCAGTTTGGGTCAGTTTTCAGCCCGTTCAAGTCGTTTTTGGGGAAAAAAATTTATTCTTTAGCCGAACCCAAAATCGAAAACCCGAACCAACCAGAATTGGTTCGGGTCGGTTTCGGGCCCAATTTTTTAGAAAATTTTTTTGTTCAATTTGACAAAAAAAAATTCAGTTCGAGGGGTTGGGTCAAAACCCAACCCAACCCAACCCACCCCACCCCACCCCACCCCACGCCCACCTCTAGTCACCTCCCACCCAAAAAAACCGACAAAAAAATAAAATAAAATTACGGGCGATTATATTAACATTATAATTTTTGTTTGTTGTATTACATTTTAATTAAATTGAAAGTTCACAATTTTTGCTCATTTTCACATTTATGTCCCCAATTTTTTTCGTCGCATTCTTATTATTTACTTTCAATTAATTAATATATCTTGTCACTAATGACGATTTATGTCCAAATATTCTGTTACAGTGTTTTGAAATAAATGAGAAATATTTGTCGAACTCTTGTATTTGTTGTCGTTTTTACTCTTTTTTTTACTGAACATTCATTAGGGACAAGATGTGCTATTTAATAGAATGTTGAAAATAACAATGCAATGAAAGGTTGAGAACTTTTATTAAAATAAAAATATAGTGCAACAAACATTCATTATTGACGTGGTAGAAAAAAAAATAGACAATGTCTAAAGCTACGTCTAAATTCAGAAGTTCTTTTAAACATGTTGACTCAACAAAATTTATATTTTCTATGAATATTTAAATATAATCTAGTTTTTATTTCAATAAAATAAAATACACTTAGATATTTATACATAGAATGCATTAGAACATCTCCTATGTATTCTATGGATTGTTATCTAAGTGACATAAATATTGAAAGATTTCTAATATATGTGGTATTGATGTCTAATGAATAGGTATTGAAGTTCAAATTTGGTCTCCAGTATATTATATGGATTGATATCTAGCTGTATTTTATTTTATTAAAATAAAAAAAAATTACATTTAAATATGCATAGAAAATTTAAATTTTGTTGAGTCTGTATGTCTATCGAAGCTTCTTAATTTAGACGGGGCTCTAAACATTGTACATATTTTTTCTTGTCACATCAGCTTGACAGAGTCATTGACAGCTTGCATTGTAGATGAAATTTTTTAGACATTGTCTATTTTGTTTATATGGCAAAAAATTTTTTTAGCAATCCATGGTTATATTGGAGATATTTTTAAAAACCAAATTTGAATTTGAATGTCTATTCATTAGACATTAATGTACATAGATTATAAGAGCATCTTCAATGCAATCCGTCTGTTGAAATTTATGTGGCAAGTAATAGACAGACTTCCAGTTCATGTGTCACTACGTCTATTGAATAGATAGTGAAATTAAAAATTCATTTCCAATAGGTTCCTTCTAAAACTAATATTATTGCTTATGTGGCATTAATTTTTTTTTTTCTAAATTGACAGGTTTTCAATTTTTATTTTCCTCGTCCGAATTTTTTTTAAAAAACAATATACTGAATTGGATTTAAATTTGCTAAGTCACTCATTCTAGAAGTACGTCTAAATTTAGATAGATTTCTAGACGGAATCTATTTTTTAGTGTGCCAAATCAGTTAGACGAAGTCCTCGTCAGTATGCATTGGAGATATTTTTTTTATAACTCCGTCGATCTGTGCTTATATGGCACGTCTAAAAAACAATAGACGAAATCTACGTGGCAATCAAAATAGACGGACTTTCAGTCCATGTAGTACTACGTCTATTGAATAGACAGTCAAATTAAAATTCATCTCACATTAATTTGTTTTTTTCTAAATTGGTAGGTCTTTAATTTTTATTTCCATTCTCTGAATTTTTTAATAGAATGTTGAGTCATTCCTTCTAAAAGTCCGTCTAAATTTAGAGGAACTTCTAGACAGGGTCTATTTTTTAGTTTGTCACATCAGCTAAACGGAGACTTCATTAGTATGCATTGGAGAGGGTTTTTTATAACTCCGTCTATCTATGCTTATGTGGCATGTTTAAAAAGTAATAGATGAAGTGCATTGAAGATGCTCCAAGTTTTTTAATATTTGTATCACTTAGATAGCAATTCATAGAATTTGTTGACGTCGAAATCTGTGCTGTCCACGTGTCGACAGATCTCCAATCACTCCTCTGCCAACCTGTATATTACCTGCACACTAGGACAATCATTAGGCACCAAGATCAACGGAGAAAAAAGGTCCAGCGATCGTTGGTACTCCGACAATCAAGTCAACTGCCGGTATATAGAACAATATACGAGGAATACAAATAATTGGGTGTGGGAGAGACAAACAAGCAGATGTTTGAGCAGATTTTAAGGGTGAGAATAATACGTAAAAGGTGTGTATCTTAGAATAAACAGAGACGTTGTATTTATAGCACAAGAGTTCTAATTGATTTAGGAAACCAATCAATTAGATATCTTATTGGATCCTCCTTCCTTATGGGATGTGGATGATCGGTTGTCAATGCGATCTTCTAGATTTCAATCCTTATTTGAGTTAATCACGTTGCCTAATCTTTAGGAGATTATGATTTGGTTTTCTTGTGAGGATCCGTGTGTCAATCAAACACAATCTTTCCTTAAACATATCTCTGGTCATTCTGAAACATTAAGTTGCCTGCGGATTACGAAAGATTCGAAGCTCGATGAAGCCTACTGGATGAGTCATAATATTCAAGGCTTGTCATGGGCTTCGCTGTACTCTAATTTATAAGTACTGGCATGTTTTTGGGCCTTAAGAATATTTACGAGGCTCTCGCCAGATATCTAAAGTATTTATGAATCTGGGAGGCCCTCACTGGGCCTATAAGGCCTTAGCAAGGCAAAGCTTGGGCCTTTACTAAACTTTTGCTAACGTGGAAATCTTATCGAAATCTAGTAATAACATAATTCATTGGAGATGCTTTAAAATTTTATAGGATTGTAAAAAAGGCTGAAATTGATTAATTTTTTTGTTAATAATACTTTTTAATTTGACTATTTCATCTTAACATTCTAAAAGGCTTTTTTTTTTTAAAAAAAATTAGGATTTCTGATAAAGTTCTATAGATTTTCTAAAACATAGTGTGTATATATATATACTAGTTTTAAGGCCGTGCGTTGCACGTCAGTGAAATGTGTAGGAAAAAATTGTATGTCTAAAAAAGAATATTTTAGCCTGATAAATTAGTTAAATGTAAGTGTTATTTTAGTCTCATAAATTAGGAAAGAATATTAAAATTTTGTGGTTAATTACTGTTGTGAAGAACGTATATAAAAAATTTATTTTTATGACTTATGTATGTTTAATTAAAAATAATAATATTTTTGTTGATGATAAGTTTGGAAGTAAATTGATAAAGTCAATAGATCGAGTAACTTGACAAACTGAAATATGAATTTATCGGGTTACTCGAGAATGTGTTAAGTTGCAAAGTTTTTGTTATATTTGTATTTTTTATTTATTTACATTAGTTAGTACATTAAATTTTTTGGTATTTGTTTATTTTCATATGAGATTTGATAAATTTGACATTTTCATATTTGGGATTGTCGAGTTATTTGATAAATGAAGTATATCCATTAAGTTATAAAAAATTGATATCATCTAAATTTTAGTACGAATATTTATACAAATAATAAAAATTTTGTTATAAAGATTTATTACGTTTCGTTATAATAATCTATACAATGAAATATGTTATTATTTTATATAATTCTATATGTCACCTCATAAATTAAGCATATATATTGTTTTCATCTATGCTTTATTAGGACATAGTATAATAAAATATATATTATATAAATTTCATATATATCATAATGAATTAATACAATATATTATATTTACTTTTGTTTTAGCAATTACTATAACATATTCCAATAAACAATTATTATAATTAATTTATAACATAATAAAATTAATGTTGTAGTATTAGATTATTAATCAATTATAATAATTTAATGATTATAATCAATATATTATAACAAATTGATATTAAATAATTTTTTTTATAAATTATTATGAAATTTATTACATATTTATTTAAAAATTGTTTTCATAAATATTAATATAAATTTTTTTATAAAGAATATTGTAAATAGTAATTATAAAAAAAATGATTTCCATAAATACACATGTAAATCTATATGAAAAAAGTGTTTTTATATACTTATTATAATATATTATGTATAAGTTAAATAAAAAAGAAGGACAAAAAATTGAAAAATATGCATTGTTTGAGTTATTCGAGTAACTCGAAAAACTCACAATAAGGGTTATCGAGTTACTCGACGGAAAATGCTAAGAGTAATAAAAAATTAGAAAATGGGAATAATAATCTCATAAAATATATATTGTACTATAACATATTCTAATAAATGAAAGAATAAAATTATGCATGCACATTTTTACTTTATTAAGTATCTTGACAAAATCATAATTGAGAATGTCAAGATAATCGATGAATTATATGAAAAAAATTTGAGCAATTATATTACTTAAACCAAAAAAATAGAAAATATATATTTTTATTTAGAATACAATAGTACTATAAAAAGTTCATATTATAATAAATTGATAATATATTATATTATAATTATGAAACATAAAAAAAATTGTTTCTTGTAAGAAAATTGATAAAATTATAATAGTATAATATTTAAAAAATATCGTCTAATAATTGATAAAATATAATATAATATAATAAATAATCATAATTTCATGTAATATAAAATAATTTTATATGATATATAATATAATATAAATTGTTATCATAAATACCAGAGTAAAAAAAGCAGACAGGTGTCTAATTTGTAAATATATAACTAATATAGTCTTAAATTTTTTGTTGTATTAAAGATTTTATCATATTGAAATTTGTCCAATAACTTAACGTAAACAAAAGAATATAAATAATAAAATATTTGTTTATGTCGACTGACAAGAGTAAAAGAAAAATAAAATGGACAAAAAAAATTTTATCGACTGACTCGACATTTAATCAAAACATGTTTTGGCCAACCTTAATGTAATATATGAAAAAAATAAAAAGAAAAATAAGTTAGAAAATAATATAGAAAAAAATAAAAAACAAACACAATGGAAAACTATAATCGAAATGATTCATTTACTAAGTAACTCGACAAACTCATACATCAAGAATGCCGAGTAACTCGAAAAGGGCAAAAAAAAAAGCCCCCAGAATAAAAGTCAACAATTACTGTTGATTTAAAGAAAAAAAAAAGAAAAGTAAAAAATGGAAAATATGCATTGTTGAAGCTACTCGAGAAACTCGACAAACCGAAAATCACGTTTGTCGAGTTACTCGATGAAGAATGTGATCAAAAATCAATCTATTCAATAGGTCAAGTAACTCGACAAACATAAAGTCGAGTTTCCCGAGTTACTCGACAAACCAGTGAAATTTAAAATTTTGATTATTTTGTTTTCCTTTTTTATTTAAATTATGTACTACATTTAAATAATTTTTTATTCTTATTTTGTCATGTTGACGAACTCGTAAATCTTAAATTTGGAATTGTTTGAATAAGTTGATAAATAAAGCATATACAAAATTTTATTTAGTGTATCATTTATTAGAACATAGTAAAATAGGATATATATCATATAAATTTAATATATATCATAATGAATTAATATAATTTCATATAATTTTTGTAATCAATAAAAATAATTATTATAACAAATTTTTACTCCAATTTGTTTTTATATTTCATAAAATTAGATGTGATATATTATATTAATTTAAAATAATATATAAATTTTTTTTATAATAGCTATTTTATTATAACATATTATATTAAGTTATAGAATATGAAATATTATTCATATAAAAAAAAACCTCATTATTCATTGTATCACATAACTCGACAAACTCAAAATCGAGTTTCCTGAGTTACTCAACAAACTAATGAAATGCATAAATTTAATATTTTAAAATTTTTTTTATTTAAATTATTTAATACATTAACTATTTTGTTTAATTTGTATATTGTAATATTATTATTTGACGAACTTGTCAATATGAAATTTCGATTTGTTAACTTATTTAATAAATGAAGCACATACATAATTGTATTTAATTGATTATTTATTAGAACATAGTAAAATTAAATATATATTGTATAAATTTAATATATATCATAATCAATTAATACAATATATATTTTTTTTTATTATGATTAATTTATCTAGTAACTCGACAAATCCAAATTTGAGATTCACGAGTTGGTTAAAAAATAACATGACAAAATAAAAAAATTAAAAAAATTAAGTGTATTACATAATTTAAATAAAAAAATAAAACAAAAAAAATGAAAAATGAGCATTTTTGAAGCTACTCGAGAAACTCGACAAACCTAAAATCATGTTTGTCGAGTTACTCGATGACAAATGGGAGAGAAAATCAATCTATTCAATAGCTCAAGTAACTTGACAAAATGAAACTCGAGTTTCTAGAGTTACTCGACAAACCAATAAAATTTAAAATTTTGATTATTTTGTTTTTCTTTTTTATTTTAAATATGTAATACATTTAAATAATTTTTTATTCTTATTTTGTTGTGTTATTTTTCGACGAACTCGTGAATCTGAAATTTGGAATTGTTTGAGTAACTTGATAAATAAAGGGTAAATAGCACAAAACGTCCCTACCTATTGAGGGTATTGGGTATTGTGGAAAACGTCCATACTTTCAAACTTTTGGCATTTTCACCCTTACCTACTGAATTTCCTGCGCAAAACGTCCTTCAGTCCAAAATCAGCCATTAACATAGGGGTAAATTAGTCCAACCACTTTTTTCACATATATATTACTTCTTTTAAAATTGAGGGGCTTTTCATGTAATTTTCAAAATTGCATGGCAGGCCCCCGTCTCCAAATCTGAAAAGCTGAAACCAGTGGAAACCATGGCTCCTTTGCTGTTGTTCGACGATGAAAGGCGGTGGTCGCCGGTGTAAGACACCGGCGCGACCACCGCCAATAGATCTGTTGGCACCGCCAGTAGATCTGTTGGCGGCGCCGTGACAAACGACGCCGCCTTGCAGACGGGGGCCAGAAGAAGCGACTGCCTATCAAAAGAACAGAAGACGATCGATGTCCATCAAAGAAGATCTGTGTACTGAAGAAATATGAGAATGGTGGGAGGCGATGCTCGAGAAAAAAGCATAATGAATTGGCACCAGAAGCTTCAAAATTTGATTCAGACAGTGCAACTGAAACAAAAACTGAGGTTGATGGGAGACTTGAAGCTGAAGAGGTTTTGCGACCTGAAGACCCTATAAAAGTTCAATTGAGGAGAAGTAATAGGCGCAAGCACACAACGGATTCACATGAAAAAATGGGTAATGATGAGCCTGTGGCAGAAAATAAGGACAGATATCAATTGAGTACAATAATGGAAACTGGAACTACCACTAGAGTTCCCAAAGAGGACGTTAAGGTTGCCCATCATACTGGAGTTACAAGAAGGTCAAGACGTAGAATAGTGATATCCCAGTCGGTAGTGGAAACTCACAAAAATATGGATGATGAAACAATTGAGAATGGTGAGTTGCGAGAGCAAATAAGGGAGCCATGTCTTGTGGAGGAAGGTCCTGTAAGAGAAGAGAATACTAGGAGATCAAGAAGGATAGCTTCTAAACATGAACCTGCAACAATGATGAATGGATTGGATTGGATGAGGGGCCATGGTTTCCACTGTTGAAAGATCTTGATCTTTCACTGGTTTCATCATCCAATCTATTCATCCAAAAATTAGGGCCATGGTTTCCACTGGTTTCAGCTTTTCAGATTTGGGGACGGGGGCTTACCATGCAATTTTGGAAATTGCATGGAAAGCCCCCCAATTTTAAGAGAAGTAATATATATGTGAAAAAAGTGGTTAGACTAATGTACCCCTATGTTAATGGCTGTTTTGGACTGAAGGACGTTTTGTGCAGGAAATCCAGTAGGTAAGGGTGAAAATGCCAAAATTTTGAAGGTAGGAACGTTTTCCACAATACCCTCAATAGGTAGGGACGTTTTGTGCTATTTACCCATAAATAAAACATATACAAAATTTTATTTAGTGTATCATTTATTAGAACATAGTTAAATAGAATATATATTATATAAATTTAATATATATCATAATGAATTAATACAATTTGATATAATTATTCTAAATAAAAATAATAATTATTATAACAAATTTTCACTCTACTATGTTTTTATATTTCATAAAATTAGTTATGATATATTATATTAATTTAAAATAATATATAAATTTTTTTTATAATAGCTATTTTATTATAACATATTATATTAAGTTATAGAATATGAAATATTATTCATATAAAAGAACTCATTATTCATTGTATTGCATAAATCGACAAACTCAAATTCGAGTTTTCCGAGTTACTCAACAAACTAATCAAATGCATACTTTTCATTTATTTAATTTTTTTTATTCATATTATTTAATACATTAATTATTTTGTTTAATTTGTATGTTGTAATATTATTATTTGAGGAACTTGTCAATATGAAATTTTGATTTGTTAACTTATTTGAATAATGAAGCACATACATAATTGCATTTAATTGATTATTTATTAGAACATAGTAAAATTTAATATATATTGTATAAATTTAATATATATCATAATCAATTAATGCAATATATTATATTTTCTTTTATTATGATTAATTTATGTATTAACTCGACAAATCCAAATTTGAGATTCACGAGTTGGTTAAAAAATAACACGACAAAAGAAAAAAAAATTAAAAAAATGAAGTGTATTACATAATTTAAATAAAAAAATAACAAAAAAATGAAAAATGTGCATTTTTGAAGCTACTCGAGAAACTCGACAAACCGAAAATCATGTTTGTCGAGTTACTCGATGACAAATGGGATACAAAATCAATCTATTCAATAACTCAAGTAACTCGACAAAATGAAACTCGAGTTTCCCGAGTTACTCGACAAACCAATGAAATTTAAAATTTTGATTATTTTATTTTTCTTTTTTATTTAAAATATGTAATACATTTAAATAATTTTTTATTCTTATTTTGTTGTGTTAATTTTCGACGAATTCGTCAATCTGAAATTTGGAATTGTTTCAGTAACTTGATAAATAAAACATATACAAAATTTTATGTAGTGTATCATTTATTAGAACATAGTAAAATAGAATATATATCATATGAATTTAATATATATCATAATGAATTAATACAATTTCGTATAATTTTTGTAATTAATAAAAATAATTATTATAATAAATTTTTACTCCACTTTGGTTTTATATTTCATAAAATTAGATATGATATATTATATTAATTTAAAATAATATATAAAATTTTTTTATAATAGCTATTTTATTATAACATATTATATTAAGTTATAGAATATGAAATATTATTCATATAAAAAAAACTCATTATTCATTGTATCACATAACTCGACAAACTCAAAATCGAGTTTCCTGAGTTACTCAACAAACTAATGAAATGCATAAATTTAATTTTTTAATACTTTTTTTATTTAAATTATTTAATACATTAACTATTTTGTTTAATTTGTATGTTGTAATATTATTATTCGAAAAACTTGTGAATATGAAATTTCGATTTGTTAACTTGTTTGATAAATGAAGCACATACATAATTGTATTTAATTGATTATTTATTAGAACATAGTAAAATTAAATATATATCGTATAAATTTAATATATATCATAATCAATTAATACAATATATTATATTTTCTTTTATTATGATTAGTTTATGTAGTAACTCGACAAATCCAAAGTTGAGATTCACGAGTTGGTTAAAAAATAACATGACAAAAGAAAAAAAGTAAAAAAATGAAGTGTATTACATAATTTAAATAAAAAAAGAAAATTAAAAAATGAAAAATGTGCATTTTTGAATCTACTCGAGAAACTCGACAAACTGAAAATAATGTTTGTCGTGTTACTCGATGACAAATGGAATAGAAAATCAATCTATTCAATAGCTCAAGTAACTCGACAAAATGAAACTCGACTTTCCCGAGTTACTCGACAAACCAGTGAAATTTAAAATTTTCATTATTTTGTTTTCCTTTTTTATTTAAAATATGTAATACATTAAAATAAATTTTTATTCTTATGTTGTCGTGTTATTTTTCGAGGAACTCGTGAATGTGAAATTTGGAATTGTCGAGTAACTTGATAAATAAAGCATATCAAAAATTTTATTTAGTGTATCATTTATTAGAACATAATAAAATAGAATATATATCATATAAATTTAATATATATCATAATGAATTAATACAATATATTAATTTTAATTTTATTTTAGCAATTACTATAACATATTATCAAAAAATTACTATATTAAATTTATAGCATAATAAAATGATATTCTGTATTAATATATTATTAATTAATTATTATATTATTATAATAATTTAATGATTATATTCAAAAGTCAAAAATGTGTCAAACCCTAGTTTTCATGTTGGACACGTGTAAGTGAAAAAGTATTCATTGTCATTTAATGGGCCATTGAATCTGTCTGAACCGGTTATTCATTTTTTATCGTGTATTTTGAAAAAACAGTATTATGCATTTCAGTTTCTAGAGGTTGGAAGGAGGCACGATTTTTGTTTGCAAAAAAATTGTATTTTGGGCGTTATTTTGTTTAGCGCATCATAACATCATCTTCTTAAGGTATATATTTTTATTTTGTATGGAACTATGTAATGTGAATAATGTTTTATCTTAATTAATGTGTAGATATAGTTATATATATACAAATCATTGTTAT
The DNA here is from genome assembly GCA_030279155.1 of Forsythia viridissima. NCBI lineage: Eukaryota > Viridiplantae > Streptophyta > Magnoliopsida > Lamiales > Oleaceae > Forsythia > Forsythia viridissima. The sequence goes on along the minus strand of CM059033.1, from coordinate 65,851,019 downwards.
TTAAGTTTATGTATTCTATTATATATACACTATGTATTTAGATTATGTAGTTTGTTCTTATATTTGTGGTAGAAGTTGGCTGATGAGAATGATCTTAAATCTTTTTCAGATATGGATGTTGAATACGTGGTCAGTGAGAATCGCAGATTTGGTGGAGTCATTACACAGATTAGTAATTTTACGTATATTGATGTTATAATGGAAAATTATAACGAAGAATAGATTCAGAAATTTAGGAATAGTTGTTTTGCACATTTTGAATATTTTCATGGTAGGAGATGTCAGTTTAGCGGAAAGTTGGTACATGAATTTTTGTTGAATACTGTGCATACGAATAAAGCAAACGATGTTTGGTTTAAAATAAAAGATCAATTATGTAGATTTGGAATGCAGGAGTATTCTTTGATAACAGGATTATTGTGCCATGATAATAATGATAATCTTAGTACAATAAGAGCTTTGGCGAGACATAGAATTCGCAGAAGGTGGTTCAATAATTTTGCACATATATCCTTAAATGAGCTTGAGAATGTTTTTATTAATTGTGATAATGAGGAAGATAAGTATAAGTTAGGGTTGGCATTATTGATCGAAGGAGTTATTAGGCCTATGGAGAGGAAAAAAATAAATATACAGACATTGTCTTTAGTAGATAATTTGGATGTCTGTTATGAATATCCATGGGGACGACATTCTTATTTCATACTTCTGCGTTCTTTGTTGACTTCTTGGGAGAGACGTGCGTTGAAGTGCATTGATAGTAGTGCTGCAGTTGCAAAGTATACCATATATGGTTGTCCTCTCGTGTTCCAGGTAAATACATATAATTATTTTTAATATTTAATTAATGTGCGATAAATATATTATATTGGTCATGACTAAGTGTTGGTTATTTTGTCTATAGATATGGATTTATGAGGCATGCCGTGAGGTTGGTGAAAGATTTGCTCAAAAAGTGCATGATACGTTTCCACGTATTGTAAACTGGGATGCACAACATCGCATTGGGAAAAAAGATTTGGACGTATTTTTGCAATCAACTGAGGTGTGTGAAAATAATTTTAATTATGTAGGAGAAATGTTTAACAGTTATGAAAGTGATGTTTATTTTTTGCTATGATTTATAGATGCATGTTCTGCCAATACTCCAACCAACTGCAGAAGAGGTAGAACAACCATATTTGTACACGATGGTCTTAATAGAGGATGTAGGAGATGTACGAGTTGATGCAGTTGTTCAAAATTTTTTGTATGAGGCGCAAGAAATTGATGAAATAGGGCAAGGAATAGAACAATTTGAGCCTCAAAATGCAATTGACCCAGATGTTGTAGTAGCATATAGAAATATTGTTCATGGGGCTGAAGAGTTTTATGAAGGTGATGAACAAATTGAACAAGTTGGGAAAGAAAATGTTGGTGAAAACGAGGGATGGTCTCCATATATAGTTATGGAAGAACCTATAAATAATTGGCCCACACGAAATGTGGATGAAGGGCACCAAGGTTATGAGTATAATCATCATGATGATTATGCTACAAATGAACTTGTACAATCATTATTTGATGATCAAAGAGTGTACATTAATGAGCAGTTTGGTAGTACAGGGGATGAACAAAGAGCTTATTTTGATTATCAGTTAGGCAATTTTAGAGATGAACAACGGGATTATATTGATAATCAATTTCGTAATATGATAGATGCTCAACGTTTGTACTTTGATGAACAATTTGCAAGTACAAGAGATGATTTGATGCGTTGTTTGAATCAGATTGAATCATCTGTATCTAGGAGTAGTCAAAAATATTTTGATGGAAAAAAAAAGAGATACAGGAACATATTGATACGAAGTTAGTTGGTTTTGAAGTTGAACATAATAAGACGATTGGTAGTTTACGTGAAGACCTTTATACAAAGATTGATAGTTCTATTTTCAAGATTCAAGACATGTTGAAGGGGACATCGGTAGAAAAGCATACGGTTGTAGGGAGTAGTAGAATAGAACATCAGGCCGCTTGTGTGAAGCAGAGAGTGGATGAAAAAAATAAGGACAGCAAGGAAATTGCGTCTCTGTCATCTAGTTCTATTCACATTCCTATACTGTGTGATATTGATGAGGAAAGACAAGTTGAATTTATTCGTTGGATGCATAAATCAAAGGATCAGTAAGTTTGAATTTTGTATTTGGTTATTTATTATATATATGTTATGCTTTTATGGTATTTATAAAAAGTTTCCTGTTATAGAGATGTTGTCCGGTTGCGTGGTGGGGGTGGTGGCATTAGATTGACAAAGCAAAAGCTAGAATCTATTGGGAATCGTGAATATATATTGGCGGTTGAGGTATGTGTTATTTCTATTTTTTCATCTCTTATGTCTATTGTAAGGTATCAGAAACACATTGTTATAAAAAAAATTTTTTTATAGGATATGGATAATGCCATGTTTTTTCTTAAAAAAAAGAAGAGCAAATTTTACAGACATATTCTCATCAAGATATGGAATTCTAGACAGCGGTTTTGGATTATTTCTTCGAGGTATTGGTTCCAAAATTTTGGATTCTACAGGACAATTGATGCATAAAGTTCCTGTTGTTTACCATGGTTCTATGGAAAGATATGCAAATGGTTCCATTCCTAGAAGTTTTGGTAAAAGTTGGAAAGATTGTAATCATATATTGTGGCCTGATATTATTGATGATAAACATTGGGTCCTTTTCGATGTTGATCTACTGGGTTGGAGGCTGACAGTCTATGATAGCAATTACCACTTTTATGATGAAGCAATGTTATATCGACATGTTGTTCCTACCATACATATTATTCCAGATATTATTCAAAAATATGTCGTTGCTGATCAGGCAGATCTTGGGAAAAAGATAATTCAGCCGCTTGAATATTACAGGAAGCCCTACATTGAGATACCACAGTCTATTCGATATAGGTAAGAAATTAAAATAAATGTTTGTATTTGTAATCATATTTTTATATACTTACAAGGTTTTTAATGATACTTGCAGTGACAGTGACATATTTATTATCAAATATGTTGAGTGTCTTCTTGCTGGAATACCTATTGATGCTGTTGAATTGGGAAAAGTAGATTTGTATAGAGGAAAGCTTGTAATAGATTTTTTTTACAATGAATTTTTTTTTTGTCCCAAATGAACGAAATGAATAGCTATGATGTTTGTGTACTGAAGTGAGAACTGTTTTCTGATTTTTATTTTATTTATTGTAGTTATGAGTTGACATTGTACATAGTGTAAAATATGTTGGTTATATTTAATTGTTTGTGCAAGTTTATTGAGTTTTGGTATAATATTTTGAGTTTAAATTGGTGCTGATTTCCTATTTTTAGACGAAGAAGAGCAAAATTATTTATTGTGTGTTATGGTTTAATATGAGTAGATGAATTCATAAGTTATGTTATTCATTTTGTAACAGATGCATATATTTGTATGTTATGAATATTTCTGTATTCAAATCTTATATATTTTTTGCTATTGTTGACTATTATTGTGGGTGTGCGTTTTTTTTTTGTTTTTCAGTAGCTTGACATTTTGAATTTATGAGTATGTGTAGTGAGTTGACAAATGAATGGTAAAAATTTTGTGGAGTTAGTTGAGTAATGAATTGTAAAACATTGTTTTGGTTTATCATTCCTGTTTGGTTTAGAAAGAAATTCATGATTTGTTAATATATTTAGTTTGAAATATTTAATTTTGTAGATTATTAGTTATTATGTTGTATAGTTATTATTATAAAATGATTAAATATACTTTGTAATTGGTACAAAAACATTTTTTTTACATACATTTACACGTGTATGTATAATATTTGTAACTCAATTGTACAACATAAAATTGACTAAAAAACTTATTTCATTTAGTTCACATAAATATTCCCATTTTGTGATCTTTGTTTTCGTGTAACATTTTTACGAAGTAATTTCATAAAGTCAGATATTATTTTTTCAGGGTTCTTGAATAACTCATTAAGTGCATATTCTTCAGTTTTTTTTTTCTTTTTTATTTTATGTATAGATCGTATATTATAATAATTTCACATAATATCTCATTATTTAATATGATAAATATTTTATTTTACTATATTATAATCTATACCCTCTACAAGGAGAAGAAAATAAAATAAAGAAAACAAATAAAATAGAGAAAAGATATTCGTGCCGATTTCGTGGAAAAGTACACATATTCAACTCGACAGAGTTTGTCGAGTTGAATAGCACGTATAACAATCCACATAGTCAAAATAATGACTTTTTCCTCCCTGAATAGTACAATATTATTGAATTCGACAACGTTTGTCGAGTTGAATAGTAAGTGGAAAAGTCCACACACACACACACACACACAAATAAATACGAAACTTACATAAACCGATATCTATTAAAATAATAAGCATATAACATAATGATTATTAACACAGAAAATTAAATATTTGTAAATAAATATAGTAACACATATATAATTTTTTTTTCACCTAAACACAAATTAAAAACCAAAACAATATTGTATACTTAATTACTGAGATAACTGAAAAACTTATAATAGAATTTGTCAAGTTATCTATAGAATTTTTTAATTTAAAATGAAGACAAACCTAGAATATAATATACATAAATCCATAGAATATAAAATATATGAAAGCTAAATTTTTACGTAAATTAACACATAGATTTATAATATTTATAAATCAACACTACTAAATATAAAACTAAAATTACTTATTCACTCTAAAATTACTTATTCAATTTAATTGACAAAAATATTCTGATTTTATGATTTGTTATTTTGTGTCAGATTTTCCATCGAGAAACGTGATAAATCCATATCTAAGTTTTCGAGTTACTCGATTACCTCATAAACGGCATATTTTTCCGTTTGTGCTAGATTTTTTTTTCATTTATAATGTAATTATCTGATGATTATAATCGATTTATTATACTATATTGGTATTATATAAACTTTATTATAAATTATTATAGAATTTAATAAATAATTATTTATAATTGTTTTTCATAATTATTAATATAAATATTGTTATAAATAATATTATAATTAGTAATATTATAGTTAGTACTATTGATTTATAAATATTATAAACAAATACGTTAAGTTATGTTAAAAATTTGTTTGATATAATTGATATTTTGTTGATTTGTGTATATTATATTTTAGGTTTTTCGTTATTTTACTTAGTAACATTATCAGATGCTTAACTTAGTTGTATCGTATCATTATTTAATATAATATATTATAACAAAAGATGTATTATATAGATAAATTATATATTAGTGTAAATTATTGTAGTCTAGCATATTTAATTTTATCAATAACGAAGACACATTGTAGGTTAAAAAATGAAGAGACATTATAAATTATTATAGTCTATAATAATTAATGTTGTCATATTTAATTTTATCAATAACGAAGACACATTATAAATTATTGTACTTTACTATAATAAATAATAGGTTAAAAAAGATTATATATGTGTTAAATTAATTAAGTAACTCAACAAGTATAATAGTTATCTTCATTTAATGTTTAATATAGGCATTAAATGGCAAATCTAGAAATTTAATGTTTACAAGATATTTCATTAAATGCAATTTAATGCGAAATGACTTCTGTTGGACAAAGATACTTCTAACATGGAGATGGTGTTAAAACACGAGGCCCGATGTGGAAAAGAGTGGATGGTCCGAATTGGTAAAGAGACAATGAAGCATACATCTAGACTGACAATTAAATAAGTAGTAATTTATGTAAATTCGGAATATGGGTGTGTCGAGCTACCTCATAAATTGAGCATAATACATATTTTTTGTTTTTATATAATTTATTATAGCATAGTACACTAAAATATATATTATAAAAATGTAATATATATTATATTAAATTCAAGAATATATAGTATATCTATAGATATGTATATGTAATAATGACTCTACAGTAATATAAGTAAAAATGACTAAAATAAACTTACAGTAGAATAAAATATATACTGCAGAAAAATATTAATAATGAATTGTGACTTTATTAGAACTATCAATTGATTACCTTTAACTTATTATATATTGTATAAAACTATTGAAATATGTTAAAATCTATTATATTTTATCATTTATTATAACATAATGTAATGGAAAAATAGTATAAGAATAGTGCAATTTTTTATAGTAATTCTAATAATTAATAAATGTTGTTAAAATAGGCAATTTTTATTAGAACGAAGAAGTATAATAAATGATATTATGAATTTGTTGTAATATGAATTGATTATAAATAAACTATTTGAATTTTGAGTATGCGGTTTGTGGTAGAGAAACTGATTCATTTATGAAGGAACTCGACAAAAGCATACATTGACGATGCCGAGTTAATCGTAAAGGAAAAAGGAAATAAACGCACACAAAATAAAAGTCAACAATAGTAGATGATTTATAAGATTTCAATAGGGAAAAAATAATAATATAAAAATAGATACATTTGTTACAAAATGAACATTATATGTAACAAACAATTTATTAGGTCAAACATTGCGGCTATTATGGGAAATAAAATATAAAACCAAAAGTAAAAAATTTAACAAAAGTAAAAATTTTGGTGGGATAGTTGACGGCTAAATTCTCGAGTAATTCGAGAAACTACAGTTCAATTTGTCGAGTTAATCGAAAAATGAAATTACAGAAACAAAGCAAATGGATACTAAATTTCACCATAATCATTAACAATAATGAAAGCTGATTATTATAATAGTAATGATATAATGACTACAATTATTATAACAAATTAATATAATGATTATACAAAGAAATAACTACACTAACATACAATAAATGATAAAAATATAGTATTATATCATGTAAGGATTTAATATAATATATAATAATCTCATAAAATATATATTGTATTATAACATATTCTAATAAATGAAAGAATAAAATTATGCATGCACATTTTTACTTTATTAAGTATCTTGACAAAATCATAATTGAGAATATCAAGATAATCGATGAATTATGTGAGAAAAATTTGAGCAATTATATTACATAAACCAAAAAAATAGAAAAGATATATTTTTATTTAGAATACAATGATACTATAAAAAGTTCATATTATAATAAATTGATAATATATTATATTATAATTATGAAACATAAAAAAAATTGTTTCTTGTAAGAAAATTGATAAAATTATAACAGTACAATATTTAAAAAATAACGTCTAATAATTGATAAAATATATTATAATATAATAAATAATCATAATTTCATGTAATATAAAATAATTTTATATATATGATATATAATATAATATAAATTGTTATGATAAATGCCAGAGTAAAAAAAGCAGACATGTGTCTAATTTGTAAATATATAACTAATATAGTCTTAAATTTTTTGTTGTATTAAAGATTTTATCATATTGAAATTTGTCCAATAACTTAACGTAAACAAAGAATATAAATAATAAAATATTTGTTTATGTCGACTGACAAGAGTAAAATAAAAATAAAATGAACAAAAAAAATTTTATCGACTGACTCGACATTTAATCAAAACATGTTTAGGCCAACCTTAATGTAATATATGAAAAAATAAAAAATAAAAATAAGTTAGAAAATAATATAGAAAAAAATAAAAAACAAACACAATGGAAAACTATAATCGAAATGATTCATTTACTAAGTAACTCGACAAACTCATACATCAAAAATGCCGAGTAACTCGAAAAGGGCAAAAAAAAGCCCCCGGAATAAAAGTCAACAATCACTGTTGATTTAAAGAAAAAAAAGAAAAGTAAAAAATGGAAAATATGCATTGTTGAAGCTACTCGAGAAACTCGACAAACCAAAAATCACGTTTGTCGAGTTACTCGATGAAGAATGTGATCAAAAATCAATCTATTCAATATCTCAAGTAACTCGACAAACATAAAGTCGAGTTTCCCGAGTTACTCGACAAACCAATGAAATTTAAAATTTTGATTATTTTGTTTTCCTTTTATATTTAAATTATGTACTACATTTAAATAATTTTTTATTCTTATTTTGTCATGTTATTTTTTGACGAACTCGTGAATCTTAAATTTGGAATTGTTTGAATAAGTTGATAAATAAAGCATATACAAAATTTTATTTAGTGTATCATTTATTGGAACATAGTAAAATAGAATATATATGATATAAATTTAATATATATCACAATGAATTAATACAATTTCATATAATTTTTGTAATCAATAAAAATAATTATTATAACAAATTTTTACTCCAATTTGTTTTCATATTTCATAAAATTAGATATGATATATTATATTAATTTAAAATAATATATAAATTTTTTTTATAATAGCTATTTTATTATAACATATTATATATTAAGTTATAGAATATCAAATATTATTTATATAAAAAAATTCATTATTCATTGTATCACATAACTCGACAAACTCAAAATCGAGTTTCCTGAGTTACTCAATAAACTAATGAAATGCATAAATTTAATTTTTTAAAACTTTTTTTATTTAAATTATTTAATATATTAACTATTTTGTTTAATTTGTATGTTGTAATATTATTATTTGACGAACTTGTCAATATGAATTTTCGATTTGTTAACTTATTTAATAAATGAAGCACATACATAATTGTATTTAATTGATTATTTATTAGAACATAGTAAAATTAAATATATATTGTATAAATTTAATATATATCATAATCAATTAATACAATATATTATATTTTCTTTTATTATGATTAATTTATCTGATAACTCGACAAATCCAAATTTGAGATTCACGAGTTGGTTAAAAAATAACATGACAAAAGAAAAAAATAAAAAAATTAAGTGTATTACATAGTTTAAATAAAAAAAATAAAACTAAAAAATGAAAAATGTGCATTTTTGAAGCTACTCGAGAAACTCGACAAACCGAAAATCATGTTTGTCGAGTTACTCAATGACAAATGGGAGAGGAAATCAAACTATTCAATAGCTCAAGTAACTCGACAAAATGAAACTCGAGTTTCCCGAGTTACTCGACAAACCAATGAAATTTAGAATTTTGATTACTTTGTTTTTCTTTTTTATTTAAAATATGTAATACATTTAAATAATTTTTTATTCTTATTTTGTTGTGTTATTTTTCGACGAACTCGTGAATCTGAAATTTGGAATTGTTTGAGTAAATTGATAAATAAAATATATACAAAATTTTATGTAGTGTATCATTTATTAGAACATAGTAAAATAGAATATATATCATATAAATTTAATATATATCATAATAAATTAATACAATTTCATATAATTTTTGTAATTAATAAAAATAATTATTATAACAAATTTTTACTTCACTTTGTTTTTATATTTCATAAAATTAGATATGATATATTATATTAATGTAAAATAATATATAAATTTTTTTTATAATAGCTATTTTATTATAACATATTATATTAAGTTATAGAATATGAAATATTATTCATATAAAAAAACTCATTATTCATTGTATCACATAACTTGACAAACTCAAAATCGAGTTTCCCGAGTTACTCAACAACCTAATTATATGCATAAATTTAATTTTTTAAAACTTTTTTTATTTAAATTATTTAATACATTAACTATTTTGTTTAATTTGTATGTTGTAATATAATTATTCGAGGAACTTGTCAATATGAATTTTCGATTTGTTAACTTATTTGATAAATGAAGCACATACATAATTGTATTTAATTGATTATTTATTGGAACATAGTAAAATTAAATATACATTGTATAAATTTAATATATATCATAATCAATTAATACAATATATTATATTTTCTTTTATTATGATTAATTTATCTAGTAACTCGACATATCGAAATTTGAGATTCACGAGTTGGTTAAAAAATAACATGACAAAAGAAAAAAATTAAGTGTATTACATAATTTAAATAAGAAAATAAAACTAAAAAATGAAAAATGTGCATTTTTTAAGCTACTCGAGAAACTCGACAAACCGAAAATCATGTTTGTCGAGTTACTCGACGACAAATGGGATACAAAATCAATATATTCAATAGCTCAAGTAACTCGACAAAATGAAATTCGAGTTTCCCGAGTTACTCGACAAACCAATGAAATTTAAATTTTTGATTATTTTGTTTTTCTTTTTTATTTAAAATATGTAATACATTTAAATAATTTTTTATTCTTATTTTGTTGTGTTATTTTTCAACAAACTCGTGAATCTGAAATTTGGAATTGTTTAAGTAACTTGATAAATAAAACATATACAAAATTTTATGTAGTGTATCATTTATTAGAACATAGTAAAATAGAATATATATCATATAAATTTAATATATATCATAATGAATTAATACAATTTCATATAATTTTTGTAATTAATAAAAATAATTACTATAACAAATTTTTACTCCACTTTGGTTTTATATTTCATAAAATTAGATATGATATATTATATTAATTTAAAATAATATATAAAATTTTTTTATAATAGTTATTTTATTATAACATATTATATTAAGTTATAGAATATGAAATATTATTCATATAAAAAAACTCATTATTCATTGTATCACATAAATCGACAAACTCAAAATCGAGTTTCCTGAGTTACTCAACAAACTAATGAAATGCATAAATTTAATTTTTTAAAACTTGTTTTAATTAAATTATTTAATACATTAACTATTTTGTTTAATTTGTATGTTGTAATATTATTATTCGAGGAACTTGTCAGTATGAAATTTCGATTTGTTAACTTATTTGATAAATGAAGCACATACATAATTGTATTTAATTGATTATTTATTAGAACATAGTAAAATTAAATATAGATTGTATAAATTTAATATATATCATAATCAATTAATACATTATATTATATTTTCTTTTATTATGATTAATTTATCTAGTAACTCGACAAATCTAAATTTGAGATTCACGAGTTGGTTAAAAAATAACATGACAAAATAAAAAAATTAAGTGTATTACATAATTTAAATAAAAAAATAAAACTAAAAAATGAAAAATGTACATTTTTGAAGTTACTCGAGAAACTCGACAAACCAAAAATCATGTTCGTCGAGTTACTCGATCACAAATGGGATACAAAATCAATCTATTCAATAGCTCAAGTAACTCGACAAAATGAAACTCGAGTTTCCCGAGTTACTCGACAAACCAATGAAATTTAAAATTTTGATTATTTTGTTTTTCTTTTTTATTTAAAATATGTAATACATTTAAATAATTTTTTATTCTTATTTTGTTGTGTAATTTTTCAACGAACTCGTGAATCTGAAGTTTGGAATTGTTTGAGTAACTTGATAAGTAAAACATATACAAAATTTTATGTAGTGTATCATTTATTAGAACATAGTAAAATAGAATATATATCATATAAATTTAATATATATCATAATGAATTAATATAATTTCATATAATTTTTGTAATTAATAAAAATAATTATTATAACAAAATTTTACTCCACTTTGGTTTTATATTTCATAAAATTAGATATGATATATTATATTAATTTAAAATAATATATAATTTTTTTTTATAATAGCTATTTTATTATAACATATTATATTAAGTTATAGAATATGAAATATTATTCATATAAAAAAACTCATTATTCATTGTATCAGATAACTCGACAAAATCAAAATCGAGTTTCCTGAGTTACTCAACAAACTAATGAAATGCATAAATATAATTTTTTAAAACTTTTTTTATTTAAATTATTTAATACATTAACTATTTTGTTTAATTTGTATGTTGTAATATTATTATTCGAGGAACTTGTGAATATGAAATTTCAATTTGTTAACTTATTTGATAAATGAAGCACATACATAATTGTATTTAATTGATTATTTATTAGAACATAGTAAAATTAAATATATATATCGTATAAATTTAATATATATCATAATCAATTAATACAATATATTATATTTTCTTTTATTATGATTAGTTTATGTAGTAACTCGACAAATCTAAAGTTGAGATTCACGAGTTGGTTAAAAAATAACATGACAAAAGAAAAAAAATTAAAAAAATGAAGTGTATTACATAATTTAAATAAAAAAAGAAAACTAAAAAATGAAAAATGTGCATTTTTTAATCTACTCGAGAAACTCGAGAAACCGAAAATAATGTTTGTCAAGTTACTCGATGACAAATGGAATAGAAAATCAATCTATTCAATAGCTCAAGTAACTCGACAAAATGAAACTCGACTTTCCCGAGTTACTCGACAAACCAGTGAAATTTAAAATTTCATTATTTTGTTTTCCTTTTTTATTTAAAATATGTAATACATTTAAATAAATTTTTATTCTTATGTTGTCGTGTTATTTTTCGAGGAACTCGTGAATGTGAAATTTGGAATTGTCGAGTAACTTGATAAATAAAGCATATCAAAAATTTTATTTAGTGTATCATTTATTAGAACATAATAAAATAGAATATATATCATATAAATTTAATATATATCATAATGAATTAATACAATATATTATTTTTATTTTTATTTTAGCAATTACTATAACATATTATCAAAAAATTACTATATTAAATTTATAGCATAATAAAATGATATTCTGTATTAATATATTATTAATTAATTATTATATTATTATAATAATTTAATGATTATATTCAATTTAATATAATAAATCGATATTAAATAAATTTATTTATAAATGATTATAAAATTTATTACATATTTATTTATAATTTAGTTTCGTAAATATAAATATAAATTTTGTTATAAATGATATTATCATTAGTAATTATAAATATAAAATGATTTTCATATTATAATTTGATATAATTATTCTGATAAATAAAATGAGATTATTGAATTGCTTGATAAATAAATATATAATAAATTTTATAATCATTTATAAATAAATATGTAATAAATTTTATAATCATTTATAAAAAAAATTTTAATATGAAATTGTTATAATAAATTGATTATAATCATTAAATTATTATAATAATGTAAAAATTGTTTAATAATATATTACTACACCAATAATTTTATTATGTTATAAATTTTGCTATAAATGATATTATTATTACTAATTATAAATATAAAATATATGTTATAGTATAATTTGATATAAAATTTATGATAAATAAAAATAAATATTATAACATATTTTTATTACATTGTCATTTTTTAAATCATAAAATTAAATATGATATAATATAATAATATAAAATAATATATAAATTTTTTTTTATAATAACTTTATTATTATAACATATTATATTAAGTGATAGAATATAAAAAATTGCTTACCTTCTTATGTTATAAAATAACTCCAGAAGATAAAAATTCAGCTTAATGATTTGCTTGATTATATAGATAAATAAAAACAACCATATAAAAAAATAATTAAAGAACTAATATAATTCTTTGTTATAAACGAAAATATAAAATACTAAATTTAACTATTCAATATATCGAGTAACTCGATAAACTCAAAATCGAGTTTCCCGAGTTACTCGACAAACTAATAAAATTTTCTGATGTTAGTTTTCGAGGAACTCATGAAGCTCAAATTTTGCTTTGTCGAGTTGCTTGATAAATTAAGCTTGTACAGAAAATTTTTTAAGCTATCATGTATTAAAACATAGTAAAATAAAATATATATTATATACATTTAATATATATCATAATGAATTAATACAATATATTATATTTTATTTTATTTTGGCAATTATTATAATATATGAAAAAAAAATATTATAACAAATTTATAGTATAATAAAATTAAATCTGTAGTAATATATTATTCATTAACTATTACATTATTATAATAAATTACTAATTATAATCAATTTATTATAACAAATTGGTTATAAATAAATTTTATTAGAAATTATTATAAAATTTATTACATATTCATTTATTATTTTTTTCATAAATATGAATATAAATTTTTTTATAAATAATATTATAATTAATAATTATAAAGAAAATATGATTTTCATAATATAATTTCATATAATTATTCAAAAAAATAAAAATAATTATTATAACACATTTTTATTGTATTGTGTTTTATATTTTAGAAAAGAAGATATAATATATTATAACAAGAAAAAATAATATATAAATATTTTATATAATAGCTTTTTTAACATAATATATTATATTAAGTGATAGAATAATAAAATTTATTCATCTAAAAGAAGTCATCTACTCACGTTGTAAAGTAGCTTGACAAAATGGAAAATCAGACTGCAGAGTTACTTCATTAGATAGATAATAAAAAACAACGACATTAAAAAATAATTAAACAACTAATATATTTCTTTATTACAAACGAAAATATAAAATACGAAATCCATTTTTTAATTTTCTCGTATAACTCGACAAACTCATTTTTGAATTTCCCGAGTCACTCAACAAACTAATGAAATGCATATTTTTGATTTATTTTATTTAATTTTTCAGTTAAATTATTTAATACATTTACTATTTTGTTTAATTTGTATTTTGTCAGGCTATATTTTGAGCAACTCCTGAATATGAAATTTAGATTTGTCAATTCACTTGATAAATTTAGTTTATTTTAATTTATCGTTTATAACATAGTATAATAAAATATATATCATATAAATTTAATATATATCATAATTAATTAATAGAATATATTATATCTTCATTTATTTTATTTTAACAATTACTATAACATATTATAATAAAAAATTATTGTAATAAATTTATAGCATAATAAAATTAATTGTGTAGTAATATATTATTAATGAATTATTACATTATTATAATAATTTAATGATTATAATAAATTTAGTATAACAAATTGATATTAAATAAATGTCATTATGAATTATGAAAACAAATTGTAATAAAAATGTGTTATAATAATAATATTTAATTTCTAGAATAATTATTTCAAACTATATTATGAAAAAAAATGTTTGTTTTTATAATTAATAACTGTAATAAATATTTTAACATAATTTAGAATAATATTTATTACAGAAATTAAAAATAAATATGTAATAAAATCTAAAATAATTTGTATTAAAATTTATATAATAGTAATCTATTATAATAAATTGATTATAATTAGTTAATAATTATAATAAAAAAATAATTCAACAATAATATTTTACTACAATATAAATTATAATGAAATATAAATTAATTATAATAAATTTTTATTATACTGTGTTATAGTAATTCAAAAAAAATATAAAAGTTAATATAGTCTATTACTTGAATATAATATATATTAGATTTATATAATATATATTTTATTGTACTATGTTTTAATAAATGAAAGATTAAAAAAATGTATTTATGTGCCTAATTTATTAAGTAACTCGACAAACCCAAATTTCAGATTTATGTGTTGCTTCAAGGATAGCATGACAGAATACAAAAAAACAATAAAAAATTTAATAAAAAATTTGAAAAAAAAATACAAAGAACAAAATTGCAAACTATATAAATGATTATTTACTCAAGCAACTTGACAAAATCAAATATGAGTTTGCTGAGTTACTCGATTAATAATATGACACGTAGTTAGAAATTCAATATTCAGTTTCTCGAGTAACGTTATAACATGAATAGATGAGTAATATTAGATGAGTAAATTTTGATATTCTATCATGAAATTGAATATAATAACAAAATTATTATAATAATGTAAGAATTGATTTATAATATTTTAATACAGAATGAAATATATTATGCTACAAATTTATTATAATAATTTTATGAAATGTTTTTTTTTTTTTGTAATACTAACTTTGTCGATTTATGAGGCGAAGTAGGGAAAAAGGAAAAAAAAATAATTTGAAATCTTCATTTAGTCACGGATTAACAAAAACCCATTTGACATAGAAAACAATCACTCAAAAATATGAAATTTTGAAAAAACATAGAATACTGATGTAGCCAAAAGTTTAAGAAGATATTTACACAACCTAAAGTTTATTTATTGGTTTATAATAGCAATTCCGATATGCCAATAGCATAAATTCGAAAAATAGCCTAGTAGTTTTCGCAGTAATTATTTTAGTATGCCTAAACATGTCGTCGGACTATCAATTTTTGATATGTGGTAACCACATGAGTATTCTATATCCTCTAAAAATTTCATATTGTCTGGTAATTGTCTTCTATGGAAAATAATTTTTTGTTACTGCATAACAAGGTGAATTAATTTTTTTAAAGTAAGGGCAGTGTTACAAAAATATCTTCACCTGGTCATGGAGTAAAAAAAAATTTCTTTAACATAGAAAACGATCACCGAAAAATATGAAATTTTCAGGGGACATAGAATACTCAGGTGGCTACCACATATTAAAATTTTATAATCCGACAGCATGTATTGGCTTACTAAAATAATATATGAAAAACAAATAAAAAAAAATTAAATTTAAGGAGTAATATAGGTAAAAAAAAAAAAAAAAAAACCAAAGATGTTTAAATTATGCAAGTTATTATTGTCTAAAGTAACTCGGTCAATTCAAATTTAAATATGCAAGTGTACTTTATGAATAATACAATACAAATCATAAAGTACGAAAAAAAAGGTGTATTTATTAAAAAGTTATATTTTAAATATTTACTATTATCCTTTAATACACTCTGTATATTTATAGTTTTTAGTGCCTATGCTTATTATTTTGTATGGATTTTTTAATTTTCATAAGAAAAATATCCTATATATTTATTTAGGGCAAAATTAAATTTTTTGTATTCTGTTTATTATTATTAATAAGTATATATATCCAATAATATAAAGTTAATAGTAAAAATAAAAGTACATAAAAATATAAAATATATAGATTTGTTAAATATAATTGACATCATTGCACTACATTACAAGAGGCTTATATCTAGAAACGACAAAACCCTTCAAATATTACAAAAAAAAAACCTAATATTCATTCAAAGAAATGGAAAAAGGTGGCAATGCATACAAGGATATTATTAGTTTTTAAAGTGTGTCTTTGTCTTTCGAAACTCGTGTATTTCTCTCTGTTCTTGGTGTAGGCAATTTTTCTGGGGTGACTTCATTCTCAGATGAGATTGGATGTTCTTCAATTTTTCTCTTCTTGGATTTAGACGCAGGTGAAAAAGGGAAATTAAGCTGTTTCACTGCACTTGGAAATGTTTGCCCTTGAAGAGGCATTGGTGTGTCAGTGGTATACGCTATATCTTTTCCTTTGTTAGTTCTTGATCTTGTACTTGTAGAAGTGGTCGAAATCGAAGGAACTGGTTCATTAAGGAAGATAATGTCATACTTGTATTCATTGTCGAGGGCATTTTTCTTCATTCCTTTAATATAAAAAAAATTGTTCTTCCTCCAACGTGATTCTAATTTTTTCCAAGGCTTGTGATCCACTGTCCATTAGTTGTTTGCCTGTGTACTGTAAGAATTTTTCCGCTCTATCTCCAATCATAGTCCCAGATAATGAGCCTGTGGAGTCCTCAAGTTCCAGATATACACGTGCCCTAACATATAAAAGATGTTAAAAGTGTTGCATGTGTAAATAATTGTAAACAATAAATGATTTGTAAACAATATTATACCTTGGTACTGCAACTGCATGGGAAACTTTGCAGAAGACGCATTCGTATGTTTCATTGAAATCAGCACTTGATATTTTGTTGCAAGTATTGCAAGACATGTACCAAAAGGATTGTTTGAATACTCTCACGTATGCACGTGCGTAAACCCAGAAATATCCATATCCTGTTAGCTATTTTTGAAGAGAAATTGTATAAATATTATGCAATAATTAAATTAATTTTTCTATATATTATTTTAAATAAGATTAGCCTTACTCCAGATAACAAATTTGGAATATGTTGAATCTCTGTGATATTCTTCATGTCTGGTGTTGAAAGATTCTTTATTGCTGAGGATGGATATATCTTTGTCAAGATCATCTCATCTAACTTGTCCGAATTTGTTTCAACCCTTGCACAATGTGTAAAAATATTAGCAATATATATATATATATATATATATATATATATATATATATATATATATGAGATACAATTTCAAAAAAAAGATAATGAATAAATAAATTGTTACCAAGATGTTAGCTCAACCACTTGTTCTAAATGGGCATTGAAGGAGAAAATGCTGTTGGCCTTGGTTGAAATTGAAAGGCCTGTGCATGAAATAAATATATAGATATATTTATTAGAAGAGCTAAGATTGCCTATAAATTTTGTAATATTCCATTGATGAATTATAAAATTATTGACAATATATTACCACTAAAAGATGTTACTTTTAGATGGTTTCCAATGATGATTTGTTTCTTGCTCAAGTTATCGGCAATGAAACGGCATTCCTTCTCCACAAAATTATCCCACATCGTTAGCAACACAGTGTTGAAGCTAGTATAGAAACACAGAAAATATATGAGAAAGTGGTATATGAATTTCTTTAATAATATTGAAATTATTGGAATATATATTTATAGTTGAAAATAATATAGCTATATATATATAAACTTTGTGTCGATGAGAACTATATCTTGAATACACGTTTGTGTTTCAAACCTAGTTTGAACCAGCCTTTTAGGTTTGACATCGATTGCAACTCCAATAATACCTAAAGGATAAAAATAACAAATTAGGACAAATAAAATTTGTTATCAATACAATGGAATGCATAAAAAGAAAAAAGTTTGTTTTTTTGTGAATTAGGAACAAATACTTATATCAGAATTTGAGTCTATGTAAGGTTCCAATTTGTTGAAAGGAACAAAATTGTATGTAGAAGATATCAAAACACTGTGGTCTTCATTGACTTCGTCAACTCTTGTTCGACCAGATATTGTCCATTGTATGTTGCCCATAGAAGCTTGATACTCAGGCTTCGTGAATTTAACATTTGCATTTGAGACAAGATATGTTTTGCCAAGTAGTAGCTTGTCTTCATATGCTGAGATGTTGGCATCATAGATAGTTGCATGGACTTTATTTTTCTGTATAATACCATGCATTTAAATTAGATATTTTGTATAAACATATATATAATTTTGGCTAGATATTATTTTTGAATATGAATTAAGACAAATTAAAGTTATAACATATTAGAGGGAAAAAAAATTTTAATATTTTATGTGGCTAAAATTAAATAAATCAAGAAACATAAATAATAGATTCAAGTAATATACCTCAGGATCCATAAATACCATATTCTGATATTTTGTTGGGCTTCGTTGAGCTGTTCGTGGAAATGATTTTTCCACAACAATGATTTTCGAAATCCAATTTGTATCATTTGGAGCAATATTTGGTATTAATTTGTACTGCTTTTCCATTGTTTGATCATGTACAAAATGTCAAATATAAATTAAAGAGTATAAATAGGTTATCAAAATGAAATAATATTTATACTAATAATGAATTGTAAGAGTATGTGTTCAAATATAGTACGGAGTTGTAGTTAAAATTTCAAAGAGGAGTATGAGGATATTGAGAATTAAAGACTTGTTCATAAATGCTAATATAGAATGTTTGTTGTGTTTGGTTTGTAATCAGAACCAATGTATATATATAGAGGTATATAGTATATATTATGCCAAGAGTAAGGATATGTTTACCCAATGGGGGTCTAAATCCTCTGTCCTAATTGATGCGTAGCTTGTCACGCTGTAATTAATAAATGATGTGGGCCCCAATAATGATGCCATAAAAACTCATTCACACTTGTCCTCATTTCATCCTACTCAGCTCCAAGTAGTTCAAATAAAGTGCTGACTATACTAATAATAGATTTTAACATCCCAAAATATTAATATAAGCACTCCAAAATTTTAGGTCAGTATTTCTACTCTTATGTTAAATTATAGTACATGCAAATTTATCAAATTGAAATGAATAAAATTATATTAATATAATGTATATTATTTAAAATAATATAATAGTGAAAATTTATTATTGAGTTAAAAAATTTTATGAAGATTTTAATAAGTATAATTAGTTATTATATATTTAAGTAATTTTGTGTACCAATTAACAAAATATAAGATAAAAAAATTAACAATAAATAAAAAAAAAATAATTGATGGTTAAATTGTGAATATGAAATTTGCTTTACCTAGTAATATACAAACAAAATAAGTAAGTACTACAACAGAAGAAAAAAATTGGTCATCAGAGTTCAAGCATGTATGAGACTTGAGAAGATTCGAAGTTATTATTTTCTAAGGTCAAAGATTAAACTATTAGAGGTTATGAAATGAATGGATGAAACTATAATAAAACAATAGGTAAGGAAATCTATAATAAAGTAGGCTTTATATTAATAATTTTTGGATAAACCACAATGCACAAAATTCTTCTCCAGTAAGTTAAATGAAATAAAATTATTAAGATTTATGTATAATGTAAAAAGGTTAAAGTGTCCAATTACAATGTTTATACTGTAAATTTTTCTATTATTTTAATGGAGTTAAGTCATAGTTAAAATTGGTCAAGAATTGTTAGATGCGTCAGAAATAGTGATGTTAGGACTATTTGTGACTATAAATAGGAAAATGGGAATCATATTTAAAATAAAAGAAGGAATAGGGATCAAATTGTTACAAACATGAAAGAATGGACAGTGCTTCTTTGAATTAATTGGAGATGAGATGGGGTCCAGCATTTATTAAGCATTGCGTGTCTTCAAGGAGATAGGGTCCAGCCGTCTAGCATTAAATGATGTGTGGAAAGCCATGCAGCAATTGGGGATGAGGATATGAAACCCGAATCGGGAATAACGAGGTGAAGCACGATTCGAAGATATTTATATATGTTTATGTATATACATTTTTCATACGTGTATGGTGAGAATGAATAGATTAAAGATCATATTGACATGTGTACAATAAAAAGATATTTGTACATTTATGATGTAAATTTTTACTTGTCTTAGGTATGATTACATGTAGGAGTAGACTACGTAGTAATCTATAGTTTCTTGTATTAATTTGTCTGAATTTCATAAAATTAAGAAATAAAGTATAATTAGATATTTTTTAGTTACAGCTGTTGATTTGTGTTCATTTAAATATAGAGGAAAAAAAGTCATATGAAATATAAACAAAATTTTATATTGTTAATAGCTAATGACTTTATAACATATGTACAGAAACTCGTTAAATGGCAAAAGGAATATAAATTGATAACATTGAATATTTAAATATTTGTACTTTAAATATTTGTTTGTTAAATTTTGTATTCCATTTATTCATCTAACTCGATTAATACTAAGTTCTTAGAAAATCGATTAAGTTT
Source organism: Forsythia viridissima (assembly GCA_030279155.1). NCBI lineage: Eukaryota > Viridiplantae > Streptophyta > Magnoliopsida > Lamiales > Oleaceae > Forsythia > Forsythia viridissima. The sequence goes on along the minus strand of CM059033.1, from coordinate 65,829,662 downwards.
GATAAAATCATGAATAAGATAAATTTAGATTTAAACTTCAAAAATTCAAGTTCGATTAATATAATGTATTTTATATGAATTTTTTTTCATATAATTATGTTGGCTACCAAATACACTTTATAACTATATCTATTACGGAAATGAATTTAATAGAAACTGATATAGCTTTTGAAAGTTTAATATATAATTATCATTACAAATTGTATTAATAGCAATGAAAAAAAAAATTATACTAATAATATTCCATGAATTCCTTATTTAAATCAATGTGTTATATAATATTTAATACATCTATAATACTAATATACACATATTGAATATTAGCAAAATAAAAATACAATAATAAAAGATGTTTCACTTTGTTAAAAATAAACGGTCAAAAATTGGTACTAAGTTAACATTAATATATTATAAATTTTTTAATAAATTATTCATAATGTAAATTTAAAGTAAAATAATCATTGATAAATCTACACTATTTGTAGTATAATATTTATAAAATAAAACAACAGATAATTATAAAAAAAATTCAAAAATTATCTAAATCAAATGTTGAGTTTTATTATTTTGGATTATAATTCGATACTATTACAAAACATACATAACTATAGCATTATACATCTGAACAGACTGGCCATTTATTCATTGCACTATCAATAATTTAAAAGCTTTGTACATATTTTCTTCAAAGTCCTATACAATATCCTTCACCAATTGAGATATAAGAGTACACTGGCTATTATTCACTGCAATATGATTCATGTGAAAGCTTTGTAGAAGTGTTCTTTAAAGAACACATGTAATATACTTCAAGAATATTCACTGCAATATCATTCATGTCAAGCTTCATAAAAGTGTTCTTCAAAGAACACATAGAATATACTTCAAGAATATAATTCTAACTATTGTTTATAAAGTACAAATCCTGTAATAAACAAAAAATGCATAATAATAATTAAAACACTATGAATGAACAATTGCTAATATTTCTTTATAAACTACATTCTTTGTACAACAAAAATGATTTTTGAGTTTATCATTTGGTATAATTAATGCTCTAATACATTTACTTGTTTTTGCTCTAGATAATGCAACATAAAGTTGACCATGAGAAAATACAGGTTCAAGAAGATATAGTCCAATATAATCTAGTGTTTGACCTTGAGCTTTATTTATTGTCATTGCAAAACAAGGACGAATTGGAAATTGCGTTCTTTTAAAAGGAAATGTACTCTTATCACTTTCAAGAGGAATAAATGGAATTCTGGGTAAAAAAAACTTTCTTCCCACGCCATTCTCCAACAGATATTTCAGCATGAATAATATTACGCTCAAATCCACGACAAATTAATCTAGTGCCATTACATAATCCTTCAGATGGATTAATATTTCTCAATAACATAATAGGAGAATTTTCTTTCAATACAAGTTCATGAGGTGGAATACCATTTGGAGTTAATGTATTAAGAAAATCTTCATGAATACTTTGTTCATTTTTTTTTAACGTTTCATCAAAGCTATAATATATAACATTTTCACCAGCAATTTGATCTAGTACAATGTTATTTATTTCATCAACAGCATTATTTGTAGGAGTTAAAATAACTCGATTAATCGTCTTATCTAATTCATTGCTGTAATTCTGTAAGTTTGGGTAAACACTTTGGATCAATTCTTTTAGAGAAACTATTTTGTTATCAAATGGTATAGCTATTTCATCTGGTAATGTAATCATATTACAGGTATGCTTAGGTTGGATTCCGTTGCCTATATCAAGCAATAACTTAGAAAAGTATGGGTCTAATTGAGCTCTCATATTTTGTACCAATTGTAATTGTATGAAATTTGGCCATAAGTATGAATAGACTAAACTTGATCCAATGATTGCTTCTTTATTTCCTTTTTGAACTACTGGTAAAACTTGTCGGAAATCACCTCCTAAAACAACAACATTCCCTCCAAAAGGCAATATAGAATCATTAACATCTCTTAGCATTCTATCTACAGCCTCTATTGCATAACGGTGAACCGTTGGTGCTTCATCCCAAATAATCAAATTTGTCAATCAAAAGAAGCTTGCTAGAGTAGATTGCTTACTAACAGAACAGGTCATATTGTGATTTATTTCAAGTGGTATCTTAAACCTTGAATGTGCTATTCGTCCACCAGGTAATAAAGCAGCTGCAACACCTGAGGAAGCTGTTGCTAAACCTATAAGATTTTTAGATCTAATTGTAGAGAGCAAAGCTTTATATAAATAAGTTTTACCAGTTCCACCAGGTCCATCTATAAAATACATACGACTTGTATTACTATATACATCCGAAAGAATTTTGTCATAGGCAATTTTTTGATATTCATTCAAGTTATTTGCATACATAGTATTGTCAGCATGAATAACATTGTTTAATTCTTCATTAATAATCTTAGCTAATATGTCTTCTTGTTCCATATATATTTGAAAAGGTACAAGATGGTAATCATTTATATTTTTATTATTTGCTTCTAATATAGAATTCATTTCATGTAGTGCTTTTATTTCTGCATTTGCAATAGACATACCATTAGATAAATAATCTTCACATAAAAATAGGTGAAATTTTTTCTATAAAACATCTGGATTATTAGGAGAACATAGAATGAGTATGGTAGCAAATAATCTACGAAGAGAAGAGGGCATTTGATAACTAATAGCTTCATCTAAACAAAGCTGACAATAATTATTGTCTTGTAATAAACCAAGTGACATAGCTGTTTCACGAAAAGACGACAAATAAACACCATGAACTAATTTTAAATTTTCAAACGAAGTTGCTCCTTTAATATGATTTAATAAGATACGTAAATAATATATTTCTCCTTCAGTTATAGTAGATGTAACTATTCTACCAATAACATTTCATTTTTTTCTTCGACACCATATTTTCTTTTGGCCATCCCATACAAAAAATTTTGGAAAATCTTTATATAATAATGTTTTTGCAAGTTCATTTGAAAGATTCATATGAAAAAATTCAGTTAACATTGTGCGTTGTCTAGATTCATTATTTATTACTGTTTCTAAATTATCATAATCTCTGTATGTTATCAATTGGTTATTTTCAAGATGTAGTTGTAATGAGATAACTGAGGGAGACATTTCATACAAAACAAATCCATATATTCTCTACATTGCTTTAGGTGGAGAAATCCAACGACCATTTTGGTATATCTCAATTTCATCAATAGGATTTTCATTATTAGTATTAGTAATTGAAAAACTTACACGATCATAGCCTTTATAAACATATTTATAGAGGTATTTAACAGCTTTAACTGTTGAACATATTTCCACATTAATATGGCAATCAAACTTGGCACACAAATATGGATTGTAAGGTATAACCCATCTGTTGTCTAATAAATGTCCTCGAATCATAAATGATCGTTTATCGTTCAACCGTCTATAAGTTGGATAAGAATTTTGGCCAATATAAGTATTTGAGATATATTCCTTTGGGTATTTATTCTTACAATGACCATTTCTATCCATACAAACATTATGGGGATTCAAATCACCACATGGACCATGCATCATATGTTTAACAACAATAGAATGAAGGTGAGGATATTTTACTTTATCTGGAATTTCACATGATACAATAGAATCGACTCTATCAATATTATTAATTTTCGCACTGCTTTGTAAGATTAGTAAGAAATGAGCATGTGGAAGTCCTCGTTTTTGGAATTCTACAACATAAATATATGCAGCAACAGGCCCAAATATTCGGTGCTTGAATAGATCAACTTTAAGTTCTTCTAATTTAGCTTTGAATATTCTGGCAGTTAAATCAGGTCTATTCTGTCCTATATCATTATGCCTTAATTCTTGTTTTATTTCTACCCAATTAGGGTTACATGTCAATGTTAAAAATAAATCAGGTTTACCAAATTTTTGTACCAATGCCATGGCGTCCATATATCTTTTTTTCATATCTCTAGGACTCCCAACAAAAGAAGAAGGTAAAATAGTCTGACGACCAATTTGTGCACCTTTATTTTGACCATTTTCTACACTATCAACAACTCCTTGATGTAATTCAGCACGGATTTCACTTTGATTTTGACGAAAATAATCTAATCGACTTGTTTCAAGTTTAACTTACATATCTACTACATATTGCTGTAGAAGTCTACCAGCATGGAGCAAAACATTGTTTTGTGTATCACGTACCTGCAATTTGAAGCAATAGTATTCACGACAAGATACTTGTAAACCTTTTTTATTCTTCTTGAAAACTGCACAACAGAAAAATGCAAAGAAATTTAATGAAATTTTTTTTTAAATTGAATGAGTTTAAATGAGGAAACATATTGGTAGTCTTTACCTTTTTTTTCTTTCTCTATTATATCAGCTGCACAACTCATGTTTTTAGTAGAAAATGAATTGTCTTTTGTACTATGAATATCAACTGTACTATTTTTTGCCTTTTCAATACCTTCATGCCAACCAGTCTCACCAAAGGGAAATAATAATGGATACTGTAGGGGATCATAACATCCATAATAATAATGTATTCTATGTGAATTATTAGAGTGACAATAAATTGATATATCACGATATCTTATGTCTGCAGATGGGTCCTCATCAACCCAAACTGCAGCCACTTGAGATGCAGAAGGTGCATTATATACTCTTTGATCAAGACCAGCATCACATCTAATATGAATTTTGCAAGTTTGAAGACTTTCAATATCACCTAAGGAACGAAAAAATCTAGAATATGGATTAATCTTTAATAGATTTACTAATATGTGTAGTAAAGATGATGAGAAATTCATAGATGTATTTAATCTATTTTGTATTTCATTGTCTGTATCATAAAAGTATAACTGTAAATATGATGGATTACTATCAATGTTTAGAATTAGATTTATATAATAGTATACTTGTCCTTGAACTCTAAAAGTGTAAATACCTTTGTAGTTAGTAGATTTAGATAAATCTTTATCAAACTTCACTCCAAAAGAGGTAAAAGCAAAATGGTTATTATAATTTCGCACATTATTTTTAAAATCTAATGCTTCATCTGAACTTGAAGTGTATAAATCATATAAAATAGAAGGAGAACAGTTGATATGCAATTTGATTTTTCCATCAGAACAACAAAAACTTTTACTTTCTTTTTCAAACTTTTTTGCAAAACAGTGAATACAATTTGTTGGAGTACGTAATACATAAGTTTCTGTGGGTACATGTCTCATAGTAATATTTGAAATACAAGGAGTTAATTGGAATTCATGATTTTGATTTTCATGTTCTTCATAATAAATATTGCTTTCTACGCTATCATCTTCTAAATTGTTAGAGCCAATGAAAGAAATTCCATGTCCATCTTCATTCAATTCTCCAGCTATAAAAAATATGACAAATCAGAACAACATAAATAAATAAATGGAAAAAAAATATGCATAATGGGAAAAACATAAAAACAAAAAAAAACCTTAGCTCACCAGATAATTGTAAACTACCTATTGAATTGACATCATTCAACTCAATATCTTCAAGTAACTGAATCCTTGTTTTTTGAATCTTCTTGTTAGATTTATATTGTGTATGCTGAGCATACATGTGTCTCCTTTTCTTGTTTTGTTGTTCTTTATTTGAGTCAACAAATTTTTCACCTGTCATCTAATATATTTTATCATACAACAAATATAAAAATTAGTCTCATTCAATGTACAAAGAAAAATATATATACTATAAACATTATTAACACAAATAAGAATAAGATTAGTACATAGATGAAATGAGCAACAGGGAAAAAATTCTTATTGGTTAAAATTGTAATATTCTACTATAGCCTGTAAATACATGATATTAAAAAAAATACTTATTAATAAAGATATAATGAAAGAATAAACCAAATAACACAAATAATAATTAACTTCAAATTTCTATCAGTGAATAATTACATACCTATAAATTTAAGTTGTGAACTTGCTATAAAACCACTGATGAAGAACTGATCAAATCAAAAAAATGAATATCAGACCTTCTACAATCTATACTCAAACTCAATAGGTGGACAAAGGAGATGGAAATTATAATTTCGAATACAAGAAACAAGCTACAATGATTTGAAGTGAGTAAAAGAGAAATTCAACAAAATTCTAGGGTTTGATGAAAGTAGAAATAAAAGATCAAGGCTGAGAACAAAGAAAATAGAAAAGAAGCAAAAACTGTATATATATGTCTCGTACAAATCAAACAAAGGAAATATATAAAATAATACTGCCAAAACAACGTCGTTTATTTATAATAAGTGAATGGTTTAGATGTACATAAAATTGTATATGTTATTAATAATAACTACAAAGATAAGGATAAATAAATGAAAAAAACTGAAAAATAAGTAACTTCTAATTTCTAAATGAGTACACGTGTTAAGAATTGGGTATCATTTTGAAGAAATTAAATTTAATCATTTTTCCTAATTACCTCGTAACTTGGAAAGATTTACTAATATAAAAATATATGCATCTGTTACAAAATGAAGACCAGATATTATAGACAAATTTTCAAGTCAAACATTGCGGCTAGTATGGGAAATAAAATTATACAACATAATTGCAAAATGGAACAAAAGCAAAAATTTAGGTACGAAAATTGACAGCTAATTAGTCGAGCAAATCGAGAAACTACATTTTCGATTGTCGAGTTCATCGACAAAACAAATTACACAAACAGAGCAAATTCGTAGTAAATTTCACAATCATTATTAACAATAATGAAAGCTGATTATTATATTAGAAATGATATGATGACTACAAAATTAAATGCCTGACATTTATAAAAAAAATACATATATATAATTTCTCATTTGTTCATGTTCTAATTTTTGTTATTGTTTTCGTCGAAGTCCAGTTAACAAAAAGTCGAGTTAGTTGACAATTTTTTGTAAAATATTATTTGTTTGTATTTTTTTTAGAGTTATTCAACAAAACCAAAATAAAATCTGTAACAAAATTTAAAGGTCGGGGATGGCCAAAAAAAATAAAAGGTCATGGGTAAATTTGTTATGAAATGAAAATGATGTAAACTAAAAGTGCAAATTACAAACAAATAAATAAATAAATAAATTGCTAAAACCCCACAAAAATTAAAAAAATTAAAAAAAAAAAAAAATTTTCCAATGTTTCCCACGGATAACTAAAATATTTTTAATATTCCCACTTTGCTGAGTCACTCGGCAAAGTGGGAAAAATGGAAAAAAAAATATATATATATATATGTTAAAAATATCAAAAAATGTCAACACAAAATTAGACTACTTTTTAAAAGTTGCAAGACTTCATTTACATTTTAATTTTATTTTGTTATTATTAGTTTTTTTGTTTTTTATTCAAAGAGGTAGACAAAATAAAACATATAACAAAATTTAAAGGTCGGAGATGAACAAAAAAAAAAAAAAAAAGATCATGGGCAAATTTGTTATAAAAGGAAAAGGATGTGGACTAAAACTGCAAATTACAAAAAATAAATAAATAAATAAATTCCTAAAAACCCACAAAAATAAAAAAAGTAAAAAAAAAAAAAATTTCCAATGTTTCCCACTTTTCCGAGTTACTCGGCAAAGTGGGATAAGTCAAATGTTTTTATTTTTCCCACACTTTGCCGAGTGGAAAAATTTTTAAAAAAAAAATATTTTATTTTTTGATTTTTATATTTTGTCATCAAATTGTCCATAAAAAAAAAATTAATAATAATAATTTTGCGTGAGCAAAGTGGGGAAAATTTTTTTTTTTTTTTTTTATATTTTGTCATGAAAATGTCCACCTAAGAAAAAATAATATAATTTTTATAATCAATAATCACAATTTCATATAATATAAAATAATTTTATATCATATATAATTTAATATAAAATCTTATCATAAATCCTAGAGTCAAAAATATATATAGATGCCTAAATTATCAATTAAATAAAAAAATTCAAAGTTGAAAATACTGAATTATTAAATTACTTACATGCAAAAAACAATAACCAAAACATAAAATTTAACAATTAATATAAATACAAAATTATTATGGCAAAGTGGGAAAAATTTTTAAAAAAAAAAAATTTTTTTTTTTATTTTTATATTTTGTCATCAAATTGTCCATAAAAAAATAATAATAATAATTTTGCGTGAGCAAAGTGGGGAAATTTTTTTTTTTTTTTATATTCTGTCATGAAAATGTCCACCTAAAAAAAATAATATAATTTTTATAATCAATAATCATAATTTCATATAACATAAAATAATTTTATATCATATATAATTTAATATAAAATCTTATCATAAATGCTAGAGTCAAAAAAATATATAGATGCCTAAATTATCTATGACATAAAAAAATTCAAAGTTGAAAATACTGAATTATTAAATTACTTAAATGCTAAAAACAATAACCAAAACATAAAATTTAACAATTAATATAAATACAAAATTATAATGATAATAATAATAATAATATGCAGATACTCAATATCTCGACCAAAGTGAGAGGGGACTAAAATTACAAAGAAAAACAAATGAAGTTAAAAAAAGATACAAATGGAATATGTTTATCAAGTCAAGAACAACAAAAACCAAATCTAATAATAAAAAAATCTCCTAAGTCAAGTGACTCAACAATAATCAAATGATAAAATGTCAGAGAGGAAATATGTTCGAGTCACTCGACAAGTAAACCGAATAAATAATTTCCTATCTCGACAACGAAGAGAAAAAACGAATAAAACAAAACAATATACAAAGTCAACAAAAGTTGCGCATGTGTAAGGAAAACAAAGCAAATAATTTAAACAAACAAAAAGTAAAAAGGTAAAAAGCTTTCAAAAAATGACGGCTCCCAAAAAATAAAGAAAAGTCAACAAAGACAGCCTTTTTAATAAGTTAAACAAACTTACAGTACTAATAGTGAGATTTGGACAAAATTAAGACTAAAACTATATGAAAACGATGTCGCGTTGGTTGAAGGGTGAATAGTAAACAGGTGATAGACACTTATATATATATATATATATATATATATATATATATATATAATAGCATTTTTTAATCATAAATTTATATGCATCACTTGTCGATCAAGAATCTTATAGATATTTAAAATCGAAGAAATTAATTTTTCGTGACAAAAATCATTGTGAATTAAGTTAGCTTAAGATTTATTTTTGCTAATTCATTTTTTATTTTCGGTTGTAAATTCGAGCATAATAAGTATAATTCACTTATCTCGGCCCCTAAGCAAGGTATTTTTGTTAATATTCGAGTGTGTTTGAAGTCAATTATTATTGATTTCAAGTAAGAAGAAGTTGAGGTTTTAAAGTGAAGATCAAGAGTCGAGCATTGGAGGATGAGAAAGAAGAGAAAATAAAATAGGAATAAAGTATTTTGAAGTGATAATAAATATTGGAAGTGAAGAGTTAAACACGTGAAGTTCAAAGATGAAAGAAAAAGGTCATACACTTGAAGTAGGTGGAAAAAGTAGAGCACCAAATTTGATATAAAGATCTCCACAAAACAAATAATATACCATTATAAATATCATTGAATATGGAGTTCAACGCACTTTACATATCGCAATTTAGATTTTTCTATCAAAAGTTATGTACGTTTTACCACGAGCTGCCAAAAAATACACTTCAAAGTGCTCCACTCGCGAGTGCAAGATATGCTTTGCGATTGCGAGATGAGAACCAAAATAGGTTGTCTTCAATGTCGGTCGTAGATCCTCTCAAGAATCACTTTACGGCCATGAATACTAATTCTTTGGTACTGCTCGCAAGATATGGAAAATCTGTGTGCGCTTTTAAATTTTGACAGTGTTTAGGTGGTTGTTTTGGAAAGTTTTAGGTACAAAAATTGAAGCCCTAATTGAGTTTATATATACCACAACTTTAGTCATCGGTAAACACACAATATTATAGACTAGTTGGATATTAAATAAAAGAATTCTCTCAAGAAAGAAACATTCAATCAGATTTCTTGAATTCCAAAGAAGTAGATCGAGAGACTATGATTATTCTTCTACTTTATTCTATTCTTTACATTACGGTGATGTTGTTTTATCTTTATAAGTATTTGTGTAATTCAAGAATGCTCGGCCAAACTTCGTTGCACTAGGATGACGATGAAATTTCATTTTTGAAGCTTTAATCTTAATTTCTCGTTTCGACATTAAAGTATTTATTAATTTGAATGATTGCTATTGATTCACATCTTCAATTGGTGATAAATTGCTTGATCACCAATTGAATTGAACTTGTGATATATTTTGTTTTAGAGAGATCGAAAATAGGTTTAGCACGTCATAGCAATTAGGGTTGGGCGTGGGTTGGGTTGGTTTTGGGCCCAACCCGAACCCAACCCAAAAGAATCGGTTTAGAGAAATTTCAACCAAACCCAACCCAACCCGCACACTGCTTTGAACCCGACCCTCACTAGCGTCGGGCGGGTTGGGTCGGCGGTTTGAAGCCCTGTGGTGAGTTTTGAGTTTTCCTCACAAAAACATATATTTACTTGTAATCAAATGGGCACAAAACATAAGTCAATTTGAATTTGAATATATAATTTGAAAGAAATCATGAAGTATATCAAAAGTATGCTCAATCAAGAGTTGAAAACATTAGATAAAGACAAAAATTCTGTTCAAACTTGAAGTGAATCCTATTTTTTCCAACCCCAGAACAGTACAGCGTGAGAACAATACAAATTTTGTGTGCGTGTATGTGTATAAGAGAGAAAAAGAGAGATTAAACTTACTTTAGAATTACAAAGAAAAAGGTCCTAAGCCTATCAAGATGAGAGTTGATTCTCTCTCTAAGTTTCCTCCCAGCTTATTTATGATTCTCAGATGCAGTAAGAGCTCGTGCTTCAGGAGCATACGTGGATGGGTGGGTCGGGTCTGCAACCATGAGTAGAAGATAGGTCGACTATGGGTTTCTTCAATGGTGGAGAGGCGAAGGCGGTAGCGCGGAGTGGAGAGAGATTAGGGGAAAAGTGAAAAATGAAGAATGGACTGAGACTGACCGGTTGAGGGTTTTTTGCTCTATTTTAAATTTTTTTTTTTAAATGTACACGAGCTGGGTCGGGTCGGGTTCCATGACCCAACCCGAAACCCAACCAAACCCGATAAAATTTTGAAAATTTCTACCCGAACCCAGCTAATAGAATCTCAAAAACCGACCCAAACCGGTTGGGTCGGGTCGGGTCGGGTCGGGTCGACTGGTTTGGGTCGATTTTTGCCAACTTCTAATAGCAATTGTCATAAAATCTGATAGGAGGGAGAGATATAAATATATGTTTAGTGTGTTCATTATTTTAGTATTCTATGCGTTTTTATATATTCATATCTTACATAAAAATATAGTAGGGTGGTCAGAAGTTTAATTCTACTCGAAACAACTTAGAGCTCATTTGACAGAGATTATAAACTAGTTTATAAACCAATTTTTGGTTTATTTGAGTTGAAATTGTTGACTTTTCATGTTAAAAATGGGTTGAAAAGTCAAAAATTGCGACTGAAAAAAAACCAAAATGAGTTTATAATCTTTGTCAAACAAGCTCTTGAGAATATTGATCATCAAATTAATGCAAGTTTTTTCAATTACAAGAATTAATGTAAAAGTGGGAAAAAAGAAGAGAATTTTAAATCTTTTAGCGTCTTCATTAACTTGAGATTTTTTTTTTTTTTTGAAGTTTATCAATTCACTTTTGATTGCTTATTATATAAATTAGAAATAATAGTTAAAATAATCAAAATCATTGAAATCTGTGTTCGTTCGACTACAATTAATCTAAATTGAGTCAATTCTTATGTAAATGTTAGAATTTTTTGCTAAAAGTAAAAACGTATAAATTTTTTGAACTTAGATTGTGTTTGATTGGCCAATTTTTCATAAAAAATGTCACATCCATAGAAAATATTTTCTATTTTTAGTTGGTTGATTGCACTTAGAAAATAAAAATGATTTTTAAGGTACAATTACTTAAAGCATGCTTTTGGTCACTTTTTTAAAAAATATTTTCTCACCATTTTGATAGATTTTTTTTTTCTACCTTACATGAAAATTGTTTTCATTTTCCACCATTTTCCATGAAAACCAATCATACTCACCCTTAGAAATCTTCTTAATCCTTGCTAGATTTACTGCCCTAGAATTTTACCAATAACAACTTAGTTGACTATGCTTTACGCAGACGTTGACCACCGAGACAGCATAGAAATTCTTTACGCACGCGGAGGATCGCCGATGCGACACAAGCCGTGCGCTAATTTCTTAACGTGCGCCTGCCATCTCACTATTAATTTCCTACTCATTTTCCCGTCGGTCTTTTGTCTCTCTCTCACACTCTCACTCTCACTCACACTCACACTCACACTCACTCTCTGTCTAATGCTCATTCGCGTTGGCCGGAACCCCAAAACCCAGTGTTTATCAATGCACTATATGCTACCTTGCGCCTCAAATTCCATAATTCTGGAGGTAATTCAAATTTCAATTATAAATGTGTAATTCTAGTTTCCATGGTATTTAAGATCTTAATTGTATGCGCCGTGTTTTCTTTTTCCTTATCAAGTTTAAGAATTAATGGAAAAAATAAATATCATTGCTGTTGGATTGATTAGACAATAATTAAGTTCGTTTACCCCAGTTTTCGGTTTTTTTTTTTTTTTTTTTGCATGCAAATTGAATTGGAGGATAGAGACGTATAATGATATCTGATTTCAACATGTGCCTATCTGTAGAGCTTAATATAATATTTTTTGAATGTAAAATTGTTTTTTCTTCTTTACTTTTAACCTGAAAATGAAAAATTCTTTACATATTGTTTTTTTTTATGAGGTAGAGTTTTGGTGTTTTTTCAGTGACCACCGAGGTTATATTTTTTGGTGTTTTTTGGTAGTTCATTATCTTCTCATTCCGGAATTGGTGCTTTGTAAGTTAATATTGTTGATCATGTGAAGTTATTAACTGAGCGCCAAGTATTACATGTTAAGAATGATTGGGGGTATATTTGGTACAGTATTGGACAAGACCGTTACTATTTCGCGCGTTTTTTGGTTCGTGCTAACAATTAAAAGATTACTCAGACGATGTGTAAGGAATAAGACATCTTGAGACAAAGTCTCAATAAGGAGTGTTTAAATTGAAAAATTATATTATGCAACTTGCGTCCCAAGGGTACAAGCACACAAAGTTACATGATTTGCGTGCTAACAATTAAAAGATTATTCAGACGATGTGTAAGGAACAAGACCTCTTGAGACAAAGTCTCAACAATGGGTGTTTGAATTGAAAGATTATATTATGCAACTTGCCTCCAAGGGGCACAAGCACACAATGTTAAATGATTTGTAAATAGAAAGTAAAAGACTTCAAATGTAAATTCACATGTTTGTTTGTGAGAGAGTTTTTTTGTTATCCTTTTCTTGAATAATCTCGCCTTATTTATATATTGATCACCATTTGCACAAATCTCGCCCCATGACTGACCATTATCTTACAACACTTCTTCTAGGTAACTTCTCATGAATGTCATAACTTCCCATAATACCTTTTTCAGTTACTTTGGATCATGGGCCACGTATAATCGTTTCATTCTCTGCGCGATGCAGTTTTCACTTCATTTGCCCAAACCCTGTTTCTCTTCGCTCTATCGTCTCTTCGCTCTATCGTCCAGACCTTTGTACGTTTTGGGCGATTCTTATCTTAGCAATTTGCTCAAATTCTATGTTTGGGCCTCCTGTTTTTGGCTTTTGTTTTAAGCCTTTATTTTGAGAATATTTTGTGTGTCAACTATTACTTCAATAGATAAGATTTCAACTTTTTAATACTGTACAATACAGTATAGTATACCCTACCAGGTAAGCAATTAGTTGTTTTAACAACTCTTTTTTTTTTCTTTTTTCTTTTTTTTCCTTTTAGTTTGATCATAGCTTGATGTTCAATCACATTTCTTTTGCCCTGAATAGCATATTTCTTGCCTTTAAGATATTTAATGCGAGCCACCATCATCTTCAGCAGTTTAGGGTAGTACGTGGTTTTCTATTAAAAAGGTCAATTTTTGTGGAAGTGTAGCGATGAACCATACAAGAGGTGCTAGTTTGAGACTAGTTTTTTCCTTCGTTTGTTTTTCTTATTGAGAAATGAGGTATTTTAGCGGTGGAGTATAGAAAACGGTGTGTTTTTTAATGCATGCATCTTTGATAAAGGATTATTTACCAAGAATGCCTAGATATTTGGTTTTCCACAATATAGCTGAACTTCTGTTTGTCTTTCAGCTTCTTGGTGACGTCTCCTCACCTAACTTCAAACTCTCGATTGTCAAGAAGCTTTCAACCCATGGTTTTAGTAATGACTCATAACTCACAATTAACGTCATCATCCGTAAATTATGCGGTATCCATTGTCTTATTTGGGCTGATAGCATCGGCAATTTAAAATATTGAGGGACTAGAACGTTAACACTCTCTTACTCTCTCTCTTTCATTGCATGCTCAGACACGTGGATGTCCACGCGTCATATAAATGTAGTGAAAAGGTTTTTTTTTTTGCTTATAAAACCAGTTTCACTAATTCAACTATTGTGCATTGCTTCTGTATAATGCAAAGTGTTTGTGTTTATTGGATGGTTTTCACTTGATCGCTGATCGGTGGGATTTGAACAATTGATTGTGGAATAAATTCAGGTAGAGGAAAACATTCTGTGTTTACTTAATGTGCATATATGCAAATAGTAATTTGAAATGTTAAGTGTTCTTATAATTTTTGCGAGAATAATTTACTATATATGCAGTGCTGTGATGGAAGATGATGCTTGCACTTGCTCTTTGATTCTGTATAATGGCTTTGCTCAAGTTATGATAAAGATTCATAAGCAGAGTTATAAGAGGCAGGAAGCTTGTTTTTAATTCATCACCTTTGGAAAATGTTTTTAGGATGATATTAAATGTGTCTTGTGATGCTACTGTGCTTGCAATTTCACATAGAAAATGAGTTTTATCTGAAAAAAGTGTATATGCTTTCATTTGGATTAAAACCTCGTGGTTTTTTATAAATTTCCTCATTTTTTTAGTTCTTATTCTGCTCGTGCATTTATGGTTTGTTCGGCATGCTGTAAGTGTGAAGGTCATATCAATAATTATTCTATTTAATGCATATATAGTTGTGTTGCTAGATAGTATGCCAATCTAATCTGTTAACAGGATTTCCTATTTAGATTTAATTTTGGTTATTTTTCAGTTGGCAAGGTATCACCGTATAATGAAATTTCAATTGCTTTGAACAGGATGGCTAGTGGCAAATTTGATCTGCAACAGATGCAAATACTTATTAATTGATGTCCTGTAGCTGGTGATTTGCTCAGATTATAACCTTAGCTCTTAGAATGGATCGCCAGGATACATCGGGGTTTGTTAGTGGTGGTTTTCGCCCCATTTTTGGAAGCTCTGATTTTGTCTTTCTTAATTAGTTTTTTTTTCTCCTCCTTTCTTCTCGTCTTTAGACATAGGAAGTTCTGCTACCTGCAAAATTGTTCTTTTCATATAGTTTTTATAGCTGTTAGTGGGTTTGGGCTCAAGGTATGAGTTTGCGGGACATGGATGGTACCCCTGGCGTTGCTACTACTTTGGCCACTGTGTCAAAAGATCTGAGCAAAGTTGTTGATTATACCGTCGTAGCCACCCCAGATCTTTATTCACCTGGTGCGCCAAGCTCTTTATTTTCCAAGGGAAGCAAAAGAAAATGGAGCTTTATCGATGAATCTTCTCTGGTTCTTGGCCGAGGCCGTTCATCAAGTTCTTGCATTACCTTATGCTCTGGGAAAGAAATGGAAGAGGAGTCTTCGATCGATCTTGATCTAAGTATCAACCTCAACCGAGGAGGTAACAGAATATCCAATCCAAAGAAGGCGTCTGCTGGGACTTCAAATGCACTTGAAGTAAGGAGGCCTAAAGTAGACCTCGAATTAAGTTTGTCTACTGGACCTGCTGAATCTGATGTCACCACTGTTCAAGGAATCAGTCCTTATCAGAACAGTTCTGAGTCACCAGCCTTAGTCACTTTAGCTCAAGTTGTTGATGAAGGGTCAACATCATCTTGGTGGAAAACTGGGTTTCTTGTTTCTACATTGCCCAATATTGCTAATTCTGTTCCTGTTGACCATATCCATTGCTATGGCAATCCTATTCCAGTGACCCCAAAACTTCCATTCAGTGCAGCAGTGACAGCAAGGTCAGTTTCTGGTACTTCTGGATTGGTTAATCAGCAACAGAAACGGAGAGCCAGCGCGAAAATCTGCCAGGTCGAAGGATGCATAAAGGGAGCAAGAGGTGCTTCTGGTCTCTGTATTGCCCATGGAGGTGGGAAGAGGTGTCACAGAGCTGGCTGTCAGAAGGGAGCCGAAGGAAAAACTGTTTTCTGCAAGGCACATGGAGGTGGTCGCCGGTGCCAGTA
This sequence comes from Forsythia viridissima, assembly GCA_030279155.1. Lineage (NCBI taxonomy): Eukaryota > Viridiplantae > Streptophyta > Magnoliopsida > Lamiales > Oleaceae > Forsythia > Forsythia viridissima. Next base: position 65,813,169 of record CM059033.1, on the reverse strand, counting down.
TCTTGGATGCACAAAGAGTGCAGAAGGCCGTACTGATTACTGTATAGGGCATGGAGGTGGTAGGCGTTGCACTCACGAGGGTTGCCCTCATGCGGCAAGAGGTAAGACGGGATTTTGTATTCGTCATGGGGGGGGCAAAAGGTGCAAGATTGAAAATTGCACTAAGAGTGCCGAGGGAATTTCTGGTCTCTGCATTTCCCATGGAGGCGGCCGTCGGTGCCAATATCCTGGGTGCTTAAAAGGTGCGCAAGGGAGTACAATGTTCTGTAAAGCTCATGGTGGCGGCAGAAGGTGCACGTTTTTGGGGTGCACAAAAGGTGCAGAAGGGAGCACTCCATTCTGTAAAGGCCATGGTGGGGGCAAAAGATGTCAATTTGAAGGGTGCACAAAGAGCGAGCATGGGGGAACCTTATTTTGTGTTAGTCATGGTGGTGGCAAGAGATGCACCATACCTGAGTGTACCAAGAGTGCAAGAGGGTGCACCAACTATTGTGTTCGACATGGTGGTGGAAAAAGGTGCAAGCTTGAAGGATGTACGAAGAGTGCACAAGGTAGAACTGAGTTTTGCAAAGCACATGGTGGAGGCAAACGATGCACTTGGGGACATTTAGGTTCAGAGTTTAGCAGTCAAGGTGCCAGTCCATGTGACAAGTTCACTACCAGAAAATTTAGTCTGTGCACTAAACACGGTGCTCAAATAGAAGATGAACAGATCCAAAAGAATGTTGTAATGGTTTCTACAGCACAGAACCCACATTCTTGTGCATTTGCACAGACAAAAGGGATTTTTGCATCTGGATGCAATCTTTTTGATCGCATTGCAACTATGGAATGGGGGACTCCACCAATTGGTCATGGACACCAATTGATTTCTATGCCAATTCCACGGCAGGTTGGAAATGTTTGCTTGAATAATCTCTCTCTTCCAGAAGGCAGGGTGCATGGAGGACTCTTAATGGGAATGCTCAGGGGAAGCACGCTCTTCATGACAAGCAACGAGAATCAAGAAGTCGGTATCCAATTGGAGACAGGAAAATCTTATGCCCTGCCTCATAGTTGGGTGTAAGCAAAGTTCCTGTCATTCCTTTGTGTTCGTTTCATCGCAATTGGTTTGAGTCGGTTTTTGTTCATTTTGTCTGCATCGTATCTGGTCGTGGTGGATAAGAAATTATCATCTCGTTCTTGTGTCACATGAATATATGTGCTCTAGAACTTCTGAAATTGAGGGTTTAAGTTAAAGCGGGGACATATTGAGTCGATATTAGGCCTGATGTGTTTCTTGTAAATATTCTTGTTCTGTTTTAATGAAATTCTCTCTTCTGTAAATATTTGTATGTCAATTTTAATAAGGTTGTCTACGTTTCCTGTAAATATGTACTCGTGGAATGTTCCATGTAGCAATTTTTTTTTTTTTTTTTTTTTTTTGTATTTTGTATTTTGTTGGTATTTATTTGGCCTCTTTTCCTATTATACTAGTTGGAAATACATGCATTGCGCATAATTTTGCAATAATTTTGTTAATTTTTAATATTTTAAAAAAATTATTTTTTAATTATTAATAGTTAAAATATTAAAATAGCAATTGCAATAAAAATAGAACAACACGGTTATTGATAACATGATGTATTGTATCGTTTGATATTATAATGAATAATATTGATATTTTATTTACATTCATAGAAGTATAATTGCAATCGAAATGGGTTTTAAATTGTAGTAATATCAACAGTAACTTGAACCCAATTAATATTTTTTTGTGATTTGAGTTTTGATGATTGACGAACTCTTGATATTAAATCTTATGGAATTGATGATGTCTTCATGACTGTATTTTACGAAGAATAAAATTAATAATTACTAATTTTATTAGTAGATAATGGTAGACATAGATGTCATAGTTGATATGTAGATATAATTTTAAAAAAAAAAAAAATTACCCTTCTTTAAGTAAATTTTATTTCTATTAAATCAATAAAATTTGCAACATATATCTTAAAGAGTGAGGAAGAAGTATATTTTGGACCCCTCCTCTCCCAGAACCTATAGTCCACTTCACTATTCTTGAAAAAAATTCAAATGTGAGACATTGATCCAAGTTTCTCTAATAAGTTTTTATCTTAAGTTCTCAACCCATCAACAAAAATGTCACATTAGTATTTGAAAGTAAATGAGTTAATTCTTTGAATATATTAAGAAAAATCATTTAACATAGGTAGGCACTATAGACCCCTTATTAAAGAGAAAAATAGAGAAATTAAATAGAAGATTATGTTAAACTTAAATTTAATGGGTGGATATTTATTTTTGGCTTAATATGATTCAACTTCAATTAGAAATAAAATTGTTTGAATTAATGGCGTTTTAAAGTTTTTGTTACTTCTATGCTTGGATTGTCATTGGTTTTTAAGTCGATCTTTGATAAAGATAATAGGACATCATCTAAGTCATTTCGTGGCCCGAGCCTGAAGAATGCTTAAAGGTATTAGTATTCATGATTTAAATACATAAACTATTTTAATTTATTCAGTAATATTATAAAACTTTCTATTCACTATTTGCTAAAGTAAGATTTTTATTATTGATATGAATTCCAATGTATAAAAATTGAGATAAAAGAGTAAATTTACATCGGAATTCTCTTTCAAGCAACATATTAAAGTAAAGTCAAGAGATGCAATGGTAAATAGTTCGTGCAAGCTGGTACAACTTTTATTAATATGACTAAATATATGAAATTGTTGAGCACTTGTATATTGCCTACCAGATAAATATGCCACAGACAAATCACTACAAGAAAAGTTGTCTATAACGACGATTTTTTTCGTCGCTATAGATCGAAAAGTCATTGTTATAATATTACAGCGACGAATTTGTTGTTGATATAGACTAGTAGGTACAGTTTTATTGCGACGACATTTTGTCGTCACTACAGACTCATCTTCTTTAGCGACGACTTTGTGATCACTATAAAAGTCTAATTTTTAATAATTAAAAAAAATTAATTTCATATACTTGGTGGGCCCTTGACCCAATCTACCAAGTACGGGCTTGAAACTCGACCCACCAAAAGCCCAGTCTGATTCATTAAGCTTTGTCAAGCATTTTTAATTTAGAATGATTGAAATGTGACTTAAACATTGACTTAAGGATTGTAAAGTCATAACCAAACCATTGGAGACAAATGAATTCTTGTAATTATATTTGTTTTCATAATATATATTCGTTCAGTAAACAACATTTTATATAATTGCTTATAAAGTAAATATTAGTAAAAAATCAAATTCCACAACTAAGTTTTCCCAAAAAAAAAAAAAAAAAAAAAAAATCACCCCTATCAATGTCGTCGCTATAGATTTAAAAAAAAAAAAACGGTAAAGCTTCCCTTCATCTTCCAAAATAAAAGCGACAACTAAATTGATTTATAGAGACGACAAATGTTGTCACTATAGCTCTCACTACACTATAGTGACGACACACTTGTGTAGTCGCTATATACGCTATCCTATAGGGACGACATGAAAACCATCTCGTTATTTGTCATCGTTGTTGCCACTATTTCTTGTAATGAAACCTAAAAATGATTCCGTAAACCTAATTTGGTCGTAAATTGATATTTTGGTAGATATGCAGGATATCATCTTTTAATGCTCATTATCAAGATAATTATGAATTAATGTTGTTCAACTCGTAAAACTTTTGCTTTTTCAAATGCTTTTAATAGTTAAATGTGATTTATTGTAGGAATCTAATATGAAAAGTTTATTTTATTTTACTTTTTTGAGAATTGACATTGTATAACATAAATTAAATGTCAAATCTTGAGAATTTTTTGTATGATAATTACATATTTTTTTTATGGTCTTATTGCTATGTAATATTTGAATTATTGGAGTCTGAAAAAGTATTGTATTTATTTTTATTCCTTTTGGACATGATTATCTACATTTAGTTGATTGTTAATACTTCTTCGTCGAGTTATTAATTCAAGGAAAATAGAAGAAATTTATATACTGATAACAAATGTATAATCTTTTAAGTACATGTAAATTTTGAGGACAAAACTTCTATAACGAGGAGCATTAATATAATATTGCAATATTTTATATACATCAACCAGCGGTGCTAATCTCTTACCTCCATACCAGCTGCCCAGCCACGTCAACAGTGGCTAGCTAATCAAATAAAAAAAACCAGAATGGGGCCTCATTTTACCCTCCCATTTACGCCCAAATCGCGACTGTGCTCTCTCTCCCAAACCGTGCCCTAGCCCCGCGACTGCAAATCTCTGGTGTAAATACGACCATCATTCCGGTGAAATCATCAAAATTCTCTCTCCCCCCATTCTCTGCGACTAAAAATCTTTCACGTCGTTGTGGAAATCCCACCTCTCGCAGTCACGGAAGCTGATACACGGCCGGAACCACCGCCGTTTTTTCGAAGGTAGACTTACACCCACAAATTGGACTTGAAATTTGAATGTAGATTATACAACAACAAAGAAATTTACGAGGATGAATTTGAATGTTGTAGCTTCCATATAAAAAAATTAGAATGTTTGCTACTTCCATATAATTTGTTGTTCTTGTAGTTTTGGTTACAAATTAATTTATTTGATTTACTTTTCTTGCTTACTAGGAATGGAGGCTGAAAGTGTAGATAATGTTTTTGTTCCCCAAGTTCTGTTATTCGAATTCCGAAGGTTGGACAAGAATTTAAATTGCATGAAGAGGCCTATAAATTTTACAATGATTATGCACGTGAAGTTGATTTTAGTGCACGTATAGCGAATAGTAAAAAAAAGACACAAATGAAACATACTAGAAATTATTTGTTTGCTTAAAGGAAGGTAAAATAGACGAGACATATCAGAAGAAAAATAAAGATGCGGATGTACAGGTTGGGAAAAGAAATCGAGGACAGACATGAATCGGATGCAATTCGAGATTATCTATTGTGAAACAGCAAATCACAACAGGATATTTATGGGTTGTGAATAAATTTGTAGAGGAACACAACCATGCTCTTACAATACCAAAAAGGGTATATTTGTTACGTTCGCATCGGCATGTATTTGCAACAAAGAAGGCACTAAGCCAATAGTTTTCTGAAGCTAACATACCAACATGTCATCAAATTCGACTAATGGAGATAGAATCATGTGGACCATCATCGATTGGGTGTGTAGAGAGAGACTTGACGAACCATGAGCAGAATATTCGAGAAAAGCAACGTGGTCATGATGCTGAAACATTTATCGAGTATTTCACATTTGAGAAAGAAAAAGCCCGAATTTCTTTTTTGATTACAAGACTGACTCAGAGAGTAAGTTGGTTCGTTGTTTTTCGGATGATTCTGAGTCACGCAGATCATACGCATTCTTTGGTGATGCTATTGTGTTCGACACCACCTACAACACGAACAAGTATTCGATGATATTTGCACCATTTGTAGGGGTGAACTATCATGGCCAAATGATTCTGTTCGCATGTGGGTTATTGACCGATGAGTCAACAGAGTCATTTGTGTGGTTGTTTTCGAAGTTCTTAGAGGCCATACCCACACAAGCATTACAAAATATTATTACCGACCAGGATGCAGCAATTGCAAAAGCTATTTCAATTTTCTTGCCAGGTACATTCCACTGGTATTGTATTTGGCACATTTTGAACAAGTTTTCGGAGAAGATGAATGTCACGGTACACAACGAGCAGTATCATAGATTAATGAATATCATTAAATAGTCTGAGTCACCTAAGGAGTTCGAGGAAAGTTGGGCTGGAGTTATGGAAAACTTGGATTTGGCCGGCAATGAATGGTTGTCTACCATGTATGCTCTCTGTTATTGATGGGTTCCAGCCTATGTGAAGCATGTTTTTAGTGCAGGAATGTCCAGTAGTCAAAGGTCAAAGAGTGGACACTCTTTCTTCAAGAGGTGTGTTAATAGGAAGAACTCACTAATGGATTTTATTACTCGTTTCAATTTAGCATTACGCCATCAACGACACGAGGAGTTAGTGGCTAATCATATTAATATCAGCGAACAACCTCGTCTAATGTCAAATTTTCAAATAGAGAATCAAATGGTGCATATATACACTAAGAAGATTTTTTTGATTTTCCAAAAAGAAATTGATCAAAGCCATTTCTACATTTTCACAAAGAAATATAATGCGGAAGATGCGAAAGTGTATGAGGTGGAGCGAGTTGAGCATGGGAAAACCTTTGATCACCATCGACAACTTACTTATTATTCTGTCACTGATCTCATCTGTTGTAGTTGTCGCACATTTGAGTTCGATGGATATCTGTGTCGTCACGTGATTAGCTATTGGATGAAAAAACACTGCTTTACCAGATAAGTATATATTACGGAGATGACTAAGAATGCCAAAGTAAGTTATGTTGGCAAGTCTGGACCTGCCTTCTGTACCGATGACTATTCGAGTATGTTCTTGATGTCATGACATGGTTTATTGGCTCATAAGGCTTCTTTTCTTGTTGATGACTCGGCTTTGACAGATGCGCGAAGCACTCTCTTGATAGGCAGTTCGAGGCATTGCATTTACGTGTGAAGGATATAGACGATGGATGTACAGTTAGCTGGAGGCAAAACAAAAGTGTAACAATTGATAACAATAATACAATTCTTGATCCTAGTTCTGTATGAGCTAAAGAATGTGGGAAAAGACTGAAGTCTTCTAAAGAGAAAGCAATTGTGAAAGGGAATAGACAATGTCGTATATGTGGACATGTTGGTCACGACAAGAGAACATGTCCTCAAGTTACTGAAAGGTTAGTACAAATTTTGATGTGTTTAATACGTATTTATTTATCGTTCATTGGTTATTATTTTAATTTATAATTTTCTCATTTTAATAGATTTAATACAGATACATATCAACGGGCCGAAAATGACTACGTGTGCACCCAGGACGATGTAAGAGATGATAGAACATTCACGTCCAATGCAAGTAGTCATCATGGTGTTGTCGAATGGTTTTTGTGAAAATGTAATACCTTGTTTAAATGAAACATTGTCATTTGGAGGATTGTCATTCGATTTTGTAATAGACATTGTCATTTGGTCGATTGTCATTCGAGTTTCTAATTGACATGCCTTATTTGTTTGATTGCAGATGGGTTTGAAACATGTGAAAACTGGAAAATGAAATAACACATAGTTTAAATGAAGAGTACGAAAACATCAATGTAATCATCTATTTTCACAATCTAGTCTTACAATATAAATTTTAAAACAATGGAAATACAAAAAATACATACTAATTTACAAAAATCCATACAAGTTTTTCTCATTGATATATCGCAACGTAGGGAGCCTAAGTCATACACCACTTTGTCTAGATTCTTGGATAACTTAATGACATCAACATTCAATTCATTCAAAGCACGCGTGTGTATTTCAAATACGAATAATTGGCTTCCCATTTGTGGTTCAACCTCATCTGCCCAGGTAAAACCTCTACACATGACACCATCCTACATATCAAAAAGAAAATAATGGTCAAATACTTAAGTACATGACGAAATAAAAAAAAATTAGAAAATCGTAACGTACAGTAACGTTATGGCATCTCCAATACTTACGAAGAGGATTCCGTTCAGTATGCCATGTGTATATCTTCATATACGCACCACAACTACATTTATAACGGGATTGTGCATCATTCACTATAGGAAGACATCTTTTGTTCATATATCTTCAACGGAGTTCAAACCAAAAGCAACAATCATCTAACAAGTTAAGTTCTAAATATAGATAAGATCTACATATTCTAAGAGGCTTAGATAGTTATATTTCCCCAGGCAAGAGACATACGTCACTGTCATGGCTGCATTTAACCTGTTGCATTTTGATGTAAATGTTGAAATAACCTATTATCACATGCCTTCCGAGTTGCCAAGCCAAGATACGAATCCGATTATTTCCTACTCCAAATCAGTTGTTCATATTTTCACACATCAAAAAATTATCACTGTCTCGTTAATTGTAATATGCTACAACCACTAATCTTGCACAATTAACATCAACAGTCACTACCAAGGTCACAGTTACCATCAACGTCCACAATTCAAATCAACAGTCACTACCAAGCTCACAGTTAGCATCAACGTCCACAATTAACATCAACTTTCACTCACAGTCTCACATGTGCACGGCAAGCAATACACAACATAGTCCAAAAATAGTAAAATTAACCTCATCAATTGCAAGCAATTGTTGTTAGTATAGCCGAAATCATTGGAGAAGAGGAATGGGTAACAACCCTTGAGGAATTCCCAATCTTCCAATCCTCTAATTAACAGAAAATTCATACATCTCAATATGATATTAAGTGTCCATATCATGAACTAGGGCATATGAAATTAAGGGTACATACCAACTGCAAACAAGGGCTCACTTATACCCTTTAATTTTTTGCCTCTTTCGCCGTGGTTGCACCGGAATTTTTAGTTTAGAAAAAGTAGCAGTGGTTCTAGCCGTGTATCACGCCCGGCAACAACGAGAGGTGGGATTTCCAAAACAGCGTGAAAGATTTGAAGTCGGAGAGAATGGAGAGAGGGAGAATTTAGATGATTTCACCGAAATGATGGTCAGATTTACACTAGATATTTGCAGTTACGAGGCTAGGGCATGGTTTGGGAGAGATAGCACAGTCACGATTTGGGCGTAAATGGAATGGTAAAATGAGGCCCCTGTTGCTTTTTTTTTTTTATTTGACTAACTAGCCATCGCGACGTGACTGGACAGCTGATGTGGCGCCCAGCCACGTCAGCGGTGGACAGCTGGTATCCTATCTCCAAGGGGTAGGAGATCAGCACCACGTCTACCGGTAGTGATGTAGCTGAATAATACGAAAGATGACTAACATTCTAAAAATTCTTTGATTCATAAAGAATACCAATAATTTAGACAAAATATGAAGAATGAGTCTCATAATATTTTATTATCAATAGAGAGAGAAAAAAATATCAAGAACTTTTGGTTGCTATTCACGATTTTTAAAAATACCTAATTGTCGAACATTATAAATATTTCAACTATAGTCCCAAATCTCTCCTAAAAATAATTATTACGTTCTCATTTGGCCAAAAAAAAAATCCATAAATTAACAATAAAAATGAATAAACTACAATTTTAAATGTTTAAAAATTTTAATTGTACATTTAATAAATTGTTAGAAATTTAATGTAGGATCATTGAAGGTGGTTTTGAGAGGGCAAGAGACGTTTCATGAATGAATACAATTTTAATTTAATTAGGTAAACTTAAAATGTAATATAATAAATAAAATATTATAAGATAATTGTACATTATTGAACACTAAGAGGGGTGTATTCAAATTGAGACTTTTAAGAGCTTTTAAGTATTTAAAAGTTTAAAGGTATTCAATGTAGACTTTTTAATACTTTCTGAAAGTATTGGTATATTCAACTGAGCTTTTAGAGATTTTAAAAAAATCTTTAAAAGTCATGGGATATTCAATTAAAACTTTGTAAGAGTATATATAAGTCAATGGGTATTCAAATTGAGAAGGACTTCTAAAAATTCTTTACTTACCAGACTTGAGATTTCTGGAGACTTTTTAGTGAAAAGTATAAATAGCACATCTAAAAAAGAGTCTCCCGTCTACCGTGAGATTTGTGAAGACTCTAGAGTTCCAAAATAAAGAAAGCCTATTTTCTTTTCACTTCAAGGGTTTTTTCGTATCTCTTCCATTCAGATAAAAATTTGTTGTAATCAATAATTTATATACAATTGTATCTAGAATTTTCAGTAATCAAAACTTTGATATCACAGTACATTGCGGCTTGTGTCAAAACTTGAGGTTATTTTGCGTAATGAATTTGCAGTATTTTGATTAATGTTTTAGTGGGAGTCAAATTTTTGCTTAATTATTAGAAATTATTCTATGGCGATAGTTTGATATTGTACTGGAAATCTTTTCTTTTACTTTGATTATTTTATTAATGTAATTTAGCCAATAATTGGGTTATGATAACTGCTATGCCAATAAAAATGGAAAGTTATGGGTATTTGGGAAATCTCATATGGACTGTCAGCTCATAGAAGATCGGGATCAATTTTTTTTTTTTTTCCAAATCAAATGGAGTGGGGTGGAGACTATTATCACAACGGTGTAAGCAAAATATTCTGTCAGCCTAAATAGGGAATTGTGGAATGCTCTGGCTCAGTTTGCTGATCAGTTGGATAAGCAATGGCTAATAAGAGGTGACTTTAATGCCATACTTAACATGGATGAAAGAATCGGAGGTAATTCCCCAAATAGTAGATCTATGGATGACTTTAACAATATGCTTATGGCGTGTGGGGTCGAGGAAGTGAACTGTGATTGCCAATATACTTGGTCAAATGGTAGGATGTGGGAGAAATTAGATAGAATCTTGGTTAATTACTAATGGATATCTGCCTTTGATGGATTTAAAGCTGAGGTTCTTAACAGGGATACGTCGGACCATTGCCTTATTCTGTTAAAGTGTAGCCCATCAAACTTTAAAACAAAGTCTTCCTTTAGATTTCAATCTATTTGGTGCCAACATGAGAATTTACTGGAGGTGATTAAAAAGAATTGAGATGCTCATTTGTCTCCTTACTCTAAAGGATTGTTTGGTTTCTTTTACAAGTTAAAAAGATTAGAAAGTACTCTTCAGTGGTAGAACAAAGAGGTATTTGAGAATATTTTTGATGGGATTAAAAAAAACTGAAAAGGAGGCTCTTGACAAAGAGAAACTTTATGATGCACTTCAAAATTCAGAGGCCAGAGAGGAGGTTCATAAGGCATATGCCAATCTTAATAGATTACTCTCCCAAGAAGAAGATTATTGGAGGCAAAAATCTGGGGTTAAATGGCTGAAAGAAGGCGATATAAATAGCAAATTTTTCCATACTGTTGTGAAAAAGAACAAAAGTAAAAAAAAGATCATCCAAATTCACAATGATGGTAGATTGATTTAAAGTGAAGATGAGATTCAGCAATCTGCAGTGGACTATTTCCATAATATCCTTACCAAAGAACCTACTGAAGATGGCAGTGAGCTTCTGGAATCAATCCAATACTTTTATTTCTTCGAAGGACAATAGATTTCTTAATGATTTACCCTCCATTGAAGAGGTTAAAGAAGTAGTTTTCTTTATGAACAAAAATAGTGCAGCAGGGCCTGATGGATATTCTGCACTATTTTATCAGTTCTGTTGGGAAGTTATTCAGAGAGACTTATATGATGCTGTTGTGGATTTTTTTGGTGGTAAAGTGGTTCCTACTGGGGTTGATGTTACTTCTATCACACTGATTCCAAAGAAGCAAAATGCCCAGGAGTGGAAAGATTATAGGCCTATAAGCCTATGCAATGTATTGAATAAAATATTGACCAAACTCCTAGCATCCAGATTAAATAATATTCTGTCCAAAATCATTTCTCCCTCTCAAAGTGGATTCACCCCAGGAAGAGATATTGGGGATAACATTCTTTTTGCTCAAGAATTGATATATCAATTGGACAAAAAAATCAGGGGTGGCAATGTGGTGCTTAAACTAGATATGGAAAGGCATATGATAGAGTGAATTGGACCTTTTTATTGAAAGTTTTAGAGAAATTTGGATTCGACCAAGAATGAATAGAAAAAATTGAGAGATGCATGCATAATTGTGGTTTCTCCATTATCTTAAATGGCGAACTGAATGGATTCTTCAAATCTAGTAGAGGTCTTAGACAAGATGATCCAATTTCTCCCGCTTTGTTTATTATCCTGGCTGAAAGTTTTTCTAGGGGATTGGACAAGCTATTTACTAGATATTCTACTCTAGACTTTGTGTATGGTGGAGGAGTACATATCTCTCATTTAGCTTTTGCAGACGATATGAACATATTTACTAATAGTCATAAGAAATCTCTTACTAAAGTGATGGAGTTCATAACTTCTTATACAAAAGGATCAGGTCAGAAAATAAATTACAACAAAAGTTCCTTCATTGTGATGAAAGACAAACACAAAGGTGTGGTGGAAGCCTTGACTGGTTTTCAGTTTCAAGCTCTTCATATAACTTATCTTGGAGTTCCTCTTTGCAAAGGGCAAAAAAAATGTGTGTTATTTGAAGATTTGGTAAACAAAATTAAAAATAGACTTCTTGGATGAGAACACAAAATTTTGTCTGCTGGAGTGAGGTTGATTCTTTTAAAATCTATTCTGAATTCCATCCCAATGCATCTCCTGCAAGTTATGGATCCTCCCATTGGAGTGTTGATTAGAATTTTGAAAATATTTAATGATTATATATGGGGAGATACCAGTCACACAAAACAAATACATTGGAAAACTTGGGAGAAGATATGTTATCCCTATAATGATTGTGGAATTGGATGTAGGACGATGAAAGATATGAGTATGGCCTTCGATTGCAAATTATGGTAGAAATTTAGAAAACAAGAATCATTATGGAGCTGGGTTATGAAGGCAAAATACTGCAGAATTTTCCATGCAATTTTGATTACTAAAAGGCCTCAAGACTCTCCTTTATGGAGAAGAATGCTTCGTATTAGACACTTGGTGAAACCTCATCTATCATGGAAACTTGGAGAAGGAAAATTTGATTTTTGGTGTGATCAATGGATTAAATCATGAGCCATTCAATACTTGCTGCCCAGCAACATTACAGTAAATAATATGTACTGGAATTTAGAAAAAATAACAGCTGGAAATGTGATAAATTGAATAGCATCTTACTTCCGGAGTTGGTGAATGAAATCAAGAATATCCCTTTATCCAACCAAGCTGATAAATTGTATTGGAAGCTGGATAATACATGTCAGTTTTCTGTTTCGTCATGTGTTGAATTATTTTGCCAAAAGAACTCTTCTCAGCTGTCTTTTAAGTTCATCTGGAAAAAAAGTATCCCGTCCAAGATATCTATATTTGTATGGAGACTTTGGCATAATTTGGTCTCGGTAGATGACATTATTCAAAAAAAACTTGGAATACAATTGGCATCTAAATGCCAATGTTTTGATGAGGATAAATCCATTAATCATGTATTTCTAAATGGTAAATGTGCTAAAGTAGTCTGGAAACATTTTTTCTTGAGATTTGGTATGTCACTCAAGAATTACTCACATCCTAGAGCTATGTTTATGATGTGGATGACTAGTTGATAAGTACAATTTTATACATATCTAAGCTAACAAAAATGGACGATTACGAGTACAATTATTTATTTTCAGTATAAAGGTGTGTTGTTTTTGTTCATTATAGGATAATAACCAAATTCAAGTATCGATCAAACGAAAAGAAAGCAAATGAAATAAAAATAGACCAAATTGAACAGACAAAGTGACTTGAGGGACTTGGCATGTAAATATCAAAGAAAGAAAACCAGAAAATGTAGCCAAGTTAACCATGCGATCGCATGGTTAACCATAACTGTGATCGCAAGATAGTGGAATTTTCGGCAGAACATAAAAAGACAACCATGCGATCGCAAAGGGAAGATGGGCAGAACTTAAGTTGTTTCCTGATCCAATTAAAACTCTACGAAGTCTAGATTAATACAACTGCATAAGCCACGTCTTGGAGAGTTCGAGAAAGAGTATAAAAGGCAGAATAGAGCACATATCGCGAGGTACAAATTTTGAAGAAAAAAAAATACAAGAGAAGAATCGAATATCAATAAACAGATTGAAGATTCTTGGGTCAGAATCACGGGTTTTATTTACTTTTTCTTTTTCTTTCTCCAGAACATGATTAATACAATTCTTGTATTATTTTAAGAAATCATTCTGGGTAATTTACTTATTGCTAAGATGAACGATGAAACCTCATGCTTTTAATTAATTAGAAGTTTTTTCATTTTAGTAATTAATTGATTTTGGGTCGATTATTGTTTATTCATTATGTCTATTATTTTAATACTTGATCAACATTAGAATATATTGTAATCTGTTTTGAAGTCGAGAGATTCAATATAGATGAAGCACGTGGTATTGAATAATTAGAGTTGATTACTATTATGCTTTATGAAATCATAAAGCACGTGGTATTGAGAGATTCAATATAGATGAAGCACGTTGTATTGAATAATATAGGGTCTAATAATAGATAGAGATTACTATTATACTTTATGAAATCTGGTTATGTGTTTTTGAGATTTTAATGCATATGTTTATTTTCGAAGCTTAATTAGAGATAATTAGGTTCGCATATCGATATAGAATTGATTGATCATCGAGAGAGGCTTTTGATTAAACTAATGACTTCAAAAAAGTGCTCAATGGAAGGCAACCCATTTTTCACCCTTTTATTTAAATTTATGCATCATTTAAGTTTTAGAAGTTCAATTCATGTTTTGCACATTTTATGTTTTTAGGACATAACGTAGGTACTTTCAATTCTTAAGTAACTAGGAGCTGACCATCGTCATTCTGCACGAGCACACACTTACTTTTTCTTAATTCATGTTTAGATTAAGATTAGCCAAAAAAATCGACGTCAGTAGTTTTTATACCATACGATCACATGATACAACCCTCTGCGATCGCATGCCAGTTTTCTGCCCAGATTTTAACATTCTCGCGATCGCAGGAAGTTTTGTCCTTGTGATCACAAGGACAACCAGAAAAAAAAATTATTTGTTTTTATCATTAATAGTTTTTAATTTTTTTTAGAGTTACAATTTGCAGGCTAGCTGGATGTTATTCAAGCGAAGATTTGTCGACTGGTACCTAACCAAGACTCTACACCAGTAGATTATATCATACTTCTTCTTCTGGCACCATCCGATTCACATTTGGGTAGTCTCTAATCTTTTTATATATCCCTTTTGAATTTTTACATTGGAGACAATGTATCTTTCAAGTTTAGGGATAGTGGAAAAATGCTTGATCTGGTGATGATACTTGATATTGATTGTTAATATTATTTTTGCTTGAAAAATTAAAAAAAAAATTTGATGTTTGTTTGCATGTTTATGTGATATGAATAGCCTTGTCAGCTAATGATGGAACTTTTTATTTAAGTTTAGCTTTAATCATGACTTGTGAACAGATTATTACTTTTGTTTAAATGTGAGGCTACTTAACCATGTCTGATATCGTGTTGTGTCGGCCAGTTATGATAATTTTTAGCTATGTTGGTGCACTTCAATTGAAAAACAGTAGGATACCTTTTTGAAATTTAGAATCATCTGTATGTCGAACAAGTAACCAATAGAATGAGTAAGTGTGGTAATTAAGCTGTAATAGTGGCTATCTAGGTTGTGATAGGTTCCATGTATGTTAAAAAAATTGTGTGGAGCACTTTAGACCAGTTAGAGGAAGCTAAGTAATGACCAAATGTTAGGAATCTAATCTCCGAGCATAAACTTATTACACGCAAGGAACAAAGCTATTTCTATTATATAACTCTCTTCGTAACCTTTTTAACTCGAGTGATAAAGCCCATCGGCCTAAAGCTCGTTACATGAGTCATCTAGAAAGCTTAATAGATTGAGTTTTGCACACTATTAATATCTTATAACTCTTTTCGTAGCCTTTTTGACTTGAGTGAAAAGGTCCATAGGAGTTTTTCAAAACTCGATGCCCTAAGGTTCATAAAACTTGGGAGCCATTGACCTAAAGCTCATTACATTAGTCATCTAGAAAGCTTAAAGGATTGAGTTTAGCACATAAGATACATATATATACATATATATATATAAATATATATACATATAAATCCTTTGCAAAGTAAACATGGGATTAGATAACTAATGGGTTTGACTTACTTAGTAAATACTTCCTGGTCGAGAGCGCTCAGAAATTGGAGAATCTTCATAAACCTAGGTTGTCATGATTATTATCTTTCTCAACCAGCCTCGAGCAAGAAAAGAATGTGAACCATAACCTTAGACCCAAATTCTCGGGAATTGAAAGAGAAAATTATTTTGAGGGAAAGTTACCTTATGAGAGGGAAGTGAAAAGTTGACCAAATGGTTGGGCTATCACCACCATAGAAATTCAGGAGATCCGTTTAACTACTCTCACACACACATCAAATATGGTTAAAGTATAATCACGTCTGTAATAGTAAGTGTTTGGACACTAGTCATGAATTATAAGTTATTGCAAAAACTAGGAGCAAGGACGGCAAGCTATTTATGTTGTGAATTGTGTGATTGTTTATTTCATTCTATACATGATTGGCTCTAGTTTATTCGAAGACGAATAAAAGTTCAAGTTTGGAGGTATTTGATAAATATAATTTTGTACTTATCTAAGCTCACAAAAAGGAGACGATTATAAGTACAATTATTTGTTTTCAATATAATAGTGTGTTGTTTTTGGTCATTATAGGAAAATAAAAAACAAACAAAGAGACTTGAGGGACTTAGCATGCAAATATTAAAGAAAAAAAACAAGGAACTGCAGCCAAGTTAACCATGCGATCGCATGGTTAACCATAGCTGCGATCGCAAGATAGTGGAATTTTCGGCCGAACGTAAAAAGATAGAACCATGCGATCGCATGGAGAAGACGGGTAGAACTTAAGTTGTTTCCTGGTCCAATTAAAACTCTACGAAGTCCAAATTAATACAACTGCTTAAGCCACATCTTGGAGAGTTAGATAATGAGTATAAAAGGCAAAATAGAGCATATATCGCAGGGGACGAATTTTGGAAAAAAAATACAAGAAAATAATCGAAGATCAAGAAACGGATTGAAGATTCTTGGGCCGGAATCACGGGTTTTATTTACTTTTTCTTTTTCTTTCTCTGAACATGATTAATACAATTCTTGTATTATTTTACGAAATCATGTTCAGCTAATTTACTTATTACTAGGATGAACGATGAAATCTCATGCTTTTAATTAATTAGAATTCTGTTTTAGCAATTAATTGCTTTTTGGTTGATTATTCTTTATTCATTATTTCTATTATTTTAATGCTTGATTACCATTAGAATATATTGTGATCTGTATTAAAGTCAAGAGATTCAATATAGATAAAGCACGTGGTATTGAATAACATATGGTCCATTAATAGATAGAGATTATTATTATGCTTTATGAAATCTGGTTAGGTGTTCTTGAGATTTTAATGCATATGTTTGTTTTTGAAGCTTAATTAGAGATAATTAGGTTCTCATATCGATATAGAATTGATTGACCATCAAAAGAGGCTTTTGATTATATTAGGATCACCGATTTTCAATCCAAGGTAATTATAGGTTAAAGCGATTAAACGGATAATTGATTATAAAACGTGTAGGTGGATTCGCGAATCCTAGTGTTGGTAAAACTTGAATTCGTTCTCACAAATTTACTTTGATTATTTGATAATTTTTATTTAATTAATTATAATTAGAATAGTTTTAGAATCAAAAAATCATAAACGAATCTGTGTTCTTTTATTATTAAAACTCGAGCTATAAATTAATTGATTAATTGATAACTAGTACTCCTGGGTTCGACACTCTACTTCTCATTT
The DNA here is from genome assembly GCA_030279155.1 of Forsythia viridissima. Taxonomy (NCBI): domain Eukaryota; kingdom Viridiplantae; phylum Streptophyta; class Magnoliopsida; order Lamiales; family Oleaceae; genus Forsythia; species Forsythia viridissima. Next base: position 65,795,672 of record CM059033.1, on the reverse strand, counting down.
TATTACTTGTAACGATCCGTCCACTTGCGGGATTGAAATCACATAACACCAATAAACAAACTCGGCCAGGAACTTTAATTGCTGTTGTGCCTTTGTTCATTTTGTGGTTTCTATGGAATGATAGAAATAACTCTAAACACAATAGTGTGAGAATGAATTCAACTAGAATTATCAAAAGAACCCATCATCTGGTGGAATCCCTTCTCAAAGCTGGGTTCATTCATGCTGATAAGAAAAGAGTAACTTACCATGTGGCTGTTACTTGGAGGAAACCCAAAGACATATGGAGTAAATTAAACATAGATAGTGCACTAAAAGGTTGTGGTCTGACAGCTGGGGGTGGAGTAATCTGCAACAAATTAGGGGATGTTACATGGGGTTTTTATGACTTTTATTGGACTTGTTCCATCCTAGAAGCTAAACTGAAAGATGTTGCTACTGGTCTTCAATTGTGTTGGCAGAAAGATGTCCAAAAAGTTTGGGTAGAAGTTGATTCTAGTGCCGCAATGTTATTATGCACTCAACAGAATAAAGGTCCTTGGGATGTTCAATACATTCTGGAATCCATCCACCAAAATGATAACGAAATGGAGGTTCAATTTTCTCATATTTGAAGGGAAGAAAATAAAGTAGCCGATTTGTTTGCCAATAAGGGACATACTGAAAAATGTTTCAAAATGGTTCAAGGAATTGATTTACAAGGTGTTGTGAGAGGCCTCATTCGTATGGACAAGTAGGGTATTGCATCAATCAGGATGATGGAGAGAACAACATGACTTATAGTGTAGGAAGTAACAATTTTTTAGCTTACATGATTGCTGATGTTCTGATGTTCATCAGATTCTGCAGAAATGGGACTTACCAAGCACATCATAATTCGAGCAAATTAAGGAGGATGGAACTGGTTTTTTGGAGCAAGATTTTCTGGAGGCTATTCTTTCATACTCGACTATCAACTTAGTTTCTTTTAGAATTTGTGATTTTAACTTGTAAAAAGAGTAGTACTCTTTTATGCATTCATATACATAGATCTCTTTGTAACATTTGGCGGTAAGGCTCATACGTCCCCCTCTATGTACCTCTTTTTGGATTGTAATAAAATGTATATCTCAGGTTTGGATTTTCGAGCTGAGATATTTCCCCAAAAAAAATGTTTAAAAATTTTAATTGTATATTTAATAAATTGTTAAAAATTTAATGTAGGATCATTGGATGTGGTTTTGGGAGAGCAAGAGACGTTTTATGAATGAATACACTATTAATTTAATTAGGTAAACCTAAAATGTAATATAGTAAATAAAATATTATAAGATAATTGTACATTAATGAACAATAAGGGTGAATATGAAATTTTAAAATTTTTTTAATGATAGAATAATCTAAAAATATTTCTCATTTTAGGGCATTATGATGCAATATAAAATATAATATAATAATAACATAACTATTACGTTAAAATATTTCTCCCTTTTAGGACATTTTAGATGTAATATAACTATTATATTCTCATTTAGTAGGGGAAAAAACCTCCATAAAATTCGCAATAAAAAAGAATAAACACAATTTTAAATGTTTAAAAATTTAATATAGGATCATTGAAAGTAGTTTTGGAAGGGCAAGAGATGTTTCATGAATTAATATAATATTAATTTAATTAAGTAAAATTAAAATGTAATATAATAAATAAAATATTATAAGATAATTGTACATTAATGAACAATACGGGTGAATATTGAATTTTAAATTTTTTGTAAGGATAGAATAGTCTAAAAATATTTCTCTCTTTTAAGATCTTTTAGATGTTGTATATATAATTGGTTTTACTAGTTTTCTTATTCTTTTTCTTTTATCATGTTATTATTTGTTTTTAATATAGCCCTGCCATGTCAAAATGGGAAGGGATTGCCTTTCCAATGAGACGTGAAATTTTTCTTGGGAAAATTGCATAAAAGTCACATGTAGATGCTTTGTTTCAAATTAGTCAAAACACTTTCCAAAATTGTCATTAATTCATACTGTATGAGACATATTTCAGTTAATCTCGTAATTACCCGTGTGACCCAAATTAAGTAGAATTAAACTTGATTTAAACTTCAACAGCAATGCACATGCCCACCGTCTTCTCCTTTCTCCTACGTCTTCCAACGGCTATTGCACCTCGCCGTCAACGTTTCACGACTCGCCGCCGATCACCCAAACCTTTTCCACTGTTTCCGTGAATAATAATAGTGAATTACTATTCTTTTTCTCCCCAATTATGTAAAAGATAAAATTTTAAACTTTAATAGTCTGCTATTGTTATCAGATAATAATAATAATGATTCTAAGAAGTATTGGGCAGTCCCTGGATTATAAAATTTTTCTTTGAATGTTATTTTGTAGGTAAATTTAGTTTTTTTGATGATTTCTCTTATTTTTCTTGAATTGTGTTGGAGATATTTTTTTTAGATATATAGGAACACAATTTTTTTGTAATCATTTTTTGGCCGAATAAAAGAAAGCGACATTTGTTTCACATACATCAACATTTTTATGTATTTTAGGATGTTATTGTCACACATTCATGTGTGTTGTTTGATACTGTATCACTAAAAATAATATCTTAATAAAATAGTATCTCGTAATACAGTATGACAAACAATATCTTATTAAGAACAGTATTTCAATAACTTAATATTACGTATCACAAATAAAAGTATCTTAATATTTCAGTGTCAAAAGTACATTATTATATTAATATAACAAGCACATTAGTATCAGGATCTTTGTAAACAAGTATACTATTATACACACTAAAAATAGAAAATTTCAACCCAATAGAAGAACAATATCATAATAAAGTTATATTAAAATAAAACATTATCAGAAACACATTTGTATCAGTATCATAGATAACAGTATCGAATGGTTATAGATACCAAACAAGTTAAGCAAATATAGCAATATCAGAAGCACGTTATTATTAAGCCATGCTTAGGTGAGTACAAATGTTATGTTTTAATAAAAAAATCATAGCACAGTATTTAAATAAAATAGTATCATAGATAAAAGTATCTTAATATATCAGTATCATACATGACAGTATTTCAATAAAACAATATCACACACACAAACTACAACCCAATAGAATAACAATATCAAGCATTTTGAATTAAAACAGTATCAATGATCTTGTACTACTAATGTAGCATTTTGAAACTGTTTCATTACTTCAATCATAAAATGTTTAATTTTGAATGTGTGTTTGTTTGTTGGAGTTCAAAAGTATTTTCTTAAGATTTTGAAAAAAGTTGGTGAAATATATAATTGAAAAGTTGATAAAATTTGTAGGTCTATGAAATTTGTGATTGAAAATAAGTTTGGAAAAAAAAATTAAAATAAGAGAAATGCTACTTGTACATCTCTCATGACAAAATCAATTATACCCTTATCTTATTTTCCTTACTTTTGCAGAGAAACCCATTTCTCAGCATGGAGAGTGGAATTTCATTCCATTCAAAATTTCAACTCGCAACTGAACTCCTTTTCCAAATCTCGACTAGCGACTCATTCACATCTCTGGTGAACTCCAAATTCCCATCGGTAAGAATGTCATTACTTTGATTTTTTTGAGTTCTTGATTTTTTTCATTAGATCTCTATTTTCTAATTAGGGTTAGTTGAATCTTAGTATTATCTCAAGCCAATCAATTAAACATAAAAGTTGTTGTTATAGAAGTTACAATGTGAAGAACATATCGTCTTCCATATAGAAATAATTAACTTCTTCCCGGAGAATTTTTCTTTTTTTTTTTTTTTGGAAAAATAAAAAACCCATCAATTTCACTAACAACTATAAAAATTATTGGGCAGCAGCTAGTTACATCACTCTTATGTCTAAATTTGTTGTTGTTGTCTAAACTTACATCAATCTGCTAGTTACAATGTGGCATTTAAAGTTTTTGTTTAAGCTTATTGTTGTGGTATGGTAAAATAGAATGTGTCTAATTGGTGTACAATTGTGGATGGAACGGACAATTACAATGGTTGAAAAGAACCAAGAAATTTGTTATAGTTCTAGACGGCCAAGGCACTACTTGTCAGAATGCCCGAAAAAGCAACAATGCCGAGTCTGTAGAGTGGGCTTTGTGAAATGGATGGAGGTTGAGAAGAATATTGTGAACAAATGGAGGCTATTTTTTGTTGTATTAGCAACTGTGAATATTTTAAGTGGAGTGAAAGTCAATCAATTTTGGGTATATGATGAAGGTATTCAAGTGGCGTTACATTGGATAAATCTGCAGCCAAAGACGAAATTGAAGATTTATTTCGCATATCCAAAGTTTTTGCTCAGATATCAGAAGAAGAAGATGTAAAGATATCACTCAACATAATTATTCGCAAAGATAAAGAAAATGCGGAGAGAATGGGAAAGGAAATGGGCAAAAATAACCCAAATTACAACAACTAAGACAATTCAACATTGGAGTCAGTTGATTCAAGTTTTGACTTGATAATTGAGTTGTACTTGAAGGTTTGAAAATTCTTTTTTGTGTAAATTTCATGTTCAATTTAGCTTTTATGAATGTATGAATTTATTCTATTTTATGAATTTATCAATTAGTTGAAACTTTGAGTTGTGTTTACAATTGATGAAATTGAAGCTTGTATTTATTAGTGCTTGTTTCATTGAAAGTGTAAGAACAAGCTTATCAATAGGTGAACTTGGCAAGCTGTACATTTTAATAAGAGCAAGCTGCTTCATTTTAATTGTGCTCTGATGCTTGAAAAATGAGAATAATTACATTATTACATTATATCTAAGCAATATGGTGGTAAACTTGGAACATCAAGCTACCATTGAAACTCACTTGAATAAGTGGTTAATTAGCAATAAACTCAGACTCAACGAGGGGTAAAACTCAAGAATTGAAAAGATCCCAAACGATGTTTAAGATATCATGAAAAGGCAGGGAAACCAAAAGCCAAACATGAGAATTAAGCTTGAAAACATCATAATACAATTCCAATCATCCTTGACTAACCAGTATCCAAAACTATATTGGCATATGCACACTTCAGCTCTTAGCATATAGCTTTTCCTTAGCCTTCTAAATCTTCAAAACCTTATTTACAATCTTTTGCTCTTACACCAAGAAAGTTATAATGATCCTACAAATCCCAACGAGGAAGAATGTCACAAACTTAAATAAAGAAACAAAGAATGAGAAAAACGTAGTAATTTAAGATGCATGAGAAAAAACTACCTTTCCCTTACAGCACTTCCAGACAACACTCCACCATAAACAACGGAGTCCAAATTTGTTTAAGTAAAGATGCACTCCTATTACATGTTAAGTCTATTTCTTGGTTCACTATTGCCCTCATCTATTATTCCGAGCACATCGTCTCCCACAGCCAGTTGACCTTTTGAATACGTTGACATCAATGGTTGATTACACCCAAATGTATGCACCAAATTCACTCCATATGCTAAACTCCAAAGTGGATATTGTAATCCCTGCAACAAAGGTTCGATCATTGTATTTTGATCTCGGAATTTAAATATGAAAGCCTTACAAAGAATATGCAACAACAGTGTGTTGTGAGTAAGAAATAGGAGTCAACACAAGATATTGTTCTTCTTGAGATGCTTGGAGGAAAGTGGCAACTTCTTGTGTAGTACTTTGGCTCGAACTCTTGTATTTGTATGATTTCGAACATATTTGTACATTAGCCAAAGGTTCAATCATTATATTCTAACATGTGAACACTAGATGCTGCTATAATAAAACTAATACATGGATTAAAACATACTTTGATATTCTCGAGCTCTTTTCCAATAGGCATTTTCTACGAAGTTTCTTCGGGGCTCCCTTAGTTTTCAAGCAATTTGGATCCAAAATGTTTACGCTTGCATTTTTATCCACTTCTTCGCAAATAGATCCTACTTGAACACTACTCTGGCAATGGAGATTACTTCTACAACTTGGTCTCGATTTTGATACAAACAAATTATTCGAAAGACATTCAAGCCACTCCATTATCTTTAGAGTTTGTTCTTCATTGTCCGCCAAATCTGCTACCTTAGCAAATGCATGACACAATTCATCATATCGTTGTTGTCCAAGAGTACTGATCCAACCATCATAACTGATTTTGACCCTCGTGTAAAGCCTACTCACATCTCGCCTCCATCTCTTCAAAATATACGTCTCAGGAAGTGTTCTAACATCATTACGGATCAATACTAAGATAGTATGCTTGCAAATTATTCCCCTAAACTCGAATAAGTAACAGCTAAAAATAATTTGACATTTCTCTCTTTGAAACAAAATCGTAAATATTTTTTTCTTAACTCCTTCATTCAATATTATATTATCTCGTACCTCGTACTTCATTCCAAAACATCCATCTCTTGTAGAGATAACTTCATAACAGACCTTCCCCATTAATTCTTTTTGAAATTCCCTAAATTTTGAAATTGTGTAGATAACCTGAAATTGCTTCTCCATTTCATACTTTGTTGCACATGGTACAATTTATGAAAATGACTTAAAATCTGTTAGAACTCTTTTTCCACTTTACTCCTCAATGCTCGTTCATATTATTTAACAAATTGCTTCAACGAGGTTTTTACATGGACATACCCATAAAAAAATGGCATTCATACTCTCACTCTGTTGTGTTGTTAACATCCCAGCCCAAAAACTAGTTTTGAAAAAAATATGGAACCCAACGGCCTCGGTCTATGTATAGTCTAGATAACCAATCATTCTCATTCACTCCAACCATGTTCAAAATCTTCAGGACTTTGTGATTCTACTCGGGGTATATATGAAAGTAGTAAAACCTTATGCAAATGGTTGTCAATTTTTCTAGTAATTTCTTTATTATATACCACAAACACCATTTATGCTTCGTCTTCGAAAAAATAATTTGAATTGTATTTTGCATAGCTCTATCTTGATCGGTAATTATTTCATTAGGAGATTGATCATGCATGCATTCAAGCCAAGTCCTAAATATCCAAACAAAAGTCTTGGTATCCTCATTGGACACTAAATCACATCCAAGCATTTTAATGGAATTCCAGCTATATCACCTACTTCGAGCTTCCGTTTCACATGTACACTCAATTCTCAATTGCATCGATACAACCTAAATTTGGAAGGACTTATTTTATGATTATGCTCAAGATGGACTGTGTTAATTCGTCATGTTCCACAAACCTCTGAACACGCAGTCATCCTAGCTTTACATCCCGTTCGAATGGTTGATTGAGGCTTCAAAGAGGTTCTTGTAGTACTAGTTATTCGGCCTTCCCGACTACATGTAAAGGTCACATATCTTACAACTCCATCATCACCCTTTTTCGAATTTCTTTTCCTAATTGGAAATCCTAGACGATACGCATAGCTTTTGTAAAATTCAAATACTTCATTATCGTCGTTAAACTTCATGCGAACCTTAAACACAATCTCACCATATTCTCCACACATTTCATCATTTAATCCAGAACGAATATCCCTTCCTATCTCATGATCGGAACCTTCCAAACATTTGTCATCTACCCGTAATACATTCTTATTCATTACCTGATTATCAGAATATGAAATTTAATTTCCTAGATACAAAATACAAAATTTGGAAGAAAAAAACATTTAGATAGGTAACACTAAGACATTAAGAGTAAAAAAATTGCATTTCAATAATATTATTTTTAATTACCACTATGTTCAAATTAAAACCACAACATAGGCGATTATCATGAACGGGAATCAGTTTCAACATAGATAATGGATGGTGAGCATAAAAATTCCTTTATGAGCAACAATCGGGAACCAATTGAGTTTAACAAAAATCTAACAAAAAAGGAACCCAAGCTTTACCGTTGTCCGTCATTGTTGTCGACTTCGCCAGTGATGATGGAGGTGGTGGAGAAGAAATGTCGCATGTATTGGATTCAATTTTTGGATTTAATTCCACTGTTACGTATTTCTATGTTTTTTTTGCGAACAAAATTGAGGTTGAAATGGGCCTTTGTAATTTTTAATTTTTGATTCAAAATATCGTGATATTTTGATATTATCATATTTTCACGATATAATGGTCATTAATAAAAACGCCAAGTCAGCATCTGTAATTGATTCTGTCATGGGAGATGTACAAGTAGCATTTCTCTTAAAATAAACTTAGTCAAACATGCTTTAATGTAACAAAAACTAGTGTACAATATTAGAAGTAAAACAGTATTAAGCATTTTTTATAAAATAGTATCGTAATAAAACAGTATCGTGTTTGAATTAGTTGTTTTGCAATTGTAGGGGCACGTTGGTCTTTAAACACTGAAATGTGACTTTAATTGAATTAAGTTTAGACTACATAACTTCGGAGTCCATGAGCGCATGATCAGTGACCGACCCTAAATTTTCCCATTTTTCTTTTCGTATGAAGAAAAGGCTTTCCCAACTTATCAAAGTCTGGCCCGGTATTGTCCAACAGCCCATAACTACTAGTGTGTAGGGCTAGGAAACTACAAGGCCCATGAGCAATATGCCTATTATGTTTACAGAGCTTCGATCTTTTTATTCACACCATATTTTTTGTTCGTTGCGCTACATTTTAATTGTAATAAACTATTGCTCATTATTGCATTTATGTTCTCAACTATTTTTATTACATTCTTATCATTAACCTATTAATTTGCATATATATATTTGTCTTTAATGATTGTTTCTTTGCAAAAATTTAATTATGAGTGCGTAAAAAGATTTTTTCTTTTCTTATTTTTAAATAAGCAAACTAAATAACAACTTCAAAAATTTGACAAAATATTTATCCTTTATTTCAATGCACATTAGTAAAATATTTGGATAAAAATCGTTATCAGAGACAAAATGTGAAAATTAATTGAAAGTTGATGAAAAATGTGATGAAAAAAAATTGAGGACATAAGTGCCAAAACATCAAAGGTTGAAGGACCTTTATTGCAATTAAAACGTGGTATTAATAATAAAAATTGTAGTATGAATATAATAACTCTTTATTTAATTATTTAAGAGGAAATTAAAATGACCTATGCCCCAAACTTGTGTCAATAAGAGCATGTTTTGTCTTAATTATACTAATGGTATCCATTTTTTCAGGTTTGTAACGATTTCATCCTCATTCAATTTTTTTAGCAGATATCTTCCACATCCTTTCATATATTCGCACAAATGGTCCTCAAATGACTATTTTGACAATTCTTTGACAACTTTTCCCCTGACTTAAATAAATTCAAATGATAGAAAAATTGCAATTAGACCCCTAACCTTTTCAAAAGTACAAATAAATTATAAACATTTTATATTATTCAAAATAGTTAAAAATAAATAAATAAAACAAACCCCACCTCATCACCCCCACCCCCACTCCCACCCCACTTCGGTATCAGGACTAATTTCGATAATCTCCTCGGACTTTTTCAGTTTTACAATGACTTTCTTCTGAGCTTCGTCTTTTTCAACAATTTCTTTGGTACGATGACTACTTTCGAAAATCTCTTCAAACTTCTTCGGTTTAACAGTGGCTTTCTTCCTTATCATAGCTTCTGATTAGGTAGAGCTCCATTTTCCATGGCATTATGTAAATCAAAGAGTGCATCCATAATGCTTGTTAATTCAAGAACAATTAATATAGCAATAAATATACAAATCAAGAAAACAATTTTGCGAGACAAACCTTCTTGTTTTCAGCTGCTGCTACTTGTGCATTAGCAAGCAATTGCACGCGAGAGCTTTTGAAATAACATAAATCATCAAATCAAATACTACTAACCAATCAGAAAAGAAAATGTTTTTCAATGAAGCCTCAAGGGTGGGGGTAGGGAAGATGAAGTGGGGTTTGGTTTTTTTTTTTTTTTTTTTAATTATTTTGAATAATATAAAAGGTTTAAGATTTATTTGTACTTTTGAAAAGGTTAGGGTCCTAATTGCAATTTTTCTATTGTATTTTCTTTTTTCTATCATTTGAATTTATTTAAGTCAGTGACAAAATTGTCAAAGAATTGTCAAAATAGTAATTTAAGGACCATCTGTGCGAATAAATGAAAGGATGTGGATGATATCTGCTAAAAAAATTGAATGGATAAAATCGTTGTAAACCTGAAAGAATGAGGACCATTAATGTAATTAACCCTTGTTTTTAAACTTTTTTTTTTTTCAAACTCATTTTCAAATATGTGAGACCCACAACTTTTAACAAGTTTTCAACTACATATTTGTTAACTTTTTTCAAAATCTCTTAAAAAACTACTTTTAAAATCGATCAAACAAGCACTAAATACTGAGCATTGAGAAAATGGTCTTCCAATTGGTTTGAAGCTCTTAGGTTTTAAGAGGTTGGGTAAAAAGCAAAAGCTCAATTCCAGAATTTAGACATTGACTCAGAAGACAGATTTCAATTCCTAAAACACCCCAAATATGCAAATCAGCCATGGCTTAATGGCGTGTTGGGTATGTTGTATTGGACATGGTTAAGGAAAATGAAGTTGTGAAATGTTTGTCATTGCCCTGTACAACATATCAAAGGCAAACAAAAGTCGGAAAACAAAGTTTTGTTCATTTTCTCTTGAACGAGAGGGAAGCTATAAACCAGTCAAAAAGCAAATGCTGATATTGTTACCACAGAAGAATCAAAGTACAGAGTGCATTGTCAAATGGGTTATAGAGTCGACAAGTAAAATCTTATAACAAGGTACATTTGCTGGAAGGAATTACAAATAAATAAAATAAAATAAAATAAAAAAAGCACATGCCTACTCAATATCATGAACCCAAGGGTTGAAAATCAATTCTGATGTGAAGGCCTAAGCTCCAACGTCCTTTGCCTATCTATACTTTTCTGACCTGATTGCTATGAGTTGACCGGGACTGCCAGATAGGCTCTTTGTCACATACCTTTCTGACCTGAATGTTATGAGTCGACTGGGACCTCCAGATAGGCTGTCTGCCACTCTGAACAAGAGCAACATGCTCGCCTTCTTTCACCATCCCGTTCTTCTATGGAATCGCAATAACACATTTGTGAGAAAAAAAAAGTACATATCAAATCCTAATACACGAGCACTAAACACAAATCCACAAACATAAAGATAAAATAACGAGCCAGGCAGTCATTTAAGTTGATGTGTGCATAATATGTTAGGATCACATTCGCCAGAACAGAGCATATGGTGTTGCTCCAGTTGTCAGTGCATTCAAGAAAGTGAGTTCCATAATCCAAGGCTAAAAAATTGAACAATGTACATGGCACCAAGAACAATCATTTACGTACTGTCAGTAGTAGGAATGTTAGTTGCCATCCTCAATCATGTAGCTAAACCTAGTATCTACTATCAATCTTTTATTTCTTATTTCATTGATAGGTCTCAATTACCACCTATATAAAACTAAATGATAATCCGAAATTGAGAAAAAGTGGAAACTCACCTGTAACACAGATAATGCATTTGCAAAGGTCTCCTCGGCATCATCTGAGAACTCCATGTATATGGGGCAAACACCCTGGTACAAAGCCAGTCTCTGCTGTATTCTCTTTCTGTAACACAATTAAGTAAACAATCAATTTTACCAGAACTTCATTAAATATTAATTTGAAAATTATAAATAATCATTTCCCGGGTTACTTTTTTAAAATAATCATGTTATAGATAGTTTTCAAAAGTATCTAATGGGTGAATATCAGATAATACTTGTAATAACACAAGGTAGCCACCAAAAGCGCCTTAACAATGGGAGACCGCAGTCTCGTGACTTTTCTCTTTAAAAAGCAATAATACAAGTTGAACATATATAGTTCAAGAAGCTCACTCATTTGTGAAAGCAAATATTGTGCCAGAAGGCCGATAATGGCTCAGTAGAATGGCCATGAAACCAGTTCGGGTGAAGACAACAGTTGAAGTTTCAAGTGTGTTAGACATCATTGTTGCATGGTATGCAAACATGTCACTCATATGATTCTGCACAAAATGAAAATTGTCAGTAAAGTTTCAGTCTATGAGGTGCACATTCATGTGCATCAGTGTGTACTTGCATAACAGGCCTCAGAAACTACAAATATAAGACTGCCCTGACCTTGAAGGCTTGGCCAAGGTTTGGCGGAGTCTGCGTACCAACCATAGTTGCTTCGGTCCGCAACGACACCGTGTGCATGACCTTGACAGCTTTCAGTGGATATCTTATAAGGAAGTGAAATCAATTCAATCATATGTAGATAGCACAATATCATAGACAAAGCAAAAGAAATACGTGAAAAGAGGCTGTGCTTTAAAGTTACTTTTCTAGAAAGTCATTTTATACTATGTTTTGGTAGTAAAAAACGTAACTTTGCTTAACAATCCCAAAAGATTTTCAAAGATCAAATCCAATATAACAATAGATGGGATCAAAATCTGATCTGAAAGGACTTTCCAAGTGAAAATGTAGTTTGTTACAATATCCAATATTTACGGCTGCCAAATAGTTGAATGCATCGACCTATCTGATCGAAAAATAATCTATTAGAAGTGAATTATTGTGGAATGAATCACCATCACAAACAACCCATGTGAAATTGTGTAATTTCGGCACCCAAACTTCAATAAAGTGCTACAAACAAGATCAAAGGTAAAGTTGCTTACTTCCCATTAGCAGTTTCTCCAGAAAGCATAACTGCATCAGCACCCTCTCTAACTGCAATTGCAATATCTGATACCTCTGCTCTGGTGGGTGTCGGATGAACTATCATGCTCTCAAGCATATTTGTTGCCACTATGACAGCTTTCCCCATACTACGACATAGCCTGATTATTTCTTCCTACAATTCATGATAAATTGTTATCTTAAGAAGTCAAATGCATTACTATATATGACTTCCTTGTGGAAACATTCAACCTCCCAAGTTCCCTCCAGTGCACATATTGAACTGTGAGGGGCCAAAAGATAAATGTTTCCAAAACCATCACACAAAGAAATTACCTGCAATATAGGAACCTCTTCGATGGGCAACTCTGCACCAAGATCCCCTCTTGCAACCATAGCCTGAGACAAGAAAAACAATGTAGCTTTTATCTCGCAATGGTAAGTCAATGGCCGCCAAATTAAAGGACGAAAGGTAATGATGACTCAAGAAACACATTCAGATAGGAAGCTCTTTTGACTCCAACAAATTAACCTAATTCAACAAAATATTAACCTAACATGCTGCTGTTTCGTTCCATGTGGCCAAATAGGAGACAAGGGAATCCCTCACGCATGTTTTTTAATTCTTTTTTTACAAGATTATTCCACCATTTAGCAGATATAAAACCAATGCATACTACATTTACTGACTAAATCCTAACTTACCTTATAATTAACCATAGGAAATGACCCAAATCTAAGATTAATTTCTTCAAACTTATTTTGATTTCAGACTCAAATCAACATGAAGGCAGGAGCCTTATCTAATAACAGTTTCCTTTCAACTCAAATATCCAAATAAATATTCCTATATAATTACCCCATCTGATGCAGTTATGATTGAATGTAAATTCGGTATGGAATCTGCACTTTCAATTTTTACGATGACATGAATATCTGCACCAGAGTCTGCATGAAAACGAATACACCACACTGTAGTTAATTATTTCCAGACTTAATATCACAGCATTCAAATGGACAGGTTGAATACTTTTCAGATAATTCTTCAATTCGTGGACCACAGCTGCATCTTTGACAAAAGAAACAGCGTAGAAGTCAACTTTGTTGTCAACTCCAAATTTGATGTCATCCCAGTCTTTATCTGTTGCATCGAAGGACAAAAGGTCATGTTCAATTGCAAAACAAACATCTTATACCAGCAGTCAAAGGAAAAGTGATACATATGCATATGCAATATGGTGATTAAGTTAAGCATAAAAAGAATGGTAGTTATTTTATAAAATGTTGCTTAGTCTGACCGGTAATGGATGCAAGTGTAGCACTTTTTCCTCGAACATTGAGATGCCGGCGAGATTTAAGCTCTCCTCCATCAATGACCTCACATCTTACAGAATCTTCAGTCTTCGATTTTACCATTAATGACATCATACCACCTTTATTGCCAAGAAATAATCAGTAATGAATTAAATATAAAAGCAGCAAATCTCAAATCCCAAAAATAATTTTTTCAACAACTCTTTCAAGCTTTGACATTCATGAGTTCAAGTGTTATGTATAACAATTGCGAATAATCAGGAAATATCTAACACCCACCTCCCAAACCGTTCCAAAAGAAAAGAGGGAAGAAAAGGCAAAAGAAAAAAAGGAACACATCATGAGATGGAAAAAGTTAACATCTGTATGAGCATTTACATATAAAACACGCACGAAACATTTCTTCATTAGTGGTTTGACTATAAAGTTGTTATCTATTCCAGAAGGCTGTGAGATACTGAGAGTCCAATTTCCCAAATCTCCCCATACTAGACCTAGCTGAAGTTAAAAAACCTTACCTAAAAACACTCCGGTCGTGTAACTGAAAAAGAAGCTAGCAGAATCAAGCAAGCGTACATCTTGATTAGATTTTATTATTTATTGATCTCCGATTTGTACTGATAACAAACAGAAGAAAAGGAATTCCATAAATATAGCATACCATCCACAAGAAGCATGTCCCCCACTTCTACATCATTTACAAAATCATCGTAGTTGACGCTCACACAGTCTGCTGTACCAACCCCTCTCCGAATTGTGAAAGTAAATTCCTGGCCACTTTCCAACATAATTGGTTGGGGTAAATCACCACTCCTAACCTCAGGACCCTGCCAATAGAATTCGTGCAATATAGAAAAATGGAAACATATTAGCAAACATTATTTAATTCTTGAACTTGGTGTCCTCAAAAATGCATGAATTCAATATTTCCTTTATTATGGTATATCATCTGTTCTCATATTCTGAGCCTTAAGCTCAGAGAGGAAGAAAGAAAGGGTAACAAAAACCAACACTTCTACAAATATTACCAATAGACATAATCGTCAAGGCAGAAACAGCTTTTTACAGATGCCATATACTTGTTAAGTATGACACGTCATTCTAGTAATACAAATCCTTTATTCAAAAAAGTTTCAGGCAACGACATATCATAAACAGACACGAACTTGACTGATGCAGTTAGGAAGAAAACTTTGTTACTTTAAAGCCTGAAATGCCAAGCAGTGATCTATAAACCAAAAGACAACAGACTTGCCTTGGTGTCAAGCATGATGGCAATAACATTGTCCTTTGCTTGGGCATTATATTCCTTAACCAAATCAATGACTTTCTGGTGAGATGCATGGTCCCCATGGGACATATTCATACGAGCAACATTCATCCCAGACTCTGCCAGCTTCCATATCATTTCCCTGGTATTGGTTGACGGACCAATTGTGCAAACAATCTTTGTCTTGCGTCTTACTGTAGGCTTAGACCATGTACCCACTGATGTGTTACCAAGTTCCTGAATTGTCTGTAAATACTGAATTTGCTCCTCTGCCTGGTAGAGAACAGAAATTAGAATGTTATTAATAAGAACATGTAACTGTACTTAAATTCTTACATTCAGTGCATGCTTCTTTCAATGATCAAAAGATCAATGGTGCGAGTATGCATGAGTTATAACCCAAGTCTATAGAGAAAGTCCAGGTCCAGAGATAACATAATAAAAAATCCCAGCCTAGAATGGATTTAAAATTTTAGAAGAGAAATATAAGCTATATTTAGTCACGTGGAATTGATGCACCGTAAAAAAGGTAGGACAAAATTTTCCTTCAAAATTTTATCCACTTTTCGTTTGTACCGAGTCAGTTTTAAACACTTTGACCTATTTGTCCTATTATACATAGAGATGACTTTCATTTCAAAAGTTCACGAGCAAATAAATTTAGGAAAATAAAATGACTAAATTTAATAAATAATCACTCAACTTTACTCAACATTACCACGTGCTCACCCAACTTTGCAATATTACTCATTGCTCACCCATATATTTCAAATCATTTCCCATCCATCACCCATTGCTCACTCCTTACCCATGGTTCAATATAGATGGGTGAGCAATGAATAATGTTTCAAAGTTGGATGAGCAAGTGGTAATAGTCGGTAAAGTTGGATGAGCATTTGATAAATTTTCTCAAAATAAAATGGCCGTTTGCAGAAACTAGCAATGCTCATTCTCTGTATGCATTTTAGAATAACCAGTATATTAAAGAAAAAGAAAAAAAAAATGCAATCCATATTACATTACCAGCTAAAGGTATGCAGTGCACAGAATATTTAATGTTATAGCGATACTTCCAAGCAACCCAATATCCAGAAACGGACATTATACTTGGGACATCAACATTCGTGCTGCATAAATATTCAATCTTCACTAACAATAAACAAGCATTACATTCAAGAGAGAGAGAGAGAGAGAGACGCTCTCTAAGAAGGAAAGAAAAATCAGAACCTTGGGAACATCTTCAGGAGTCACCGGAAGGACTTCCGGCTCCACTCGTGTGGATCTCATGGCAATGACCGGCAAGCTAACATGGCCGACTCCACGGCGGCTCTTCTTCTCAGACTGAAACAAAAACTTCGAACCGAAGCCAGACGTCGGCCTCAGCTTCTCAGCTTGGCTCTGAAGATATCCAGAGCTAGGATTCGTCGCAAATGCGCCATGAATCATCCGCGTCGCCATTACTACTGATACAAAAGCTTTTACGATGAAATCGAGGGAGAGAAATTAGAAGATCTAGAGAGAGTAATTGCAGAGAACGTAGAGTGATAAGAGAGTATAAATTGAGATAGAGATTGGAGAAATCGCCGATGAATTTGGAGTGTAGTGTAGGGGCCTTCTTGTTTGTATCGAAATGTGAAGGAAAAGAGGCTACCTTTGTTCAAAACGGTTGGGGTTTTAGGAGACGGAAGAAATATTTGGTAAATTGGTTTATGGCAGGGCAGGGGTGGGGTGGGGTTGTTGAACAGTGTCGTTTAAATAGTCCAGAGGAGCACTAGTTATTGGTAAGACCGGTTACATTGAGTGTGCCGTGGGAAAGTAACCACTGGGGCTGGTAACGGCCACGAGAGACTCGTGCGCCACGCCGCAAAATGGAATTGGACTCCGACCCTCTCAATTCGGGTTCAATTCTTATGTGTTGGCGAAGTTTAGTGCATGTTATTAAAATCATTTTTGAAGTAGTTATAAGAATAGATTTTATGGAATACGTGGATAATAAGTATACAGTAAATTATGAATTATACGAAATATCTGGATAAAAAATTATGTTCGATCAGTTTGATTTTTTTAAATTATAATTTATGCATAACCAACTTTTTATTTGTTGCACTATATTTTAATTGTATTTAATGTTTTTAATATTAGTACTTATGTCTCCAACTTTTTTTTATCGCATTATTGTTCTCAGTTTTTCATTAATAAGCACAAAGGATGAGGGGAGCTGGTTTATTTGCCCATCATATTTAAAATGATTTAATTGTCCATCATATTTGAAACGATTTATTTGCCTGTACAAAAAAAAAAAATTGTTTAGAGAGCGTAAAACGATTTATTTGTCCATCATATTTAAAAATAAATAAATAATACAAATGCGAGACAAAAAAATTTGATTATTTTAAAGCACGCAAATATAATATTTTGACATAAATCATTATTAAAGATGAGGTGAGCTAATTAATGGAAGTTAAAAATAAAAATTCGACGAAAAAAAGAAATGAACATAAGTGCTATAAATAACAAAAGTTAGCATCTTAAATACAAATAAAATATTGTGCACTTATAAAAAATTGTAGTATCAATATAGCTACCATATCTATATTTAAGTAAACTAGTTAATTATTTTATTGTTAACTTAGGTTAAATATCTTGACTTTACCAATCAAAAAAAATTAAACTATTATAAAGTAAATGGTTAATTACACTAATGGTCCTCATTCTTTCAGGTTTGTAACGACTTCATCTTTATTCAATTTTTTTAACAGATATCATCAACATCCTTTCATTTATTCGCACAGATGATCCTCAAATAACTATCTTGACAATTCTTTTATAATTTTGCCTTTGACTTAAATAAATTCAAATAATAAAAAAAAAAAATACAATGAAAAATTTGCAATTAGACTCCTAACCTTTTTAAAAGTACAAATAAATCATAAACATTTTATATTATTCAAAATAAAAAAAATAAAAATAAAAAAAGCCAAACCCCACTTCCCTAACCCCAAGCAATAAGACATTTTTATTTGTTTTCCATAAAATTCTTACCCTATTTAAGTTCAATAATATTGTAATGGCATTGAATTGAACCTTACTTGACTGCATTAAGAAAGAAGAAGAATAATCTAAAATCTAATTCAGAATAATGCATCAAACATCGCACTGCACCATTTGTGACTTTGTTCCAAATAATAAATAATCGTTTTTTGGTTTATTTTTCCAGGTTTTATGCAGCTGAGTTTTAGTAGCACTAGAATACTTCCACACAGAATCATCTACAAGGATTTGAAGCCTGAAAATGTGTTAGTTAAATCGGACGGTCATATTATGCTCACTAATTTTTATCTTTTCCTCTGCTCAGATTCAATCCCAGCCATTGAATCTCCTGACTTTTCATCTGACGACCCACCGTCCTCACAACAACTCGTACACTTACACCATTTCCTGCATTTCCGACCGACTATTTCAGTCAAAGAAGATCCAGACATTGTCCAACAACCAGTTATTTATGGTGGAGCCGGTCACCTCCCGGTCTTGTTCTTTTTTGGGGACCCATGAATAGGTGAAAGTGGGGAAGATGAAGTGGGGTTTTGTTTTTGTTTTTTTTTTAAATTATTATGAATAATATAAAAAGTTTAGGATTTATTTTTACTTTTGAAAATGTTAAGGGTCCAATTGTAATTTTTTTATTATATTTTCTTTTTTCTATCATTGAATTTATTTAAGCTCGGGCAAAATTGTTAAAATAGTCATTTGGAAATCATCTATACAAATAAATAAAAGAATGTGAATAAAATGGTTACAACCTGAAAAAATGAGAATTATTATTAGTGTAATTAACCCAATGAATTTAGATATGTAGATCCCAATTCCTTGAAGAGCACAGTTTCTTGAATTAATGTTCATTTTTATTTGGTCCGTCCTCTTTCTTTTAGCATTTCAGGGTTAAAGCAAATTTATTAAGCCTAGTAAAAGCTGCAGAATTTGATTTTTCCAAACTTCTTATTTTAAATTCGTTTCTCATGTAATATGTAGTTTTGTTAAGTTATCCAAGAGTTTTAGCATATGTTTAGAGCTACTTAAATTATAATTTTAGTTGGTCAAACATACTGTCTATTCACACATTTCATAGAATCCACAACTTACAACCCATTTTTTATTCATATATTCACCAACAACTTATACTTTCAGTACGTAAAAAATAATTTTAGTACTACCAAACATGTGTTTAATAAGATTTAAATTATCAGCATAAAATGTCACAGTTGCAAATCTAATATTTGTTTTTATTATGAACACATTGTTGGGAATTGAGACAAATTCCTTTATTGCCCACAAGATCTTTGTTTAGAGAAAAATAACGAGACAAAAAATATAAAAAATAGAGAAATATTTTTTTGACTTTCAAAACTTTCACTATATAAAAAATTGTTACAATCATATAGTTTTCACTCACCAAAATATCCAAGTATCTCAATGAAAATAACATCCTAAACTTTACCACACCTACTAATTTCTACTATTTGTACAACCCACAAAGAGAATAAGAAAACAACTAGAATGACAGACTTACAATTTTTTTCTCAAAAACTCTCGAGTCACATCTACAACAGAGAATAAACTACGTCAATTTATAGTTAAAATATACCATAAAGTTTTTCAAAGTTTCGACTGCAAAGGTATCCAAATTTTAAAAACTTGTTTAATTTTAATCATCAATATAATATCATATCATATCATATCATGTTTTTTCCTTTTCAGTAATTGGTGCATATTTTGATTTTGGCAAGTTTTGAGAAAAATCTCAACAACCTCCACCTTGACGAAAAACGAGTTAAGATTTTGGTTTTTTGGTTTGTCTAGATTCTCGAACAAAAAAAAAAAAAAGGAATTTTGACTTTATTATACTCCAATTTCGACAAATTGGTAATTTGTTAAGATCATTGACAAATGGGGAATTTGTAAAGTTGGTCGCAAATGCGAGCGGTAAAAATATCCAAATTTGGTCCCAAAAAAATTGTGGGAATTTTAAGCAGTTTGGATTTTAGAAAGAAAGAAAAAAAGAGGAAAAAAAAAGTGTAAAATGGGCCAAATGGCCCATTTTACTTGGGAACCAGCAATTGGTTTCAATTTGTGTCGAGAATCTCGACAAAATTGGAGGGAAAAAAAGTCCAAAACTGTGGCTTGTTGAACGCCAAAACGATGCATTTTGGATGAAAGTTAAACAGTGAAAAAATTAAGACTCATATATTATTGTAGGGATGTGAACTATATATATATATATATATATTGTTGACAACTTTTTCTTTTAGATTCTTCTTATTTTTCAGAAAGACATAACTTTAACAAGATCTTCTACTTTTACTAATTTCAGTTACATAAACCTCTTATGGGTATGTTTGAATCTCTTTTGAGGTTATTTGATTAGTTACGTCGTATGGTCTCTTCAAGAGTACTATCTCCTTAATAAGATTATCTTCATTATTTGCTCAATTTTTCTTTTAGAAATTTTTTTCTTTGTGACTCGATATTTCTAATACGATTCAGACATGACTTAAATTTACTAACTTCAGTAATAATGGATTATCCTATTGGGACATCGTCCGAGTTTGAGCATTCACAACTATTTTATATGAGTAATACATCTGACAATTTATTTGTCGTTACATATTGAACTTATGGTTCACACTGCCTTTGCAAGATAACCATAATGCATGTTATAATTTCTTTTTTAGTTATTTAATATCTCCCATTAATGTTGTGATACTATCTCATAAATAATTGGAGTCAGCAAACCGCCTCGTAAAATATCATCCGTTAAGCAATATATTTTATATAGAAGAGATTTAAGACATGACACATATTTCCAACATTCTTCGAAAAGAAAACTAATTTTGATAGAATAACTTACAATAGAACGTTGGCTTACTGCATGAATAACATGCATCCAAATAAAAATAGGAAACTTTGTTCTTGTGAGAAATGGTTTAGCACTTAAGCTGGTGTCATTTAATGACTAATTTTGTTAAACTATCTTACACGTGAACATTGATGATGTTGAACTGATATACTAATTGATATATAATAATTTTTACAAGCTTGGGATATAACATTACTAGCATTATCAAGAAGAATTTATGTTGACTGTGTAATGCCTTTTAAAATTATAGTATATCTAAATAGTCTACATGGAAGGTGAGTGACCCACATATATCAGCCTCAATAATTTCTAAAATACAAGGGATTTAATCTCAAATTTAACTTGTAAAAGTCTACTGGTATACCACATAACAAGCAGTATGCGGGAATCCGTTACACTGAAAAATCTTCTGGTTTTCCAACAGATATTATTATTAATTATTCGCATCATTATTGAGCTGAGATTGTATAAATGGTCATGCCAAAGCATACAATTTTTTGGGTCAACAAACTTCGAGTTTGTAACGATGTTTGATTAAATTATTTTTATGATTGTATACTATAATACATCCATATGAAAATGTTTGAGAGTTTTTATATAAACTTATGAATAAAATACTAGTATAAATATTGATACATAAATTGTGCTTCGAGCAAAAGCACAATATTGTATTATAATATTAATATGAAAGTTATGCTTCTACATGAGCACTAACACGATATTTTATCATTTTATCGATGTTTATAGTATTGTAATTTTTTTCAAAAACAACAACACAATATTCTGCTAGAATATTGAAATGTATAAACTTTTTATTTTATGAATAACAAAACAATATTTTTCTTAAATATTAATAAATATGGGTTGTTTTTATTGAGGAAAATCAACATCATATTCATCTAGAATATATACGAATTTTAGTTATATTTCTTTAGGAACATAAACCAGTTTAAATAATGTTATAAATGACATTTATAATCTTACACGATTTGATATATAATACGATAAAAAAATTAACGAATGAATTTACTTTTAGCAAAAATGGAGCAATTAAATTGAAGTATTTTTCATATTTGACAAATGTAGAAATCTTTTGGTAGTTTATAAGTCTCAGTAGCCCATTTACAATTTGTTTTTTGTTGTGTGAGATTTGATTCACGATTGAGATTTGATTCACGATTTTCTATCTTTTCATGTATTATTCTGAAACAATTGCAGATGTGTATGACACTGGATATAAACTAATTCGAGAAGAAAACACGCAATTTTGGTGTATTGCATGAATAGTGGTGTGAATATTGATGTTTCAACATAAATAAGAGTATTCGTGTTGATAACTTGTTAAAATAAAATAAATATGAGATAATCGAATATGAATTGTATACTTCATTGAAATGATGGACCTATATATAAATAATATTATTTATCATTACTGGCGATCATCATCAATTTTGTACGTTAGTCAGAGCCTACTTTAGGTATTTGGCAACTTAGACTGTTGCCTAAGGATGACCCATAATTTTTTAAAATTTTTTAATATGTAATATTTGTTTTGTTAAAAAAATAAAAATAAAACCAAACCAACCTACAACAACTTAGTCCAATAAAACTCCAAATCATTTGTTGTAAAATGAAAAACCTAAATCGTTTAATTATTTCAAAATTTAAGAAACCAAATTCAATAACTAGATGTCTATTATTCTTCTATTTTTTCCGTTTATTTCCTAACATTAGAAACTCTCTCTTCATCTTCCTTGTGTCGATAAAATACATAAAACTCCAAAATGTTTCATCGATTAAATGTGCAATCAAAATAAAAACTATTTTCTTGAAAATTATTTGGATTAAAGATAAGCTTCCTCAATTGTTTTCTGAATTGAGGATTTGACGGAATTGGGTTACTCGCTAATTTTTGTTGATTGATTTTCATAAATTGATTTTTGATAAACACATTTTTGGAGCCAATTAGACATGACTTGAGGTAAGATTTCGAGTTATGAGTTCTGACATATAGAATTATCTGTTATGGTACATATGTGGATTTTTTAAATCATTTTTGTGATAATTTGATATTGATTTTTGTTTTAATTGTTTTTTTTACCCCTTCTTCTTTTTTTCTCACCCTTTTTTTCTCACCTTTTTTTTTTCTGTGTGTTAGTATTCAATTGATTCATTATCATTGATGAAACAAGTAAAGTGGAGACTTTAATTTAGAAAAGTTTTAGATTTTTGTTCATTTGAAAATTATCCTAACAATATTTTCATGCGATATTTTACTTACTCATTTGTTGTGTTATTTGATTTTTATAAAAGTATAATTTGAATCTCAAAAATATTTTAAAATTGATAAGTGCATTTTGTGCACTTATTCGGGTCCTTAAACTAAGTTTTTAATTCGTTATTTTAGTAATTTTCTACTTAATTCGGTGCATTATTCTTTACATTTCAGTTTTGGACCCATTTGTGAGAAATTGGAGAAGAATGGATGAAAAGAGGCACATATTGAAAGTTGAAGGACCACATTGCACATTATTGAAAAATGAAGGACCAAATTGGAGATTATCAAAAGTTGAAGGACCACATTGCACATTGTTGAAAGATGAAGGACTAAATTGGAGATTATTAAAAGATGAAGGACCACATTGAAGACTATTGAAAGTTGAAGGACCAAATTACAAACCATAAAAAGTTGGAGGATCAAAACATCATACTTGGAAGTTGTGAGCTGGGCGATCGCCCAACTCATAGCTGGGCGAGCGCCCAGCCGGGTTCGCCACAAGCAGAGAACAAACCTCATCCCTGGGCGATCGCCTGGGAATGGCCTGGGCGATCGCCCAGGCTAAATTTGGCTGCTGCGAGATTTTTTTCTTTTTTTGAATTCTAGTCTATTTAGGTAACTTTTGGCTCACGATTTCTGAATATTTTTTGGCATATTCTAGGGCATCATTAGGGTAGTATATATATGAGTTATGAACTCATAATAGGTTGTTGAGTTTTTGGGAGAAAAACATAGACGAAGGCATTAAACGGAGATCAAGACTACTTCTTTGAGGAATTGAACGAAGATCAACAACGAACAATTATTCTTTCAAGTCTTCTTCTTTTCCGGGTGATGAATTCCAAGTGTTCTTCCCCTTCTTATTTTCTTATTATTAGTATGCTAGGCTAGTTTAATTAGCGCTAGAATTACGATGAAACTTGTTGTTTAAATTCTTTTATCTTGAGACTTGGTTTTTGACACTTTACTTCAATATGGTTTTGAATAATTAATTTTGATTTGTTTGCATCTACAATTATATACGTAGTAATTATATGATTGTTGTGGTGTGTTTTACTAACGAAAGGTCGAAAGCATGCTAGACGCTATTTTAATTATCTTAAAGTCTGATAGGGGATAGAAATATACCGCTATACTTTAGGTGATCTTTAATTATCCATGGAAATTTAATGCTTTCATTTGTATTCGCATTCGTCATAGAAATATAGTCGAGTCATGCATATGAATAGGTTTAATTGTATTCGAGAGAAACTGTTGAACAATCTAGGGATATTGATCTTCATAACTGAATTAATTTGTCAAGACCAAGAATCAAGATAGACAAAATAACAACTACAGGTGGATTCAGAATTCTAGTGCTTTTCCCTTTTTAAAAGTTAATTTCATTTTTAGTTAATCTCAACCTTTCATTTATTTTGAGAAATAGTCGTTTAATTGTTTTTATTTTAATCTTTCAATTAGTTATAAAACACAAAATCTTTCAAAGTTCTTTAGATTCGGTTAAGGTTAGCATGATTAACTTGAATTATCTAAATCCTCGTGGGATCGATACTTGGACTCAAAATCCATTTTACTACTTGAGCGATCCGTGCACTTGCGAAAATTTTTAAGACATAAAATCGCTATCAAAAACATTATGGACTTTTAGATATAGATGATTTAGATTTATTTTCAGAATTTGGAGGGAAATTTTTCAAAAGGAAAATAATAGTCCAATGAAAATTCTTAATTACATAAAAAGAGTCGATTATTTTCCAAATGCATACACTGCTTATAGATTCTTGTTAACAATTCCAGTTTCAGTTGCTTCGGCGGAGAAGAGTTTTTCAAAATTAAAGTTGATAAAATCATATTTGAGACCAACTATTTCTCAAGAAAAATTGAACGGATTAGTTCTCTTGTCCATTAAACATGATTGTTTAGATAAACTTGAATATAATGATAATTAATTTTGCACCTCAAAAAGCAATGAAAATATATTTTATATATGTCTTTGTTTTATTTCCAGCTCCATGAGAACTAGTGAGTTTTCTCCAATCTGTCCGACTTGCACCGACCTTTCTCGTGTTTCAAGAAAAAAACTAGTTTTTTTTTTTATTGTCGTTTTTTTTAGATTGTATATTTCGTTGCTTTTAAACAATCTGTATTATGTTTTAAACATTATATTTTAGTATGAAACTTTCAATGTTGTTAATAGCTTGTCTTAAACTTTTATTAGTTTTCTCTTTATTAATGAAATGATATTTTGATAGACAGGAGAAATTTTTTTAATTTTATAATAAAAAAAATCCTTGAAAATGGCCTTTAATTTTTTTTCCCCAAGGCCCCTAATGCCTTGTGCAGGCTCTGGTGTCACTACATATACTGATGATGATCATTGATAATGATAAATAACATTACTCTTTGTATAGAAAAATGTATCACTGGAATTCTTAATTTCTACATTAAAATACATATTTAACAAAATTCAAAAATATGGATTGTAATCGAAATAGGTGGTTGGTAAGGCAAATACTGTGACATGATTAAATTTAGATTTTCATTTTTCAATAGCCAACCCTACAATCTCGTTCAAATTTGTTATTACTTTTTTTAGCGAGGTCGTAGACATTTTACGAAAAGATAATTAATGTCATAATTAATCAAACAATCGCAATGTAATTATAAACATTTCAAAATAACAATTTTAAACTAAAATTCATATTTTAAAAATTGACTCGGGCATCGACCCAAAAAAGTGAAAAGGTCAAGGGTCAAAGGGTCGAACCGGGGTTGACCCGGTGATTTTTAAAAATTAAAAAAAATTAAAAAATTAAAAATAAGTTTTTGAAAATCACAAAAATTGCTCAAAAGCAATTTTTTTTTTTGTTTTTCATTATTTTAATCCATTTCGTGCAAGAAGAAATACATTTCAATTATCACTTACAATTAATTGTAGAAATTTTTTTTTTTTAAACCAATAAAACTGGGAATAGTTCAATGAATTTCTCAAAACCGGGCAATGAATTTCTCAAAACCGGGCGGGTCGACAAATTTATTGGCAGGTTTTTAAATAAAGGGTTTTTCTATATAATCAATCTAATTTTGGAACCGATTCCCAATTTTACCGATTGAACCAACTGAATCGGATTAGTTCTGATAACACTACATTTTACATGCAGTAACGAGGTGACACCCATGGAATTAGCACTTGCAATTATTTATGTCGAAGCACATGAATAAAGTCGCACAAAATGTCTAACCGTCACAATTATCCATATTCCAAAACATGGGCAAATGAGATTTCATATATCACCGTGACATTATATTTACAATTGAGGGTCATAATCATGCATTGAAAGACCCACACATATTTTATAAACTAAACAAATTAGTATATGTCTCAATAAAAAGTCAAGTCAACATCTCCATTCTAAGGTAGATTCGAGATTACATGTCACAATTAATCAACAACTCATAACTTACGAAGATAAGATGTCTCAATGTATGAAGATACAATTTATCTTTGTTCTTGATTTTCATCAGCCACGAGTGCGGGTGTTAAGTTCTCAATTAGAGTTATTTGTATTGATAGTTTTAATTGATATAGATTATTAGAACTCTTATATATATGAAAATACATACATCCCATGTGGAAGCTATCACATAAAGCTAAGAGTACAACTGTCACAAAGTTAAGAGTCTATTAAACGAATCAGCCAAGTGCCTGCGTGGGAGAAACCGATATTTGACTTTGACTACATAAAGCATCACTTGTAGAAGCGCAATTTGTAACCTCATATGAGAAAGGATTGTATTTCAGGTAGATGTCAACCTTCTCCCTGAAGTGCCTAATTAATTTTTAATATATCATATACTTGTTGGAAATGGACCTTTGACATAATACTTGGGCTGGGCCCGACTTATCAAATATTATCATTATCTTTTTGGATAAAACTTATTCAAAATTAAGTATGATAACTTCCATCCAAAGAAACAGTTCATGTATGTGTAAATGGAAATCGTGGTAAGAGGTCATGGGTAAGTGGTGAGTTGAAAGCTGATCAACCGTTCTTCCCTCATCCATAAATAAGGTCCTCGGTTTTCATACTAAAACACACAAAAACGAAAACAGCAGCCTGCTTCATTCCTCTTCCATTTTATTTGTTTCAGAGAGTTCTTCAATTTCTTGGTTCGTTGTTCTTGCTGTATTAGTGCTACTACTGCAAGTGCCGATCGTTGTATCTTGGGAGGCGATTTACCACATTCCGTTAGCACCGAGTGCGGGGTAAAAACGTCTTAAGGACAGAGAGCCTAGTTCTCGCCTCGATCGTTATTATTTCGAAATTCTTGTCATAGTTTATGCTAATTTTATAATCTGCAAATTTCGTTTTCATTTCAGTTTTGATATTATGTTTTCATTTCAGTTTTATATTCTGCATTCATTTCAGTATTTATATTCTGCAACCTTGTGAACAAAACAGAAACTAAAAGCTGAACAATGCATGTTCCTTCACTGCTGATATGGTGTAATAAAGAGGACAATTTTTCCAACATCTTAAGACGTTTTTAGTTTTACTTTTATGGTTTTAAATTTTGTTTCCACAAGATTGCTGCCTCACACATTCTCTGATTATTTTGAAATAATAATGTTGCTGATTTTGTCAAATTCTGAAACTGTATTGCCGTGCATATACTGAATCTGTAATGCTGTGCATGTTCCTGGAATTTTCAAAATTCTGATATGCGCCTGTACATGCATTTTGATTCCAGTCCAGGTTGATATTATTTGCTTCCAATACAGTTTAGTTTGGTTTTGACTTGCATATTGTTAGACATGTTTATATGCTTACCAATTTTCTTAATTAATGTGTGCATGAGTCTGTGAAGTTCCGAATGCTGAGTAACTAATTTGTTTTACTTATTTAACATGAGTAATTAATTTGTTTTATTTGGCATGTGCATGGAAAATATCTAATTTGAACATAGGCATGGTTTCTGTTGCCTACCAAAAGTCTTAATTCTTTAAAAATTTGTAATATTGAATTGGTCTCAAAACTAAAAGTTATAACTCTAAATTCTGATTCGTTGAACTTCTGTTTTGAAACAGAAATGGCCAACACTGTTGGAACTAATGCAATTCCCCCTACTGTGGCACCTACTGTGATGCCTACTGTGATACCTACTGTGACGCCTACTGTGGCTGGTCCGTCTGCTTCGACTTATGTTCCTCATGGGGAGAAACCTGAAAAATTTAATGGGGTCGATTTTAAGAGATGGTAGCAGAAAATGCTGTTTTATTTAACCACGCTGAACTTGGCAAGATTTCTCACGGAGGATCCTCCTTCGGTTCAACAAGGAGAAAATAATCGAGCTTCGGTTATTGCCTTGGACGCATGGAAACACTCTGACTTTCTATGCAAAAACTATGTACTGAATGGACTGAATGATTCATTATATGGTGTATATAGCGTTATGAAATCTGCAAAAGAATTATGGGAATCTTTAGAGAAAAAATATAAAACAGAAGATGCCGGAACTAAAAAGTTTCTTGTCGGTAAATTTCTGGAATTTAAAATGATTGACTCTAAATCTGTTATTTCCCAAGTTCAAGATTTGCAGGTACTCCTCCATGATTTACATGCTGAAAAATTGACTGTAAGTGAGTCATTCCAAGTAGCAGCTGTAATTGAGAAACTCCCACCTTCCTGGAGAGATTTCAAAAATTACCTCAAACACAAGCGGAAGGAAATGAACTTGGAGGAGTTGATTGTGCGCTTGAGGATAGAAGAAGACACTAAAAAGTCTGAAAGGAGGAATGGAGGACCAAGCATGGAAGCTAAGGCAAACATTGCTGAATCGAGTTCAAAGAAGAACATGAAAAGGAAGCACTCAAGTTATGCTCCTAAGAAGATTGAGAACAACCAGACAAACAAGAAGTTCAAAGGGGATTGCTACAATTGTGGCAAACCTGGACATCGCTCAATTGACTGTCGCAAGCCTAAAAAGCAAAATGATCGTGCACATGTAGTTGAAACTGATAATCTAACTGAGGGTGTTCAAGAAATGCACCTATCTGCTGTAATATCTGAATGTAATTCTGTTGGAAATCCCAGGGAATGGTGGGTGGACACTGGTGCTACTCGCCACATATGTGCTGAAAAGAACATGTTCTCTGATTACAAAACTATCAACGGAGAACAACTGTTCATGGGAAATTCCTCAAGCTCAAAGGTTGAAGGACAAGGAAAGGTAACCTTGAAGATGACGTCTGGCAAGGAACTCGTCCTCAACAATGTGCTGCATGTACCAGATATTCGAAAAAATCTTGTTTCTGGTTCTCTTCTTAGCAAGAATGGGTTTAAGTTAGTATTTGTATCTGACAAATTTGTACTAACTAAGAATGGAATGTATGTGGGAAAGGGATATATGACTGGTGGGATGTTCAAGATGAACGTCCTTACTATTGTACCCAAATTGAACAAGATTAATGAAGCTTCTACTTCTGCGTATATCGTTGAATCTTCTTGTTTATGGCACAACAGATTAGGACACGCAAACTTTAAATCTGTGCGCAAATTAATGAACTTAAATTTGCTACCTTCTTTAAGTTTCGATCCTAATCACAAATGCGAAACTTGTGTTGAGGCTAAGTTAGCCAAACGACCGTTTCCTTCGGTTGAAAGAAATACTTCACCTTTGGAATTAATTCACAGCGATATATGTGACTTGAAATTTGTACAAACTAAAGGTGGGAAAAAGTATTTCATTACCTTCATTGACGATTGCACTCGGTACTGCTATGTTTATTTATTAAGAAGCAAAGATGAGGCTTTGGAAATGTTTAAACATTATAAGAATGAAGTTGAAAATCAACTTAGCAAAACAATAAAAATTGTTCGAAGTGATAGAGGTGGAGAATATGGAGCGCCGTTTGAAGAATTTTGTTCTGAACAAGGCATTATTCATCAAACAACGGTTCCTTACTCACCCCAATCTAATGGTATTGCGGAACGTAAGAACCGCACGCTTAAAGAAATGATGAATGCTATGTTGATTAGTTCTGGTCTACCCCAGAATTTGTGGGGAGAAGCTATCCTCTCGGCAAATCACATTCTTAATAAAATATCACACAAAGTAAAGGATGAAACACCTTACGAGTTATGGAAAGGACACAAACCTTCATATAAATACCTGAAAGTGTGGGGGTGTTTGGCAAAGGTAGAAGTGCTAAAACCTAAACAAATAAAAATAGGACCGAAAACTGTAGATTGCATATTTATTGGATATGCTCATAACAGTAGTGCATATCGTTTTCTTGTGCACAAGTCTGAGATCACTGATATACATGAAGATACTATCATTGAATCAAGAAATGCAAGTTTCTTCGAACATGTCTTTCCTCGTAAAGACAAAATTGATGTAAGTGTAACAAAACGAACTTACGATACTGCAAATGATAGTGAAAATGAAGAAGAACCCAGACGCAGTAAAAGGGCTAGAAAGTCTACGTCCTTTGGTTCAGAATTTCTAACATACATGATCGAAAATGAACCTAAGACATTTAGTGAAGCAATGTCAACACCAGAGGCTCCTTTTTGGAAAGAAGCTATCAATAGTGAAATTGAGTCAATAATGCAAAATCACACTTGGGAGTTGGTTGATCTCCCACCTGGAAATAAACCTCTAGGTTGCAAGTGGATTTTCAAGAAAAAATTGAAATCAGATGGATCTATTGATAAATACAAGGCTCGATTGGTAGCAAAAGGATATAGACAAAAGGAAAGTCTTGATTTCTTTGATACTTACTCACCAGTAACGAGGATTACTTCGATAAGAATCCTCATTGCAATTGCTGCGATACACAATCTCGAAATTCATCAAATGGATGTTAAAACAGCATTTCTAAACGGTGAGTTAGAAGAAGAAATATACATGAAGCAACCTGAGGGATTTGTTGCTCATGGACAAGAGAAAAAGGTTTGCAGACTCGTTAAGTCATTATATGGATTAAAACAGGCGCCAAAACAGTGGCACCAAAAGTTTGACAAAACGATGTTGTCAAATGGATTTAAAATTAACGAGTGTGACAAATGTGTGTACAATAAAAGTACTCCCACAGCATATGTCTTAGTATGTCTATATGTGGATGATATGCTAATTCTAGGTAGCAATCATGATATTATAATGTCCACTAAGAAAATGCTAACAAAACATTTTGACATGAAGGACATGGGTGTAGCAGATGTAATTCTTGGAATTAAAATTTCTAAAACACCAGATGGCATTGTTCTCTCACAATCTCATTATGTTGAGTCTGTGCTAAAGAGGTTTGGAGTCTTTGATGAAAGTCCTGTCAAAACTCCGGTAGACACAAGTCTACACTTAGCCAAAAATAGAGGTGAACCTATACATCAATTAAGATATTCTCAGATTATTGGAAGTCTGATGTATTTAATGAACTGCACACGTCCAGACATTGCGTTCGCGGTTAATAAATTGAGTAGGTTCACATGTAATCCAAGCAATGATCACTGGAAGGCATTGAATAGGGTACTTCAATATTTGAAGCATACCTTAACATTTGGATTACATTATATGAGATATCCAGCAGTATTAGAAGGATATTGTGATGCAAATTGGATATCTGATATGAAAGATTCTAAATCCACAAGTGGTTATATTTTTACACTTGGTGGTGCAGCTGTGTCCTGGAAATCTTCAAAGCAAACTTGCATAGCTCGATCAACAATGGAATCGGAGTTTATAGCATTAGATAAAGCTGGAGAAGAAGCAGAATGGCTTCGTAACTTCTTAGAGGATATTCCGTGTTGGACCAAGCCGGTACCTGCAATTAGCATTCTCTGCGACAATCAGTCGGCTATTGCAAGGGCACAAAATTGTATGTATAATGGTAAGTCTAGACATATACGTCGTAGACACAATACCA
Organism: Forsythia viridissima; assembly: GCA_030279155.1. NCBI lineage: Eukaryota > Viridiplantae > Streptophyta > Magnoliopsida > Lamiales > Oleaceae > Forsythia > Forsythia viridissima. The sequence continues at coordinate 65,763,324 of CM059033.1, read as the reverse complement.
TAAGACAGTTGATCTCAAATGGTATTATCTCCATTGATTATGTGAAATCAAAGGAGAATCTCGCGGATCCGCTTACAAAAGGCCTACCAAGAGATCAAGTATATTATCTATCAAAGGGAATGGGATTAAAGCCTAATATGCATGAATCTTAATGATGGTAACCCAACCTTGTTGACTGGAGATCCCAAGATCTTGGTTCAATGGGACAACTAAGTTATTAAGACTCAGTTAAGCACTTATCCATTCCTTTATAAAAGTGCTGTCTGCAGAATATAAAAGGTTAAGTTATAACTTTTAATGATTCCTATAGCTTGAACAAACCAAGTGGAGTGTAGCAGAATACTCTTCATAGGAGATCACCTATATAAGTGTGAAGTGGGGCCGCTTACATGAGAATTTGAGGCTTAAATTCTCTAGAGCACTTATGAATACCAAGAACTGTTCAGGGCCAAAATGAACACAACTATGAGAACCAAAGAAATGATTGGAAGGTTATTGTGTGGATACTATTGTCTTGGTTTACATTAACAGCTGAGCAGTTCAAGACATCAAGTTCACTGAATAGCTAAGTAAACTCGATAGTATTCCACTAAGGCAGGTTCAAAGCCAAAAGCTACCTTTCCTGATGCAATAAGCCTTTCGCTTGTACTCTCTGAATCCAGTCTGCATTGCATTTAGCATATTCGTGACAATTTCCATTCATGTGGGGGATTGTTGGAAATGGACCTTTGACATAATACTTGGGCTGGGCCCGACTTATCAAATATTATCATTATCTTTTTGGATAAAACTTATTCAAAATTAAGTATGATAACTTCTATCCAAAGAAACAGTTCATGTATGTGTAAATGGAAATCGTGGTAAGAGGTCATGGGTAAGTGGTGAGTTTGAAAGCTGATCAACCGTTCTTCCCTCATCCATAAATAAGGTCCTCGGTTTTCATACTAAAACACACAAAAACGAAAACAGCAGCCTGCTTCATTCCTCTTCCATTTTATTTGTTTCAGAGAGTTCTTCAATTTCTTGGTTCGTTGTTCTTGCTGTATTAGTGCTACTACTGCAAGTGCCGATCGTTGTATCTTGGGAGGCGATTTACCACATTCCGTTAGCACCGAGTGCGGGGTAAAAACGTCTTAAGGACAGAGAGCCTAGTTCTCGCCTCGATCGTTATTATTTCGAAATTCTTGTCATAGTTTATGCTAATTTTATAATCTGCAAATTTCGTTTTCATTTCAGTTTTGATATTATGTTTTCATTTCAGTTTTATATTCTGCATTCATTTCAGTATTTATATTCTGCAACCTTGTGAACAAAACAGAAACTAAAAGCTGAACAATGCATGTTCCTTCACTGCTGATATGGTGTAATAAAGAGGACAATTTTTCCAACAATACTTTAGTCGATAATAAGTTGCTTATGGTAAAGTCGGAAAAATAGTTGAGTTTAACGGCGAAAAGCTCTTTTCAAATGAAGTATTTCACAATTGGACTCAAATGCGACAATAAGTGATCTCATTGAATGTAAAGGAAGTGCGAAAGAGTGTAATTGTCTTATCACACTATCTGACTTGTATGTGAAAAGCATCTCGTACATGTAACTAATCCCTTCCCATCGAAGGTGTGCTTCAATTGAACATGGCAAAATGAAAGAAAAGATAGGCAAGATGGGATGGAGAGAAAGAGATAAAACTCTAATTATCTATTTTTTTATTGACCGGGATAATAGAATATTCGTGCTTACACATAAATTGAGCGACATTGGAAATTGATATATAACAATATTTTTGGTTTAAATGATGAAAAAGTCTGAAAAATGACCTAAATATCCATGCTCATTTATCTATAAATATTCATTTTTTTTTTTCATTTGAAGGTACATTTTATTTACACAAAATATACATAAAACACATGTTGAGCCAATTTTTGTTCTCATTTTTTTTATATTCACATTATGTTCCATAACTTGATCATCAAAGTACTTACGACCCTTGCATCATTCCGTGGGATCGCCTTTCGGTAATCTAACATATACTCCAAGTGTGTGCAGATTAACAGTGACGTGATTTATTTTACGTTAGGATTAAAGTCAATTCAGATTTTAAGGTTAACAAATACTATTTTGGAATTGATGGAAGGGAGTGAAATAGTAACTAATACATGTGATGAAAAAAGTAGTATTTTCAATTAATTATTTTTGTCTAATTTGGCATTGGTCAAAATAAAAAAAAAATTAACTAAAAGCCTAGACTGTCAAAATATTACATAACTGCGGTATTTTTTTAGTAAATAAACTTATACAAGTTTTGTTCTTTATTTTCTCTATTTTAAAACTATACCAGTAAATCTTTTTAAGTTAGCTCTCTCTATTGGTTAAACTTAAAAAGCTACTTATAAGTAAACATGTAAAATATAAAATAAATTATCTTTTATTGGTCAAAACATTTTATTTTTTTTCCCTTTTATTTTAGCTGTTCTTCTTTTAACAAAAAAAATTGTTGCATTCATTATGACTATGTTTGATAAATTTTTTTGTAAATTATAAGCAGTAGACCATATGAAATGTATAAATAAAAAGTAGATAAAAATTATAAATTCTACAAAATGTATGAATAAAAGTAATGTTTAACTGACTTATAATTATTTATAAACACACACACATATATTATATGTAACTTTGGCGTGAATATGTGGGACTCCAGGTGCAAATTTCCCAAAAAAATAATATCATTTTTATTTTTTAATCCCAAAGATTCCGGGAAAGCGCGGCAAAATTCAGTTTCCAATTCCCGCCATAAAACCCTAACCCACAAACTCTCTTAGATCCAAATCTCCCATATTCAATTTTCACGCATTTCAGACTTCTCCTCCTACAAGGCATCGAAATCAATAGACCAGAAACGAATTCCTTTTCAAGCCCAAATCAATACAAATTATAGGGTTTCATATCAAGCCTAATGGAAGGATTATCCAGCATTTGCGGTGGCCTCGGACTCATCGAAGAGGATGATGACGGCAATACCATTGGCTACTCGAAGGGGGAGTACTGCTTGGGTACTGTTAGAATTTCAAAGAAAAGAAAAAAAGATTACAATTTTATGTTTTTTTTTTTAAAACACAAAATATAGAAGTGATTATTTGTATGTTTATCTGATGTTTATTGTTCAGTTCACAGAGGAGTTTGTTAATTTTCGTTTTTGAACTTCTTTTCAGATAATTTGAAGGACTTGTTAAGGTTTCTGAGGCGAGACGATCCAGAAAAGCGAGAGGTGTTCAAGCAAGTTTGTAAATGGAATGTCGTGGGGAAAGATTTGATACCCATCATTGAACATTGCCAAGAGGATCGTAATTTGGTGCTAAACGCAGGCAATATAATTCTCTCATTCTCTCAAAATGTGTACACCATGTATATCTGAAATGTAGTATATTTAGTAAAATATTGTATTAATTTTTCATTTTTAATAATGCAGTGAAGGTTTTGGTGTTTTTAACTATGCCCGTTGAGCCTGCGTCTAATGATATACCGCAGCAGGTAGAGTATCTTTGGGGATTGAAGGCTGTGGTTACATTCAGCGATGCTGTCCCAGTGATAGTGTCTCTCTTGGAAACTCCTCTAGAAAATTTGGAGAAGTAAGAGGGCATTTCATATGAGTATTTGTTTGATTTTGTAAATATGGAAATTAGTTGTGAAGTTTGGAATGATTTTTGTGTCATTACTTGGAGCCCTGGAAATGAAAGTCTTAAGGATGCTGTGTTGGAACCCCAGCGTGAAAGATTCCCTACTTAGATTTCTCTTATTCCTGGCGGCAAAAGTTTTGTAGCGATAGAAGGCAAGCTGTAAGGGGGATGGGGGAGGAGTTACCCACGGCATACAGCTAGAAGTCCAAAACGCCTATTTTATCACTTTTTTCCTTCAATTTGAAATTTTCATCAATTTGGCACCACTAGACTTTTGAGTCTGTATGTTGCTATGCATTGGCTGAAAACCATATTGCTCCACTCATTATAAATTTCATGTTTTTGAGGTAACTGGTTGTAGTAATCTTTATTCATACATTTTCTCACTTTTGAATCTTGTTCTAGGCCCATTATTTTAATTGAATGCAACTTCAGGCATGGGAAGGACAAAGTAAAGATGAAATTAGATTCCTTTTCTTTCAAGTTGTAGGTGTTTCTTTATTAGTCTGATAATTCAGTCCTTTTACAATCAAGATCCCTTTTGTTAGTTGATCTGCATTATTTGTTTCTTATTTTATTGGGTTAATTTTGATTTTGCATGCCCAATATATGCAATTGGTTTATATATCTGATCTTATGACTAAATTCATGTTAACCAGTGAATTCTTCACAGAAGATGACTGGAAATTGGTCCAGTTGGTGCTTACTTTTTTCCGAAACACCCTAGCGATTCAAGATATATCAAGTCAGCAGAAAGTTGGGGGATCTGCCACTCAATTCTTATCACTGCGAGACAGGTTTCTAGAACTGTTGTTCCAGGAGAATGTGATGGACTTGATCTTAGTTTTGTCGCAGCATGCCGGCGGTCCTCGTGGCTATCTCCGTCAAGATAATCTGCTTTTATTGGAGACTTTCTTTTATGTATTTAAGGGTCAAGAGCCAGAGTTAATTGTTAAGACGTATTTAAAGGGCTCAAAGGTTTGTCTGCTGTTATTGCTTCGGGTGTATGTCCCACCGCCTTCTTTTACCACATGGACAGTAATTATTCTCAATAAAGTTGGGCGATGCTTTTGAAAATACAAATAATTATATAAAAGTCGACTTTCCATAAAACCTTGTTGCAGAAAATTTTAAAATTTATTGTTAGATCTGGTGTACAGTTGTTGTCTTTTGGTTTCTTTCTTTCATTGATCATACTTTTCTTTTTAAGTTTTCTATTGTTTGGGTTTATCTGCAACTGTCTCAAAAGTGTCTTCGTGTATGACATGGTAATGTTTCAGCAGCCAAGTTACTGCAATAAGCAACCTATAGTTATTAAAGTTTAATCAGTTGCCAAAGTAGTTACTGCAATTAGCCATCTATCTTTTAAAAGTTTGATCAGTTGCCACAGCCCATTCAAGTGCCAATAAAGTTGTGTATTTTGAAGTTAGCAGTGGTATATCCAGGATCTAATCTCAGCGAGGACAAAGCTTATAGGTATCTCGTGGGGGTAAAATCAGTGTTATGACTCTACTTTTTTAAGTGCTGAATACAAGAGGGTTAATTAGAGTTACAGTGGTGTCAGCCAAGGCAAATGCCCCCATTACCTCCATAATAAACTTGCCACTGATAGCAAGATGCCGTAACTCTCCTGCAATTTGACCCATTTTGGAAATGCTAAAAAAATTACTACCGTGTTGCCTTCCCTCCTGCATATATGAGAAATCTGACTATGTGTTGCATCTAATAAATTATTTCATCATACTCTTCTTGGCTTACCTTGACTTCTAGTACTGCTTAAGTGTTGGTGCTAGAAAAACCTGTCTGATTTCAAGAAAGAGTAGTTTTACTCAACCAGAGACCATTTCCACTTCTCTATATTACAGTAAGCATAATGGAGGAATGTTTTTTTGGTTCCAACTTCCAACTAGTGGTTTCTACTCACAAATAAGTTTCCAGATACAATTTCTTTCTGGCTGGTTTTTTTGGTTAGTTTATGGGTTACTGTTGTCAAATATCACGCTCCTTGTATACGCAGTTATTTAGTTGTACATATAATGATTTTTTTTCATTAGGTGGATCAAGGTGCTGAAACTTCAGTTGATGGCCTCCGTTATATTATTGAAGAGGAACGAGAAAAAAGAAAGCTCACCAGATTATTGAATCTAAATTGTTACTCACAGTTTAGTGGAACATTTACCCGACTTACCTTGGTATGTGCTTATTACTGTCTCAGATGCACCAACCATTTGTATCTGGCTTTAGTAATTTCTTTGTTCTCATACATATAAACAGGATGGTTCTAAAGCACTATTCAAAGGAAATCCCTGTTCTTCTTCTGCTGATGCTTTGCTCAAAGCTAACAAAAATCCCAGAGGCCCATCAAAAAGAACGATGTGGGACCATGGAGAACTACCTGCAACGAACAATGAAATTCTAAAATTGCTCTATGATTTTACTAGCCAGTTTCTAACAGGGGGATACAATGGTAGTAGTTAATTTTTTTCTTACTTTAATGAAGCTTAATATATATTTTCTCTCTTCCTTTTTTTATAATGTTGCTTGTGTATGATCTAATTGTGCATTCAATGTGGATAAGTATTGATGCAGTCAATGCGCGAGGATATTGACAAAGAACATCAAGACGTTGAAAACGGCGACGTCGTCATTTTCTTTCAAGTTGCTCGATTTGTCACTGGTTTTCAATATCACAAGTTCTTAATTTTAAAGGTAAAAAACTATTTTATGGAACTCAAATTTTTTTCCCCCGGTGTATTACATACATTCATTTTGTACTAGTCAACTACCACGCCTTGTGGCATAAGATGGCCGTAATAAGCCAGGAGTACACCATCAAGGGGTGTACATATTCTCTTTGACAAATACAATTTATTTAAACTTCCTGTGATGCATGCCGTTTGAACTATTTATCAGATAGACTTGATCCTGATATTCTTCTTTCAAAATCCCACCCTGTGCTTACAATTGTAGGAAAGAAAGCACAGCCTTTTGAAAAAGAAATGAATAAACGCTTATATGTCAAGAATTGATGACGAATGCAATCACTTCTACACTTACATTGCAATGTTTGATCAAATATAGAGTGCCACCAACTCAGGATAACCCCAAATGATTTTATAAATGCTACGTATCTCACATTTTTTATTTTGAGCATTCCATTAGTTCTCACGTGCTCTTGTTGGTGGGACATATCAAGAAAAAAAATGAGATGGGAGGTCTTTTAAGAAGCTTAGCTTAAGCTCATTCAAAGGAGTGTCATCGAGCCATCAACTTAAGGAAAAGAACTAATGAGTAAAGAACTGTGATAGTTAAGCAAAAAGGAGATTGAGGTGTTGTTTTCGTCACTCTGGGTTTGTTGGGCAGTTTACAGATTTCAATCTTTTGAGGGCCATGGATACACATTTTTGGTTACCAGATATACTCATGCCTCCTTGGGGTTTATCAACAAAAACTTACAGATAATAGGAGAGCTTTAGGAGATGCAACAAAATATAATCAATAGGCCTTGTTATCGGGAATTGGCACTTCTGTTGTTTAGTTGATTTGTAAATAGAAGTTTCTTGTTTATATGATTACTTATTTAGGTAGAGGGTCTGAGACTGGTGCAAGAAGGTACAAGAAATTCTTATAAGCAGACTCAGACTCGTCCAAAGGAGAAGTTCTTATAATCACAGCTGAGACTCAGGTTGTCCAGAGAGGTTTCACAGATTTAGTGAATTGCATCAGGAAAACCCTGCAGCAGTTATTGTGAAGTAAATGAGAAATACTTTCGAACACTTAAGCTTCATTTATGATGTTCTATTTTGTTCTTGGTCACAAGCGCGATAGAGGATGATGAAGAAATTAGGCTGCTGTTGATCTAGCTCTGTATAATTTCTGAACTCAATTTGCACGGGACCTTGAATTTGAAATAACGTTGTGAGTTTAGATTTCTTCTTCTAAGAGCTCAAGTGGTTTTTTTTTTTTGCCGGGCCAGGGGGGCAGCCGGCAGGAAAGAAGAAATTATTATTATGATGTTCTTCATATTGAGTAGGCATGCCTCTTCTTATTAGTTTGTATCCCTAGTTTTCAATGCCAGTCTCTAGTGTCAGGTGCTGATATCTTTTGCTCCACACTTTAATAGCCTAGCATTAATGTGGACAATGAAGCACCAGTAACTCATGATGGGAGCACTTTGTTCAAAGGCAATATATGTGGACCAATTGCTGAAACGCTTAACGAGTCAATGTTCCAACTAGTCATTTCGAAATGGCGTTACGCATTTGATGGTTTGAAGATGACAAATGAGTATAAATTTCTTTCAGCAGCTGGATCCCTTATGAAAACTTTGGTGAGATATTTTCCACTATTTTCTTACCTGTTTGTTCAAGTGTTCATTGAAAAAAATATAACATGCATTGCAAATGTAACATTTGGTTTTCCATTCCTGAACCAAAGCATTAGCATGCTCATTATTTCAGATAATACCTTCATAAATGCGAAGTTGTATTTTTATTTCTTTTCTGATGTTAGTTGAATGTGAGTTTGCCGCATTCAAATTGTAACATTTCTAACTTGTTATGTTATAGAGACAGACAACGTTCATCATCGAGGGCATTTTAATATCATCATTATAACATTTCACTTTTCTGTATTTGCTTCTTCCATCTATTTCATCCTTCTTGCCACGGGTTTATGCCTATAGCCCTCCTCATATCTGACCTGTTCGCTGAGCTAGATTATTACCCTGTAAAGCTTGATTATCACTTCTCAAGCACATTGTTCCGAAACACCTAACGTCCAGTTTCTAATTACTGGTATTTTGATAGAAAACGCATGCTCATACAATATTGAAATTCCCCAAGAAAATTGCTATCTTGGCTGTCTTGTTCATCACCAATAGCTAAGGTTGTTTTATATTATTGCACCACTTTAACAGATAATCCTGTTACCTGCAGATACGTATGCTGGATTTGGTGCTCAAGCAGTCCCCAGAAGATGCTCAGGAGCTTCAGATAGCTCGCATCCTTCTATACAAGCTATTCTATGATCAAACCGAAGAAGGGATGACTCAATTTCTGTTGAACCTGATCAAATCATTTGATATTCATAAACAGTCCAAAAGGTTTCACTCTGTTATAACCCATAAAAGATTGTCTTTATAGTTTTTTTTTTTTTACCTAACTGCAACTCTACTTGCTCTCGACTCTTGGTTTTCATGGCTTGACATGGATATCATAGTTTTCCAAGTGAGAGATTAAAGCATGAGAGCAGCTAGATTTTGCTAGTAAATTTGGAAATGATACGTCATAATTGGGATCACCTAGTTTGTGCACCTAGAGCGCTGCCTTCTGCTCCAGGGCTAATTCGAGTTCCTGGAGCTAATAAAAGAACAATTTCTAAATTTTGCTTGCCAAATTTGTGGTGCTTGTTCTAAGTTGCAAATGAGTTGATTTTACCAATTCAGTTAATTGGATCGTGTCATGCATGCACATAAAGAGTACCTGCATAATATCAAGTCAAAGCTGAGCCTTCTTGTAGCAAAGAGACTCTTTCAGGGTAATGGATCCCTGGTGAACATGGAAGCTTATAGCTCCTTGCAACAAGCCAAAAGCTGTACCCTTTGGGAGCTGTAGCTCATTTTCTTCTGAGATAAATTTCTATTACTGATAAATCAAATTGAGATGACTCATTATTCTGCATCAACATGGCAATTAACCTTTCTCATCAAGGCAACCGACCCATTATCTTAAATTTCTACCCATGTTTATTGGTATATTCTTAAAATTTATCAGCTGTTTTTTATACATAACTTGAGCATTAAGTAAACCACTACTATTGTAACGACATTTTATTTCACACCATATATCATCTATATTATTAATTATTTTAATTTTTTTTATTCTTAATGATGCTATCAAGGCTCTCTCACACCTCTAATTCTTAGCTACAAAAGTGATGTCCATCTCACGTGCATGCATTCGACGTGCTGTGTGATTTTAGTTTATATATTCTCTGTATGCCACGTGCATCCATCTGTGTTTACTTGAGTTTCTGATTGTTGATTAAATTTTCAGTATTTCCAGTTCAGACATCAAACAGCAAGGCATAGGAAAGATGTAACAGAAGAAATTATAAATATGATTTGGATAAAAAAAATATGTAGATTTTGTTAGAAACTTCTGATTAGGCTGATTGCAGTAGCATTGCCCTGCAATGAGCATCAGCTCAAATATTCTAATGGAATTCACAAATTATTCTTTTAATTATAAAGTACGATACACACATGTAGGCACAAATAGAAGTCTGTTTAGACAATGTAATCTTACGTGGCTAATTCACTTACTTTCACATTCAATATGTATACCCGGCTAATGTTGCAGTTCTTTTCTTTCCAGTGATCTTGCCAACTTGGTGGAAACTATACATGTAGTTCTACGACTCATGGAGAACCTTCAAGCACGTGGCACATTAAGGGTATGCCTTGTTTAACTTTAGCATTACTTTGAGAAGTTTGTGTACTTCTGTTCGTTTTTGCAGTGTTGTTTAATTTGTCTTTTCAACTCTTCAGTTTTTTGAGATAGTCATACTCCATATTACAAGTGGCTGCTGGCTTAATGGATTCAACTTCTAGTTTTGAAAATTCTCTATCTTTATTTGTGAATACATTTATTAGTATTTCCAGTCAGTTCTCACACCTGATTTTTGGACTTGAACCTACAGGTTTGGGCTTCTAAAATATCTTCCCAACATGATAATACCATTGTTTCTTATTTTATCTGTTAATATTAGTGATTTCGTAACTTTCTCCAACTAGATTCAGATCTTAACAGGTTTGGGCTTCTATGTGATGTAAACTCCCATATGATAAACATTATAACCTATACAATGTGGAAAGGCCAATTGAACAATGAAAGAATTGAAAAAAGTAGACGGTGTTTGAGATTTTATGCTGAAAATGAAGTTTAAAGTTAACACTCACTCATATTTAAAATGAATGTACTGTTTTAATATTTTACATTCAATCATACATGTTTTAAAGAGCTATATTTTACACTGATTAATTTGAGTATTAAATTATAAGACCTCCCAAATTGTACTGTTTTAATATTTTTCATTCAATCATACATGTTTTAAGGAGCTATATTTTACTTGATTAATTTGAGTATTAAATTTTAAGACTTCCCAAATTGTAGTAGTTGGTGTGAATTTTTCTTTATGCAGGGATTTGAACACGTAAAGAGCTGATATCAAATATTGCTTCAGTAAAAATAGTATAATTCACCACAAAAGTTAAATCAGGATATTCACTTTGGAAAAGCTCAACTCAATTCAACAAAGCCTTAGCCCATACCTTGGCCAAAAGAAAAAGCCTTTGCCCAATCCCATACAGCTATATTTATTTTGGAGTGGGCTACATGTGTCCTCTTTTTTCGCTCCACTCTTTCCGGGCTATCTTTAAATTAAATAAAAAATTTTTGAGTCATCTAATGTTACATTGACATTTTACTCTAGGTTTATTGTTCTGATTTAATACAAATTTTATTATACTGGTTAAATTGTGTGATATTTTCTAAAAATTTGCCTAGTTTTCATGAAGTAATATGATAAATGTTATATTATTTTTATCTATGGTTGGAAAGCTACATAGGCACAGAATAAACATCATGAAAGGAGATTGTCTAAGAGTATGCTTATGACGTCTAAAATATTTATCTATACATATTACAAGCACTCTTAAATAATGGCGTAAAAGATGAAAAATCATATAATTAGTACTCTTAGTGTATTCTTTTTCACCTTTAATGATATGATAAAGCCAACTTCCTCCCTCCCACCATTTTTTCTCTCTATTGGGTTCTAAGTGACCATGCTGAAGAACTTTTATTTCTTTTTCTGTTGTTGCTATTATGTAGATATTATCGCTTGGAATTTAAAAAATCAATTATCAATTATTGACATGCAGCACATGTTTACAGTAGTAATATAGAATGTGGAACTGATTTTTGGTTGTCTCCTTACCATCTTTGTAGCTAATATAGCTTATGAGTGATAAATTTGTTTACATTGTATGCATCATATGTTTCTAACAAATGCTTTTCTCAATTTGCTTTCTACTGGGAGAATTTATTATACCTTACAATTAAACAGAAGTTTGGTTGGTTTGTTGAGTTGCGAATGTCACTGCTATACTGGGAATCCTGAGGCTTGAGTATACTATTGTAATCCTGGACTGCCCATTTGTTTTTGTAAGTTAGGATCCATACATTTTTAATATTGTTGGGATGTTGTACTGTTGAAAACAAAATTCAAATAAATAAATTTGTCACTAACAGTTTAAGCTTTTTAAATGAGGTGGCTTAACATGAAATTCGTGACAGCAATCATCTTCCAGTGAACTTGTTTTCTATGGGTTTTGTAAGCATGATTATCTTGAACTTTTGCCTTGTTTGTGTGAAATACCACAATATCAGTGAACAACGATTCTTTACTCAATCACCATTATTTATAGATGTATGTTCCGTACTTGATAAACATAGTTCTCTAGTGGGAAAGCTTTTGCTTTGATCTTAATATCTATTATTGCAATTCTTGTTATGGCAAAGGTTTCCAAAAAGTCAAGGAAGAGAAGAATGAAGACAGCTATGAACATCAAGACTGATATTGCTTGTGAACCAAGTGTAGATAATTCTACCACTCAGAATGAGGTTGGTGGCTCTATTTGTGAAGAATCTGTGGATGCAAATGTGCCAAAAAGGGAAAAGTTAACAAACCATGATTGTGATGGAGAGACAGATACCAGGAATCCCGTTCAGGTTGATGAACCTGTAACATTGGGATCAAAACCATTGAATCTTGGAAGCAATGAATCAGAGATGGAAGGAACAAATAGGATTGATACTAATGATGGTCTTTATCTTGGAACTGATGATTCTTCTGGTGACGAGCAGCCAGCATTGATAGATGAAGTTGATTTGAAGGTATCTTCTTTGGTTTCTGCTTTTGCAAACAACACCATCATTAGGAATCTTTGTTGGTTGCTGAAGTTCTATAAAAGCAATTCCATCAGTACAAATCACTATATTATAAGCTTGCTTGGGAGGATCTGCGATGATTTGGAACTTTCTCCAATGCTATACCAGGTAGATGGATGAAACCAATTTTATCATAACCGTTTTAGCTCCAATAATTTGTAAAACAAGATTGAGATAGAGTAGAAACTTGTATTAACTTATACTGAACAACTTTACAGTTATCATACCTGACAATATTCTACGATATCCTGGACGAGCAGAAGTCAAGGCCAGGCAAAGAATATGAGAATGTTGTTACCTTTTTGACAACTTTGATTAGGAGAATGCTAAGGAAAATGAAAAGTCATCCCTTTCTTTTCGTAGAAGTTCTGTTTTGGAAGACAAGAAAAGAATGCCATTACATAAACTGCGGATCCATGCTAGATGAGCTTAGTAGTTTGAGGAATGACAATGGAAAGGGCAGAAATGTTGCTCCAAATGGAGAAACTGGTTTCTTTGAAGGGAAAAGATGGGTTTGCAGAAGCATAGCTGATGCTCTAGGAGATGATGATTTTGTGATACCAAGCCACAATGGCAAAGTGTAAGATTCTTTTATAAACTTTAAATGGTTGGATTTTTTTTTATATTTGTCTAAGCCATATTTGCTGGTGTAGTCCCCTAAGCTTGAAAACAATTTTACAATCTGAAGTATTGTCAGAAGTTTGAATGGAAGTGCACAACGCGTTATTGGTATCCCTCTATTGGAATGAGCGTTGACTTGAACTCCATTGAAAGTTGACAACAAATATTTCCCTTTTTCTGAGATTACTATAAATATGAATGTTGACAGGGACGAGGATCCTTATGAAGCCAAATTTCAGAAGGCCACGACTCTGGGAGAAGGAAAGGAACTCAGCAAATCAATTCCTAATAAAGGGATTGATGGGAGGGAAAATTCTGATCGGTATGGTCTTCACCTATGCTTTCTGACTTTTATAAGATAAAAAGTTAATGAAAATTTTCAATTGTTCTTCAATTCAGGGTGGGGAACTCTGGTGAAGAAGAGCCTGAAAGGGTGTCCAAAAGAAGAAAGCCCCTGGTTCTTAACTATGAACTAGAGAGGAAAATTAAGGATCTCCATGAGAAGTAAGTGTATCCCTATGCATTTGTTAATGTAAAACGATTCATTCACGAACTTTCTAGATTATTAAAAAGAAATGATTGTTTATATCATATTAACTTTGGTTCTACTAGTTTAGATTAGTGGATTAAAGTGATGTACTACTTAACCTTACCTTCACTTGTGTGTTTTTATATTGTAAGGACCCTACCAGTAACACATTTTGAAACATTATTCTACTCGAGAAAATGCTGTGTTCTGTTTACCTTGTTTTTCTGAGCTTAGACCTTACCTTGTATGTGCTTTCATATTGCAATCTGAAACTGTTTTTATTACCTGATTTCTGGCCATTCTAGATATAAGGATAGTCAACACTGTTGTCATCTCATTGCTGGAGAGCTCGACCCAAATGGAGCAATTTCACAAATTCAAGTTTCCAAAACACTTAAACAGCTTGGATTTAAAGTCCCACCTAAGAAAAAGATGCAAGGCTCTGGTGCCTCCGATCAACTTAGTAGAGATAATGATAGAAATCTTCAAAAGGATGCAACTCAACCTGGTTTCACTGTTTTAGAAGAAGGTTCATCTTTGAGAAAGCCTCTGTAAGTGTCTCTTTCAGGCTTTCTAAATGTTCCCTTTCTCTCTCCAGCCTGTTTCATTTAATCTAAGCTTCAATATTTCAATGTTGAACATGATTAAGGACGGGCTTCATTTCTTACTGATTTATAGTCCATGCTCTTCCTTCTCAGGCACTCTAGAAAAAGGATACATGCATTTAGCGAAGATCAGGAGCAGAAGATTAAAGATTTGTTTGAGCAGTAAGTTCTTGATTGGCATCATAATTCTAGTCATTTCCTTTTTCTATGCTGAAATAAGTAGAATACAGCAAAATTGGGTTCATTTTTTGAAGAAGATTCACAGAACATGTTAATGTAAAAGCTAAATATATGTTGCATTTGATTTGTGAAGGTTCAAAGATCACAAGAGGTCCAGCTACATGATTGCTAGTGCACTGGACTCAACAGGCACAATCTCTGCAGCTAAGGTTTCACGCAAACTCAAGCAGCTTGGTCTCGTTGTTCCCAAGAGGAAAAGCTCTGATACCAACTTGCATTTAAGGGATGAAGGTTACATTTCTTCAGAAGGTGCAGGCAATTCTGATGACGAAACATTATTATCACTTAGAAAAAGGTATTTTCAGATTATTACATGTCTTTGCATGTAGATTTAGTGCATGTTTGGTAGTGCTAAAATTATTTTTTAAGTACTGAAATTATAAGTTATTGGTGAATGTATGGATAAAAAGTGGGTTGTAAATTGTGGGTCTTACGAAATATGTGGATAAAAAGTAAAAATTATAATTTAAGTAACCCCAAAAATGTGCTTACTTGGGCTGAAAACAGAAATGCATACGTGCATTTCTCAATATCTGAAGCCTTGATGGCAGAGTTGTGACAAGGTCATCTGACATTTTCTTCACAAGAAAATTAGGTCTCTTGACATTTTTGCTAACCAACTAACTTCCATTGTGCTGTTTTTGGAGACAATCATCACCCTTTACAGAGCCTCTTATGGGGCTGCAATATCTACAACATTGTGGTCAGCAACTCGTTTTTGATTTTTATTAAGCATCGTTTTGTTCTTCTGCCAGCTATTTTTCATATCCTGTAATTGACTTTATTTTCAATTTCAAAATCCATCATTGTTATAATGATAGTCCATTTCTGAACTGCTCGACTACTTTCGTTTTGGTTACTTGTCAATCTGTACTTTAATATCTAATACATACGTTGCCTTTTTCTGGTTGCCATTTCTTAACTCACCTTACACAACCACGTATTCTATGCTATCGGCATCATTTTTTTCTTTTTCTTTTTTTTTGGGTGGGGGGGGGGGGGGGTGGGACTTTATCTCTCATTTTCCTTGTCAATGTTTTTGATGGTTGGATTTTCAAATATCAAATAACTAACGAGAGAGAGTTGAACTAGTTTTGTTTTCAAAGAAGGCAAACAAGAAATTTGAATTATGCTTGTTACACTGTCGCAGTTGATATGCTATCTTCAAAGCAATAACAATTGCCGGTCACCATACCTTTTCTCCAGACGCTCTGTTATCAAATAATCCACCAAGGAATCGAGCAACAATGTTCAATATGATATCTTGGATTACTGGTGACTAACTTCAGTATTCTTACAAAATAAAAATAAAAATAAAAATAAAACACTAGAATTGGACATAATATTACGCAGATTCAACCAGACATGTGATCAGAAGTTCGGAAGCCTCATCTTATTTATGTGCTTTCAGGGGCAAACACCAGCGGAATGGGATTAATTATGATGAGAGGCAGAACCAGAAGATTGCAAGTAAATCATCAGAAGACGTCCCTGATGATGAATTACTTAGCTCAATATTGGCGTATGTTTCTCTTTCTGCCTCTTCTCTAATGATTCTAGAATCTTTCACACCATTCTGGTAGCGTTTGCATCTATAAATTCCTAGAACTAGAAGGGTGTTCAAATTAGGTGTATTTTCAAAAATTTATTTACTGTTCAGGTGTAGTATTCTGTAGTGCATACGTTAACAATCATGAACTAATATTGTAAGATACCATAGTATTAAACATAACTTTAGTTCTGTAATGGTCCAGGCAAGGAGCCCATTACACAAATTCGGAGTTGTATTTTATAGGCATTTGACTTGCCTTGCAAAACCGATTCTTTCATATATCTACAGCATAATGTGACGACAGATCTTGAGATGTCATTTAGTTGCAACTGCCTTCTGTCTTATTTAAATTGTAAATCAAATATTCAAGCAGTGTAATAATCTTCTTTATTGAAGAAAATTGTAGATTGCTAGACCTCCTCTTCCCCGTTTTCTATTAAAAAAATAAAAAGAGAAACTATTTTTATGTTCTATTCATGTTGTTTACCTGCGAATCTTGTAAAACTTGTAGCCCTACAAGATTTATATAGGGTGGTCTGACGTTGTTTTCCATTTACTGATACTGCTCCATTTGATTGTAAACTTCAATTGTTTATATCATGTTCTGCTAGAAATCATATGTTTTAGTAATATGATTTTACAGAGTTTTACATAGAATGCAAAAATTACCTTTATAACTCTATTTCTTAGGGATCCAGAACGGGTTATTTATTATCTTCACAGGCTTGTGTTCTTCTGACAATTGGAGTTACTAGAAACATTATTGGCTACTTTTGAAGGGATTTCCTTCAATTCAAACTTGACTTGAGGTGTATTGATGGAGTAGAAATTTAAAATTAGTGGATAGTGGATTAATATTGAACCCTGTTCATTTTGCTATTGTTGTTTATTATATAATATTTTAATCTTGATGCAGAAAAACGAGAAAATTGTTACCGAAGAGTTATGATGACTCTGCATTCAGAGATACTCAAGTCTCAGAAATGTATGTTTCCATTTCTCTCATGAAAGTTTTTCTCTTCGTTATGTGAAATCCAGTAAAATAATGTTAAAAGTAAATTCATAAACATATTCTTTTAATGACAAAGGTCAAAGATGAATTGGATTTGGGGGCATTGGTGATGGACGTGGCTTTTAGTGATTCTATGCATTTTTGTTTTAACCTATAGCCTCGAGGTTTTATATTACTCCCATCACTCGTGCTCTGTGGATTTTGAGCTTCTAGGATAATGAATTTAGGGCTTCAAACTTTTCATTCGTTACTCCATTTTTTAGATCAACAAAGAGCCTAGTGGAAGCTGAGATGGGTATAGCTGATTGAGTATACTAGGCTCAAATAGACTTCCATCATTATTTTTGCCCCTAAGTTTCTCCCTTCTAGTTTCTTGCTTTCTTCTTGGAATATGTTTGCTTTCAGGCACAAGCTCTTGTAGTTTCTCTAGGATTTTTCACATTCCTTTTCCGTTTTCTTCACTTAACCTTGTAAACAATGTTCACACTGACCTATCAATTGTGCACGGAATATTGCATTTTCTTCTCTTTTTTTATTTTTTTGCACCAGAGTCTATTTAAAGATTAGCTCAGCCAGTATGCTTTTACCATCTTATACATGCGTTCTAGTTGAACCTTCACGCTCATATCAAATGTCTAGTGTTGTAGATGTATTCAGGTTTGATAATTGAGTATTCAGTTTAAAGGCTACATGCAAGAGGGACTTGTATGGGCATATTTTTGAAGTCAACACAGATTTCTCCTTTCCCCCTTGATGTCTGTAAACAACAATATTGCTTGGAATAAACAAAAACCAGAGTGACTGAGTGAGTCTGGATTTGATTCATACTTCAACAATAGGTTCTTGTATCACAACTCTTTCCAACCTTTCCACATCAATTCCTCTGTCATCACCATACTACTAGAATGGCAACTCAGTTATTAGCTATGTTGAGTTCTGCAAGAATATGTTGCAGAACAATTTGGTGGAAATGCCTTTTGTGAATGATGCTAACACTTCATTCTTCTCCAGGGATGATATTACTCAAACCAATCAGATGGAAGCTGAAGAAATTGACACTATGATGGAAAACCATTCCAGCGATGCAGAACCCGAAGTGATGGGTACGAACAGTAAAATACAATCAGACACCATGTCTATTGAGAAAGACGACCTTTTGCAGAATCCACACCTCGATGAGTTGGCAGATTCTGATGCAGATCCCGATACCACCTGGGAAAATGCTCCATCAAGAAGGCGGCTAAGGATGGTAATTGATTTCGAGGATGATGAATAGGTTGTTGATCATTCTAGACTTTGGAGATTGCTGCTCCATTAATGCTATACTTTTAGCTTAACGACTTGTGTAAATATGGTGTTTCTGTACATTAAACTAACGCTTTTGATTGAGGACTGAATTGTGGAACATCTTTATGAATGGAATTCAGTTATTGTTTCATTTTAAGGGTAAAACTTGATTTCATCAACTGCCAATTGTTATGGTGATATACTTTTGTTGGCTACCAAGCTAGTGCAGCCCTGCTCCTTTACCTACACTACACTTGAGAGCTGCTATGAATATACAGGTAGAGTCATCAAGCGTCTCATGCAATGAAATATTTATAATTGGGTGATGGTAAGACCTTGAATCCAAGATTTTGATGGCATTTTGATTTCTTTTAGACGAAATAGTTTAACAATTGCGTATAAGGTCAAACTACCTTTAACGTAAGACTGCTGTGTATAATGTGATTTTCTTCCTCCATTATTTAAACTCACTGAACATTAGGCAATAAATCAGATAGTCAGGACGCATGTAAGGCTCAATATGTAGGGTCAAAATCAAATTAACTTACCTTCTCTCAGGACAGCTAATTAGAACATGAAAAAAATACAAATTTTCTGATACCAACACCATCTTTTTCTATTCCTATTGAAAAATTATCTTGGTATCTTAACAGAAGCTTTTTCCATTCCCATTTGATAAACTTATCTTGGTGACATTGTGGAATAACTACATGTGGCATGAGATGATGGATGAGTAGTGGTGGTGAAGGAGCTGAACTGATTGAAATCTCTCTTCATGGCTTTGTACACATGATCTAGGCCTTCTTCGATTAACTCAAGAACCGTCTGAGGCATTGATGGCATGTTAATGTCAACTGATCCTTCTAACATCTTCACGACTTCCCCCATTGTTGGCCTCATGGAAATCTCGTCTTGAATGCACCAAAAAGCAACTTTTAAAGCTCTTACGAGTTCTTCTTCCTTGACTGCACCTTCAAGTCGTCTATCTGCGACTTTTGTTGGTGTTCCATTTGTCAACTCCTGGAGAAACAAACGGTCATGTGATCACTTGCAGAAAACTAACATAACAATTGAAACTTTCTACTCAAGCTTGATGGACCGTTTGGAGACTAATCATACTATAACTGATCCCCTAGACCACGGATATTCTGAGTTGAGGGATATAAAGGCATTCTACAATGTATTAGGTCCGCCTAAATTCCTACATATATGAAGAATTACTTGGTTTTTTAGTGAGACACAATTCAGTGTTTGTTTGGTAGAATTTAAAAGTAATTTTTTAGGAGATTTTGATAAAAGTTGTGGGTCCCCTAAAATATGTGGTTGAAAATGAGTTTGAGAAAAAAAAACATTATTTTAAATTCTACCAAATGTGTTCTCAGAGGCTGATCACCATTGTAATCCTTTTTTCTTCTTCAGAGTGGAAACTTCAGTGCCGAGTGGACTTAACTCAAATTAGAGTGAATCTATGTAAATTTGTGGGTTTATTAGGGGTGGGCACGGGTCGGGTTGGTTCGAATCCGAACCAAGTAAATTTTGCCAAACTGAAAACCGACCAAATTTGAAAAATTGGACCCGAAACAAACTCGAACCGGTTCGGGTTGATTATGTGTTTCGGTTTCGGACCCGATTAAAGCTTATTTAATTTTTTTAAAAAAAAAACGATTTGGTTTCGGGTTGGAAGTCGGGTCGGGTTGTCGGATTTTTTCCCCATCCTCTAGTGTTTATGATTTTGCTTTGCTTACGATTGCTCTCATAATGGGGATTAAGGCTTAATCTCCAACAAAGATACCTAACTTCAAGTTCTAAACTACGTCAATTGTGTACTACAAATTTAGGGAAAAGTAGTCGAGAATACCTTGAACGCCCATCCAGGATAAAAGAAGCCCTCTGCATCAAATGTCATATCTAGATTTCTCCGGCCCCCAATTACCTCAAGAAGAAGCATCCCATAGCTGTAAACATCAGCTTTTACTGTAATGGGGCGGTTGCTGACCCATTCTGGGGCTAAGTAACCTCTCGTCCCTCTTATCATTGTGACGACATGAGAGTGCTCTCGTCCCATCAATTTAGCTAGTCCGAAATCTGATACTTTTGGACAGAAATTTTCATCCAAAAGAATATTTTCCGGCTTGATGTCACAATGTATAATCCTGTTACGGCATTGCTCGTGAAAATATGCTATCCCTTGTGCTGTGCCAAGAGCTACAAGGAAACGGGTTGACCAATCCAGTAGTCTTTCTCGAGAATTATGTGAAGGAAATATCCACTTGTCCAACGACCCATTCTTCATGAACTCATAAACAAGGAGCCTGTTGGTGATCACATATCAATAAACATTAAAAATGTATCTATGTATTGATTATACAGAGATTATGTTAAGGTGAAGTTGATCCTCGTGTTTAGCATATTCCAACATATGATCTCAAATCAAATGCCCCGTTTAAGTAACAATTCATAAGGACATATAGATTCAAGTGAAAATTTATCATACTATAGCAGGAGAGAAAGTTACCGTTGTGAACCCTCTGAACAATATCCACATAGCCGAACCAAGTTCACGTGATGCATTGAGCCAATTGTGTTCACCTCTGTAATAAACTCCTTCTCCCCATGGGGCAAAATCCTGTCAAGTTTCTTTACTGCAATTAAAGTTCCATCACCCAGACTTCCCTTGTATACACTGCCAAATCCACCTGCCAAAGAACACAATACCATTAGTATTAGTTTCAAATGTTGATTGCTTTAGTAAATGTCCCCGGTCCCCTCTTTCTTTTTTAATTCATCGTTATGTTTATTACCTGTTCCTAACAGATGGGAAAAGTTACTAGTCCTATACTGTAAATCCCGGTAGATGAAACTAATTGGAGCTCCTGATACAATTAAGGAATTCTCGAGGGCTCTTTTCAAGGATCTCTTTTTGTGAACATAGATATATAACAAGCAGCAGAGGAGGCCTATCAGAAATGTCATGCTTAAAACAATAGGAAGCACCAAAACCTTTTTCTGTGCAATCACTGATCTTTTATCACCCTCCATAGTAGAAGAACCATTTGATTCTACCTTTACAAATAAAGTCGAGCCCGCATCCTCGTACCCTCCAAACTCTAAACTCCTCAAAACCCAACAATATGCCTGTTCTTCATCAAGTCCATAGATTGAAGCGACACATTCGCAGTCCGATAAGCAGGCGTCCCCACATTTAGAGACAGTCTCTATATCGCTATAGTTTGTGATTACCGATGATTCTGAAAAGTAGTAATTGGTTTGTTGAATTACTTCAACATTGAACTGGGATGTTAAATTTTCATGATGCGGACCACATTTCCCGGTCAGAGATGAATTTCCCAAGCACTCGCCATCATTACCCAGCTTTGAAGTTCCTGGCAAGCACGTGCAAGATGCATTAGTCTTGCTTCGATCAAGATTACATATCCCGTTTCCACAAATACCAGCAATATCACATGGTTTAGAAACAGCCGCCCACTCGGGAACCCATTGGCTCGACCCATTAACATCATTGTCCCATCTATACAAACGTAAATTTCCATTAGTCTCGAGGGTTAACCTTCGAAGAACTGATGGCCGGCCCGATTGATTTGTTGCCGAGGATAATCCTCCATTATCATTATCATTCTTGTACACGTACACCGCTCCATCCAATGATGAGCCATAAATAATCCCGAAACTTCCTTCTTCATCCACAACTGCTACAACATCCCCAGTAAAGTTTGATATATCAGGTCCCGACCAGTAGGATAAGTTCGTATAAGAATCAGGGGACGTGTCATAGGACTCAGGCAAATTGTAGGTCAGCGCAAGACTTAGTGAAGTGCGCTGTTGTAACATTTTCAGTGCGTAGTAACCACCATGCAAAGGCGATTTCATCGATTTGAGCTCTAGAGCAACTGTCAAAGGTTGTCCTGGTAGGAGAGTGTCTGATGGATGAGAAAAGCTTTCCCATGCAATGCCTTGATCACTGCCGTATAGAACAAAGTTGCCATTTTCCGACATGACTGCTGTTTCGACGCCAGAGTTTGAGGTATTTGATGTCCAGATAGTGGTGCCTCTATCGACGAGCATGATATTTCCGCTGGTTTCAAACTCCACGATTGCATTTTTGCTGACTGGAGAATTTCTATTTAGATGATTGACAGAAAATGAATGGTTGGCCAAAAAATTATACACACCTGCAAAAGTTTTAGTAAAGACTAGAGGAATCCAATATGCTTTCTTCTAAATCTAATTACAGAATCCATCGATTCTACAAGATTGCATAACTAGATGTTGATTTTGAGTTCCTTCTTTTCTTACTTTTTAAGTTTAATCGTAATGTCATAATAATTTACATATTACATTAACTATTAGAAAATCATGTTTCACATGTTATTGAATCTTCAAATTCCCAATAAAAGTAAAGTATCTGCAGTGTCGAGTAAAGTTGATAACGTGCAGAAAATATATTTTCGATTAAGGTAAACTCAATTATTTGTACACGAATAACTTATACAAGTAAAGCGCATAATATGCATGATTAAGAAAAGATAAATAAAATAAAACAAAGGCTCAATGTGTTAAAATATCTGCACATTTAATTCATTCATGCCTTTGCCTTGATATGTACACTAATAAAAGATTAACAAACAAACTACATTGCCACAAGCAAGTTTGGCTAAGCTTAAAATGTTACTAACATGTAAATAAGCAAGTTTTTAAAGTAAGTTAATTGTTTTCACGATAAGGTTACTTCCAGAAAAGTAACTTTTCTACCTGAAAGTATCTAAGCAAAGAAGGATTGACTTAAAAGTGCCAAACAAGCTCAATCATACAAGTACTATGTAACAAAGCATGAACAACTATTTAAGTTGGAATTATAAGCAAAAGACATATATAATCAGAAACATTATACGTACATGTCGGCCGACCAGACAAGGATTCGATCGCCGGGAAGTTGAACAAACCATATCCCCAACTGAAATTGGTCAGATTTTGAGTTGATAGGGCTGAACCCAAATGCAAATGTCCCATTATCAGAAACCCATGCTTGGTTATTCTCACTAGCTAACAATCTCGAACCCAATCGAATTTTTCCGGCCATGGCGGAACCAAAAAACTCGGAAAAAATAAAGAAAAATAATGCCCAAACAAAACCCATTGTAAAGATTGCATTTGAAATGAGTGTTGATGGGTTATTTATGTGAAAAAGAAAAGGATTGGAGGAAGAAATTGAAAAGGAAATAGAGTTGTGTGGGGAATAAAAGCGGGTTTAAGACAACGCGTGTAATGGTGGGTGAGCTACAAAGTTGAAAAAATTCGAAACCCATGCAGTGGTCGGCTGCAAGAGATAATGCATAGTATGGCACCTGTTCTTCTAAAATTCAACAAATCTTTTGCCCAAAAATGTCTGCTCTGAACTTCTGATTTTCACACTAGAATTTGGGACACTTTTTGGGGCTGTAAGAAGGGGTTTTGATCTACTCCCCCACAATCGAGTTCTTGTAACCCCCAGACACTGGGGGGGGGGGGGGGGGGGGGGGGCGGGGGGGGATTGGACAAGCTAAGAAGATCAGCGGTCGGTAGGCCTGTTCGTACTTATAGATTTACACCAAATTGCACTATTGGTCCTTATATTACTTGTCTAGTGAGAAGTTGGACTTGAACATTTCATATGAACAATTGGTCGTTGATGATGATGCAAATCTTTGTTAGATTGTGTAACTGGACTCGTACAAATATACCTTACTCTCACTTTCTTGGTATCAGTTTAAGTTGAGAATCAAAATCTAATTTTACCATGTATAATGTACGAGATAAATCTAACAGTTTTATATAAATTTAGACGAGGTTTGAACCCAATTGCTCATTTTAAAGATTGAAGACTAATTTGCTGCTATTGAGATAATAAGTTAGCGTCCAAGCATGGAATTTTTCTTAGAACGTTTATTTCGTTAACACGAGTTCTTTATTAGATCAAACTTAAACTAGCATGCTCTGTTGTAGTTGCTAAAAATTTAATCAATTTAGATCTTTTAAAGATCCAACTTTGAATTGAATAAAGTGATAAAATACAATTTACGTGTGGTTAATCTAAAATTTATTCAAACTAAAAGTTTAATTGCTTTTAAATTTTTTTAATACATTTAACAATAAATTGAATGCAATAGTAAAAAACGATTTTCACAGTTAATTTTAGATTATAATGGAATTGAAATTTTGTTGTAAAATTATGAAAAACAATATTGATGACCCATATTTAAATATGTCTTACTTATTCTACAAGTCTTTGGATTATTTTTTCTAATTCATAATACGTTATTAGCACGAAGAAACTCACTAAAAATTATTGAGAAAATTCGAGAACAATAGTTTAGAAAATTCACAAAATCTATGCAGTATGTACAGTCGTGATCAAATATTGATATCTCAACACCATATGGTCCAATCATTGCAAAATTTGGATAGAAAGTTCAAAACTCTTCGTCATTCAAATCCAACGATTAAAATCAAGATCCAAATGTTCATTAATGATAAATCTCTACATGAACAGTAATGGATTTTTAATTCGTCGAAATAATTTCGTCGAAATAATTTAGGCAGCCATCGCAGCTATGATCAAAAGTTGATATATCAACCCTTCATGACCAATCATTATAAAATTTGGACAAAAAGTTCAAAATTTACTGTTTTTCAAATCTAACGGTTAATATCAAAATCAGACGGTTCATTAGTGATAAATCACTATGTGAACAAAAATAATTTTTAAATTGGTTAGTATTATCTTTCCTATGGTTTTTGATTATATACTTTTTTCTATATTGATAAATGGTAGACAAATATTCCTTGGATATTATTAATTACTACATAACAATATTTCATAATAATATTGTGTTATTATTCTTGAAAAAAATCAATTTATACAAACCAATATTATAGAAGAATATTTAGTTGATCTTCCTAAAGAAGCATATATTATACATATCAATATTCTAAAATATTATTGTGTTAGTGTTCCAAAAGAAGCACTGTTTTCATATCTATATTCTAAAACATTATTTTGTTGTTGTTTTTGTAGTAGCACAATTTTATATTATATCAAAATGTTGACAAATAATTTTTTGTTGCTTCTGAATAAGAACAACGTTATATTAATATTTTGGCATAATACTATTTGCTCCCAAAGAGTATAATTGTATAAAATCTAACATCTATTATATTTTTGCTCAGTAAACCGTTATATAATTTAATATTCTTAAATAATAATATATATTGTTGCTCCTCTAGTATCACAATATTATATTAATATTTCAGTAGAATATTATTTGTTCTTGAATAGCGTAATTTGTAAGATTTAATTTTTAGTTATTACTTCCTTCATATACATATATTATTTGATTATTATAATAATGCTCTTGAAGAAGCATTGCTCTAAGACTATAAATATCCTTTGAAGTATAATGTATTGTTGTTCCAGAAGAAGAAGAATTATATACAAATAAATATTTTTAAAGAATATTGTAATGTTGCTCTCAAAAAAATACGATTTTTATCAATATTTGAAAATATTGTGTTAATTTAAATAAGCATAACTTCATATGTATATTCTAAAATAATATGATGTTTGTATTATTGAAGAAACACAATTCAAATCTATATCTATCTATACTACATTTAAAAGTCTAGAAAAGAGAGAAACATTTTTTGATGAATACATCCTTATTAATATTTTATATTTTCTAAATTGTCATTCATTTAATTTTATAGTGGAACTCCCAATTTTATATTTGAACCACATTTAGTTCTTGAAAGTTGAAAATGCTAAATCACTATTTATTATATTTAATTATTGAATTTTGAAAATATTTTCATCGAATTGTGAGATGAATAGTCATTTACCTTCCACAAACGATATATTCAACTTATTTCAAGTCTAATTTGAAATTTAAGGTTACTTCATTTGAAAGTAATTATGTAGTTGTGAAGTCCATAAAAAATTCATTGAAGATGTGTGCTTGTGATTATGGCAAGTATGTTGAAGGAAATTTGTCAAAGAATTAATTGTTTGGTCAAATAAAATGATGCAATCCAAATAAATTGAACTTGCTAGAGAAATCTGAAGTTTTTGAACCTACAGTCCGAACACCGAAAGATGTATACTAATGTAAAAATGAAATAAGAAAAATGAAGTCATAATATGTAATACACGACTCTTAACATCATGAATTTCACAAATGCTTATATAAAGCAATCACAAGTCGATATCTTATTAGTCTGTTAATGCTTTACACTTGATATGCATATAATCAATATGGTTATAACCAACTCATTTGATATGACTAATATTATTATGTATATAAATTCTTATAGGATTTAATATGCTTGAAGCATATAGTTCAATTTTTTGTCGATCCAAAATTACAGATCTGAAGTGATATTATTATGAGGGTGAGTAAATACGCGTTGTACTATTTTTCCTTGGTTAGGGTTTTGTCCCATTAAATTTTTCTAGCAAAGTTTTTAATGAGAGAACTTTCATATTGTATCCAAAAGAATAATGTAATTTTTTAACTTCACTGAGATTTTTCCCGTAGGATTTAATGTGGTAATGTTTTAACGAGGCATATTATTTGTGTAAAGGACGTCCAATGAGAAATGTTATAAATATTATAGTTATAGATGTCAATAACATACAATACATTTATCATCAACATAACTTTATAGTTATACTCCGTGCATTAAAAATTGTTTAGGAGATCCTTGAAGGAAGCAACAAAAAGATCTGTTTTTTAATATAATTACATCAAACTATCATGCTGACTACAATCATCCAGAGAGAGTGTATAAATATGATATTGCTTGGAGGTTATAACATGGAGCACATTTCACTAAAATTGTTTTATACAACTTTTAAAAATATGGTGCAATTGAAAACATTGATGCACATGATATGAAAAACTCGATATAAGATTTTCATTGATTGAAATTAGGGGTATTATTTGTACTCTTTTTCTTTCGTTTATGTTTTGTTCTATTGAATTTTCTTGACAAAGTTTTAAATAGTCAACATTTGATTACTCTAAATTTAATTTTTTAATTTTTTTTCTCTTTCATTTAGTATTTTTGTCCCATTGAGTTTTACTAAATAATATTTTTAACGAGACACTTGTTGTACAATTAATGGTCTTTAAATAGAGAGTGTTGTAAAATCATGAAATGCAATATTGATGACTATATTTAAATGTCTTACTTCCCCTACAAATCTTTGGAGCCCTATATATATAATTCTATTAATGAAAGACAATTTTTCTTCATTCTCTTCTATTATTCTTTTTATTTCATAATAACTATTGAATTCTTCAATTTGTTATACACATGCTACTAGTGCCTAATTTTTTTTTTAAAATTAATTTTCTTTTTAAAATTAATTTTCTTTTATGGCAATAGAAGTCAATTGTTATTGAGTTTCTAGCACTCAATTCGAAAGGACTCATTTGACATTTCAATTTATTATTTCTATTTTTCACTGTTTAAAAAAGTTCGCATAGGCGCATAGGTTCTATTTAGGCTTGAAGTTCAGCTTCGACGCCTAGCTACATTTCACGTCTTGCCCTCGCATCACTTTTGTCTTGCTTTCGCTTATACTTCGTTTAGGTCCGAAAAACTTGAAATATGGCTACTATGCCTAGCCATGTTTTACGTTATTTAGAACACTGCTATTTTCTTATAATTTACTCATAAAACGTGTATTTTCTAATTTATTTTTAATACTTGATAATAATCATTATTGTATCTTTTTTGATATTTTTTAAAAAGTATTTTTGAAAACAGTCTTAAACTTATGACATAAAACTCAAAACATGTTTTTGATAGTTTCAACATTTTCAATAAAATACCAAAAACATGCAAAGGAGGACAAATAAGCGTTTAAATAAAAATTATAAAAAAAGAAAATCTGAAATTCTAAAATTTAAAATTTTAAAAATTTTAAAAAAATAAAAATATTTCAAGTCTTTATTGGTTATATAAATAAAAATTCTTAAAAAAATTATTTACATGAAAACAGATAAAAATTCTCAGTCTACGTCATTAATTTTTATTTTTTTATTTCATATTTTGGGCTAAATCAATTTATTATTTGTTTGTATTTTATTTTTGCAGCGAAAAAATATTGTAAGATTCACCAAATGTATACGTTTCTTGATAATATATTAGCATACAATTATTCAAATTTATTGAATAAAATGTTATAAATTATTTTCTCATAATTCTAAATCAAACGTATTTTCTAATTTTCAAAAAATAATTTATTAGAATGACAAACTAAATGCATTCCAACAATCTTAAAACAAACTTTTAAATTAGAAAACTGAAACGGATTAATGACAATTAAAAAAGACATTTAGGGTTGACTAATAATATAGAAAAACCCCTAATCCGCTTGTTTAATTAAGAGCTTATCTGTAAATTTGTCAACATGTAATAAATTTTTGTTAACAGTCAAAGAACAAGTAAGAACTAATAATATTAAATTGGGACCAAGATTTGAAATTTATACACGACATCAATGATTGATATAGAATTATGTCAAAATTGTCTTCCTTTTCATTTAAAAGTCTACATTTTGATGTCATTACTTGGAAATTTAATTATGTTATCTTCTTCTTGATTTGAAAGGAACAAAATTGGTCATCTAACTTTGCAATCATAAAGGCTCTCACTTCTCTCTATTATTAGTTTTCAATAAGGCTTGCATAAGGGCACTCATTTACTCTTTTCCGGTTCGAAAGATCGTGGCTACGTAGTAATTACCAGCAATGATAAATATTTTTATTTTTATTTTTATTGTCAAACTAAAAATTATGCATTCTAGAGGTTATTTAATCGCAATTAGTGTGATAACATTGTAATTTTTTCAATCACGAAAAACAAAAATGATTTTATGATACAATATTTTACATAACTATTAAAATATAAAAAACTGAATTATTAGAGAATCTTAAAAAATTTATATTTAATAACTCTAAACTTTTAAATTCTTAAAATATTTTAAAAGTCCAAATTTAAATACACCCCCTTAGAGTTTGTAAATTAACCAGGAACATTTATGGAGTAGCATTTTAAAATAGTATTCATAAATTCTAATTTGTATATTAATTTTTTTTGAATGTTTGGATCAAGTGTCAACCACAAAAATGACATCAAATACGGTGCACCTTAAATAGATTTGCTTCCGAATTGGATTGTGAGCTGCAAAATAACCACAAAAGAAAGCAACTTGAATGGGACTAGATTATGTTTAGTAAAGATTTTTATAGATTATAAGCAGTTGATTTTGCAGAATGTATAGATAAAAATTAGGTAAAAGTTATAGGTTCTACAAAATGTGTAGATAATAAGTGCGTAGTAAGTTGTGAATACTACCAAATATGTGAATAAAATATATTTGACCAGTTTAAATTATAATTTAAGTATAACTACACAAGCTTCTTAATAATGGACAGTCGATAGTACATATTAGCACCGCTGAAGAATTTGATTTATTGTTTGAATAATCTTCAACAGCGTCTTTGATCGAATCATTTCCCAATATTGTAATTATCTTGGCGTGAAGGTGGAGTGATCATGTCTATAATCACCCGAGTCAATAGTAATAATCAACATATCAAAATGTCCATTTGGTTTCTTAAATCTCAAGAAAAGTTTAAAGCTTGAACTCTTAATTATACTTAGTACATTTTAGTTTTGCTAAAAATCAAAATTTTAGTATATTTCAATAAAAGTAGATGAAATATGTAGTTAAAAATTGATAAAAATTGTGAGTTCAATAAATTTTATTGTTAAAATTAATTGTTAGTGAAAATCTCACAAGTGTATGGTTTCGTAGAAAAAATTTATGTAAAGAGTAGAGTATTGTTCTATGAAAATTGTGTATTTAGTGTTGACTCAATTAATACTACCTTCAATCGAACATATGCACATATTTCAATGATTTTGATTATTTTTTAATTATACAATTTTTAAATTATCTAAATAAGCAAGTAAAAGTGAATCGATAAGTTTTGGAGAAAAATACTTGAGTTAATGAAGGACGGGAATTCGGGAATCCACCAAATTTTTATACTTTAACCTAAATTCTTGTAATTGACAAAATTGGCGTTAATTTAATTATCAATATTATTAAATTGTTTAAATTCTTGTACTTGACAAAATTGGCAATAATTAATTATCAATATTATTAAGTTGTTTAATAATCTCTCTCGTCTCGAGTAGAATTAAACTAATTTTTACATATGACCATACCATTTCTCTATGACGAATACAAATATGCAAAAAACGCGTGAAAACAAGAATAATTAAACAAAGCATATGTATATATCTCTATCCCTTAAGGACTTTATGACAATTGCTACAATGTGATAAACCCATTTTTACCTATCAGAAACAAGATAAGTCACAAGTTCAATTAAATTAGTAGTCAAATAATTGAAGACAATTTACTCCATAGCAAACATTCAAACAAAACAAATATTTAATGTCAAAAACAAGAATTTAAGATCAAAACTTCAAAAACGAGGTTTCATCGTCATTCTAGTATATAGAGATTTACTGAACATCATTAAAACACAAATTTGAATAATAATACATCACTAGAATTTGAAGTGATGAAAGAAAAATAGAAAACTAAACTTGAACATTTAAATCTCTTCAATTGAACTTGAATTATTTTCTTCCTCCTCTTTCTTGAATTCCAAAAATAAAATACCGAATTCGATGAGCTTTGATTGCAAGAATGTTGTGTTATTTCGTCTCTCCAAAATTGTCTTTATGAAATACACAAGTGTTCCTATGTATATTTATCAATTTATGGCTCAAAATTTGTGCAAAGACTTTCCAAAACAATCCCAAAATTTTACCAAATTAACTTATGCTCACTGATTTATGCTCTTACGCTCGAGCGGACAGAGGTGCCAATTTTACCACCCGTAGTCCGCTCAAGCGGATTGATGTCTTTCTTCTCTGCGACCGACATTCAACTTACCATAATTTCTTGTAGAAAATTTCAAATTTCAATCCCTAAAAAACGTTACACTTGTATTTCAATGATCTTTCCAAAGCACATTAAACATCTCAATTTTCACTTAGTTCTTATCCTTCAATATCCGGCTCTTGATCTTCACGTCAAAACCTCAAATTTTCATTTTTTTGTCTATTTCAAATGTAAATCGAGTTCGGAGATTTTATCCTTCAATCGTGAAAATGAACTAAAAATCCATAATATCGACTATATAATACTTGAAACCATTCAAAAACTTTTTGTTAACGAGTAAAGACGCGTTTATAGATTATACATATCAAATGTAATTAAGTAATTTAGCATCTCCAATACATGCTATCTAAGTGGTGTGCAGCTTGAAAGACTTCTGGTTTAGGTGGCATTAATGTTCAATGTGTAGACATTCAAGTCTAAAATTGGTCTTCAATAGTCTTATCTACAACCCAATAATACTTCTATGTATTTTATTTTTGTTTAAATTAAAGACAAAATCACATCTAAATCTGTATAGAAAATATAAAATTTGATGAGTCAACATTTCTAAAAGAATTTCTAAATCTAGACGAAACTCCATACAATATTTATTTTTATCTTTTCTTTTGAGAGAAATTTTTCAAAACATCATTTGTTTTATTTATGTGACAATTTTTTATTAACAATTTAGGATAACATTAGAGATGCTCGGACAATGCATCCAATCTACAATATCCAAAACCATTTATCATCGTAGATAAAATGAGATTAAAATTCGAATTCCTTTTCGATCTAAATTAACCCATCAAACCAACGTAGTTCTTAGGCCCATTAGACATTCATATATTAAAGGAAAAATTGCCAATAAGTCATCTCCACATGACTTGTTGCAAATTAGGTCAATATTTTTTTTAAAATTGTGATTAAGTCATACTTTACATCACTATTTTAAATTAATTTCAAAATCACCATTTTTAACCATATTTTCCATTGGCACAATCTTCCAATTCCACAAACCTCCTCCACCTCCGATGACAACCTCCTGCGACATCCGGCGACAACCTCCGACGACCTCCGGCGAGTGATTCTACGACGCAGTGTTACTTTTTAATTTTCTATAGTAAAATCTGGGCCATCTGCAGTCGTTTATACTCGATATAGTGGATAATGATTGGGTTGAGATGTTTCTTAATTGTTCTTTGAAACTATTGGATTTAAATGCTGCAATCAAGATGTTGGAAGAAAAGTCAAAATCTGAGGCAAATAATTTTTAGAAACTTCATTTTGCGTTTGCTATGAGAACAAAAATATCTGGATATATATTGTGGAACAATTGACATCGTGGATATTTGCTAGTAAAGTGAAAGTACAACAAGGTAAGAAAATTATTCAGTTACATAACTATCCTGGACATTTGCTAGTGAATGATCTCTGTTGCAAAAAGAGAATTAAAAGAGAGCATGATGTCCTTCATAGTTATGACTCTAGGCTGAGGAAGTGGCAAGAAGATCTCATTGTTAAAAGAGAACATAATGTTTGATACTGTATTATAGAAAAACAATATCACAGAAAACATTGTTAGTCATGTGTGTTGTTTGATACTGTATTATAAAAAACAGTATCACAGATATTGTTTAATACTGTTTTAATCCATGATATTGTTTGAATTTATGTGGAATGAGTTTTATTTATGATACCGTGCTTTTATCTTTGATACTGTTTAATTATGGCAAGGTTTGAACCTGTGATACTGTTTGAATGTCTTAGTTTTGTCTATGATACTGTTTTTAATCCATGATAATGTTTTGTTTAGGTAATGTGCATTAATATAATTTGATACTGTATTAATCCATGATACTGTTTTGCATAATACAGTATCAAACAACACACATGACTAATTAAACAGTATCAAAGATAAATGCATGATATCATAGTCATGTATGTTGTTTGATACTGTATTATGTAAAACAGTATCACAGAAAACAGTATTACAATATAAATGAATATAAAATTCGCACGCGTACTCAGAATTTTTATTATAATATGTTTTTGGAATGGTCTCGACGAGACGGTCAAGACCAGTGGCTTTGCCACTGCGTATGATGGATTTTACCCGTTTGAAATCGTTTCTTTAGCTTAAAATGGCAATCTTTAATTTTTTTTTGTCAAAACAGTATCACAAATCCTCTAAAACAGTATCACAGATAAATGTACATCCTTTTGCTGTAAATTAAAGCTCTTCCAAGGTATGTGGATCCCTTAAAAGCAAACACATGCTTCAGAGCAATACCAAGATAAAGAAAGAAGAATTGTCAATCATTCTCAAGTAAGTTAATGGGTCTCACTCAGAGAAGTCATGCAAAGGGTTCTCATCTAAAGATAAGAGTAGCAGTTCTAGATCTGACTTAGATAAAACTATGAACAATGTTTCTGATTCTTCTCTTGAATTAGATCACATGATATCGTATGAGGAAAAATAATATTGTTCTTAAAATATTGTTCTTAAAATATTCCATTAACAGTACAAAATCATAGGTTTAATAGTATTACAAAAAAACTGTATTACAAAAAAACAGTATCACAATTAGCGTTTTTTACAATTAAGGATATGTTGGTCTTTTAGCTCTAAAATATGACTTTAATTGAATTAAGTTTTAAGTATATGACTTTAGAGTCCATAAGTGCCCAAACAGTGACCGGTCCTGAATTTACCCTATATTAAAAACGACTTTTATTACGTGACTAGAGAGTCGGAGTTCTTTAAAAAAATCAAGCAAGATCTGTATCTTTTGGCATGTCATTCTACATGTGTACAAAAATGTGAGGCTTGTCATGGCAAGTTAACTAGGCTCAACATTTTCAATAATTTTTGGTCCAATTACATATTTGAATAACTTTTTTCTTTTTTACTTTTAAGTAAAAAAATTATTATTATTTTTCAAAAATATCTCTTAAATCTTAATCAAAATAAATAAATTGACTTATTTAACTATTACTAATAAAAAAAATTATTTATTTCAAAACTTATCTTACCCATATAAGTAAATTCTTTAACCTTAGCCAACCATGTAAGGTGGATTGGACCCGAAACCAGAGTGAACACCCTTGGCTCTTATTTCAAATTTATTTTTTTTACCTAAGATGGGTAGTGTCAAAGGTAATAAATAAAATATTGATTATTTCTTTTTTAATATTGTTAAGACTGTACAATTCAGCTTATTGAAAAAGTCATAAGGACACATTAATATACAAGAATTGACAAGATATGCAACCAAAGCTATCAATTGCCTCCCTAGTCGTATTCAATTATGTATACCAACATATCATAAGCGTGATGCTTGAAAGTCAAATTGAATATCTAAGCTATCATTAAAGCTCAAACCGGGTTTTGTTTTTTTTTGTTTTTTTTTTTCCGGAGTTTAAGAAAAATGCTCGTCTAGTTTATAAAACATAGAAAAAGATTATCGTTAGATAAAACTTGTCATTTCATCATATTTTCACAAAATAATTAACATATTTTTATGATAATTTATAAGTGTCAAATATGAATTACTAACACGGTTGGTTTTACGAAGGAACCACTGAAATATTAAGACATGTTTAGTACGTTAGATTGAACATGATAACGAATATACATTTTTTTCCTTTAATTTTATATAATACTATACATAGCCAATCAACCATCATATTTTAACTTAATTTATTGTCTATCTTTCTTCTTCTATCCCAAATATAATCTCAAAAGTTGAGCAATCTATTATTGCATTTGCATAGAATGCATGACTTCTTGTTGTTGTTAGAGCAATTAACTATTTTGAGCAGCGGAAAGAATTCACCTAGTCGACCCCAGGACATACATAGAAATTCTTTAGAAACGGAGGAGTATTGCAGCCTGTTTGGAAACTCAAAAAACATTTTGAGCACGTTTGGGGACGAGTACAGGACATCACTGCACTGTCATGGTTTCCAGTGGAATTTATGGGAACTTGAATCCCACATTGAATGTGTGGGCATCCTTTGTGTAGTTTATATGGGTTTGAATTCTCTAACTACATTAGCTAGCTTTTGTGGGCTGGCTTTTCCAAGTCCCATGACATTGGTATCAGAGTAGGTACTATGTCTTCGGGTCTCGGTTACCACTTAGGGTGTGTGGGCACCTGCTCGACGTGGACGTCGAGTCAGAAGCGTGGTGGTTTGTCATGGTTACCAGTAGAGTATATGGGAACTTGAATCCCACATCGAATGTGTGGGCCATTTGTGTGGTTTATATAGGTTTGGATTCTCCAACTACATTAGCTAGTTTTTGTAGGCTGACTCTTCCAAGTCCCATGACATGCACAGTCCAACAAATTAACAATATTTTTTAACTTATTTTTTTTTCTTAATTTTGTCGACGAGTGTCGTCGAACGTACGTACGAGACATGCCATTTGTCTTTGGGGAACCTATTGGTATCAAGTCACTTCTGAGTACTGGTTTCTGCCCCCCTAATGGCTTCCCTGATGTCTGTATAGTCTCAGCATTTTATGAGACAGGAAGGGGACCTATGTCTGGTATTTTTGTTTGTCTATGTTGTTTGCTAGTTGTAATAATAAACTTAATTTTTAATGAAAAAGACAATTCTATGCATTAACTGAGAAAAGCAGTAGGAATTACAGCCACTCAGGTTTTTGGTGGATGTTAAAGCCTGAAATTTCCTTACCAAGAAAACTTAGCTGATATTTTCCTTGTTTAGATTTCTCTTTTATGTGTGTAATTTATGCTATATATGGCTATATTTAATAGTGAGGTTAAAAAATTGGCTCGTGGCTGAATTTATAAGTTAGTTCGTAAATAATATTGATTGTGAGGATTTTTTAAAGTACTAATTTTAGGTGATTTTAG
Organism: Forsythia viridissima; assembly: GCA_030279155.1. NCBI lineage: Eukaryota > Viridiplantae > Streptophyta > Magnoliopsida > Lamiales > Oleaceae > Forsythia > Forsythia viridissima. The sequence continues at coordinate 65,726,883 of CM059033.1, read as the reverse complement.
TAGCGGTTTTTAAAATATTCAAATTCATGCTTGGGAGTTTATTATCTAGCAGTTCCGAAAGTTTTTTAAAAGAATAAAATTATATACATAACAATATATTAAAAAATTAGGTATGTGTAAATAATATAAAGTATGTAAAGATTTAAATGTAAATATAATATATATTCTACTACAAAAATTTCAAAAATAATTCAACGGCATATACAAAAATTATTGTTTGAAGAGGAGGCAAAATGTGCGTTTGGAAAGAAGAGGAAGAAAAAAGTACGTATTTTAGGTTTATGGTAGATTTGGAAATAATTATTTCAAAAAGAACAAAATTAGAAGATAATTTGAAAAATTGTCAAAAACTATCGGTTTTGGGGATTGAAAAATACAGCCCAAATTTCATTACACTGGTTTTGAGTGGTTTTTAAACCACCCAAAATCAGTGCCTAGAAAAAGTAACAAACACCGATTTTTCCTACCTCTCATAAATGGTACCATCCAAAACCAATGATTAAAAAACTCCCAAGCAGACCCTGAGACATTGTCGATTCTTTATTTATTGGCGACTTGAGTCTTCTATATTTTGATTTTTAGCTAGTTATGGAGGATTGTATAACGATCCATAATAATAATCGAGAGTTTTTAAATACTCTATTTTCCTCTCCATATTATTTCGTAAGGCTACTTATATTCTTTATTAAGTACTTCATTCGTCCTATTTATATATGCTGATTTTGTTTTTCACATGGATTAAAAAATTTTAATTAATCTTATTGAAAAAGTAAATTTTACAAAGAATTTTCCTACTTTATACCTTTATTTAATCAATTCCCATTATATCTGAAAAAGTACAAGTTTATTTGTTTTGATAACAAAGTACATTCAATATAGGTATATAATTAAGAAATGAAAAAAAATTAAATACACCCTTAATAAAATAAGTGAAATATAATTTGAGACGAACAAATAATAATAAATTAATGTATATAAATAGGACGAAGAGAGTACTCATATTATTCCTTGTTAGTCGTCTCAATCCCATCACCTCCTCCTTTTAACTCCCACCAAAACTCTGTAATCGAAGTGAGAGTGGCAAAGTTGAGCGTATAAGAAAAATATTTGGCGATTATTTGAAATATTAGAATTTAAAGAGAATTTTTGTTAAATTTTAAATTGAATAATTCGTAAATAAAAGTTTATTTACTTAGTTAGAAGCTTCCATATTCATATATCACTTTTCTACATTCTGTAACACAACTAGTATTGATCATGAAATATCACATTCATCTGCTAACCAATTATATCATATGGCTTATGACAAGTAGGGGCGGAGCCAGGATTTTTATTTAGTGTAGGCGAGATGTTAGCACAAAAATGAAAGTTTAGGACCAAAAATGAAATTATGTTATTAAGTACTCTAGGTCAGATAGTTGTGCAATCATGTTATTTCTTAATTTCTCAATGTTGAGGGACCAAAAATAAAATTTTGAATTTAAAATACCACTATCTCTCTTTCACCTTCACTCAAATCTTCGTAAAGTTATATATATATATACACACACACACACATAACTACACGCCACAAAGCTTTCTCCTCCTCCTCCTCCGTTTTCCTGCATTTCTTCTTTATTTTTCCATAATTTAGTACAGACGAATTTTTTCTCTTCTACAGATTTCTTAAAATTCAGTGTAGATGACCGCCGGCGCTCGACTACACATGGCTCCGTCCCTGATGACAAGTATTAGATATTTGACACAATACTACGAATATCTTTATGACATGTTTGCTATCGTCGTAGATGTATAGAATTAGACAAAATAATTTAATAATTTGTTTGATTTGAATTAAAATTTTGTTAAAAAATTGAAGTCAAATTAATAATTAATTTTAACTACACATTTCATCAACTTTTACAAAAAAATCTGATTTTAGTTAAAATCAAACACATTATAATCTCTTTCTTTAATCACATTATATTACGTATGAGATATGCCCTCCTTTGTAAAAATTAGTGTCTCTCCATTGTTAGCGAGCATGGGGCGCCTGTAACTCTTTAGCCCCATATTTTCTAAGCCACGTATTCATGAGAACATGAAATGCAAGAATCACGGGTATAATGGTGTTGAAGAGAATATTTAAAATAAATACATGTGGTCGAATGTTAAAGTTAAAGTTTTAGATAATGTGTTATTAAGCTCACGTGTTAAATTTAAAAAATAAAAAATAAAAAAAAGACGTCAAGATTTCAATAAATAATAAATAAATGCGAAATTAATTTGGTTTCATCTTAGGTTGGTTATGGGCGGCAGTAGTTGGTAGATAAGCATCATAATGTGGGTAATAATCCATTAAAAAGCATGTTACCAAACCCAAATATGAAACTTATATTAAGCAATTTGCAGAAAATGACAAGAATATCAAGCAAAGCAAATCAATAGTTTTGTCAAGAAATGTATCACTAATTAAATTCAGCTTTACTTTTGTTTTCATGAATATGCATATGACTCACCTCTGATATCATTCATTATGTTTGATGCAGAAGCATGATAATTAGGCATTGTGCATGATCTTGTTTTCTTGATAAACTCTACACTTTTTTTTTTTAAAACACATATAAGTATGAATTATTAGTTTTCGTCTTTTCAATTTGACCCTCGATATTTGAGATGGACCAGGAATAGGGGCAGAGATAGAGGGCAGGATCGGACTATAGTCCGGTCTTGCTCTAGAAAAAAACAAAATTTGAAGTGCAATTTTTTTTCTCACTGTCCAGTTTTGGAGTGCGATTTTTTTTTTTTTTTTTTTTTTTTTTTTAAAGTAGTAGTCCATCTCCAAAAAATCTCAATTCCATCCCTGTCAAGAATGATTCCTTGCTATTGAGGGAAAGTATGGTAAACATAGTGGCTTGTTAGGACCAACGACATAGACATAATGAAATATGAGAGTCGAAACTTTGATAGACATGAGCATTTTAAATAAGCGCGCCGAGTGCCTTTGTCACCAAGTGAAGTACCGGAGATTTATTTATAGGTTAAATATACAATGGATCATCGACTAGACTTGAATTAAAAATGGGATAACTTTAAATCGAAAGAAAATGAATTTTTGTGGGACAAATATGCATCCCTACACCCTTTTCTTTCTTTTTCAATTATTAATTATACTTTGTCTGATGTCAAAAACACCACATACATAATTGTCATAATAGTAAGAAAATACAAAATGTATTCCATATATACACTCAAACACAGAAACACACTCACATGTTAAGGATCCAACTTTGTATACCTTTTCAAAAAACCCATAAAACATCTGCCATGGAAACCACCCAATCTCCCTCTATTGAAAGCTTTTCATATAGTTGGTTAGCTAATTTCCAGCCTTCGATTTTTGATGATTCATTCCGAGCCTCCATTGATGGCCCTGATCAAGATGATCAAGCTTCTTTCATTGAAATGGATCCAAGATTACCACCCTCAAAGAGATTTTTCAGAGTTCCACAAGATTTTAGCTTTGATTTTCCCATATCAGAATCCCCTCTATCCCTTGTTCATGCTGATGAACTCATTTCAAATGGCTTCCTTATGCCTCTTTTTGTCAAAGATTTGAATAAGGAAATGGAAAAATATGATGCTGATGAATACTCCTCCATATCGACTACCGCGATGCCCTCTAGCAGTAGGGTTAGTCGTGCTGATGCCGCGTTTTTTTGTAGTGCATTAAGAAAGTGTAAGATATTATCGAAGCGTTTTCTTCGAAAATATTTGAATTTTTTTAAGCCAATCTGTCAAAGAATGAGAGGCCGTGGTTCTAGAGTTGGGAGTAGTAGTAATTTGAAAATGCATGAAATGAATGGCTGGGATTTTTCACAGGCTACATCTCCAAGATCTAGTGTGGCTTATTCGGCAGATACTTGGCGCAGGTCTTGTGATTCTGAGAGCTCCATTTATGAAGCAGTTCTTCACTGTAAAAGAACCCAAGGTAGGTCGCTTTCCCGTAGGTTTTTGCAATAATACTAAGTTGAACTATCTCATCTAAAAATTCGATAAAAAGGCTGCAAATTTAATTTTTATAAGACACAATTTTCCATAAATTGGTTACAGTGAAACTCGAAATCTGGACCTTTTTTGTCTATTCTGAATTCATGTGAACCACCCGTCTAAGAGTCTAAGTACATGTTTGGTAAACTTTTAGTAGATTATAAATTGTGAGTATTTAGGAATGTGCGAATAAAAACTATAGATAGTACATTATGTGTGGATAAAAATGGAGTTAAACCAGCTTATAAACTTGAAAAAACTTTACCAAACGATAGTTGCCTAGCTAGACAGGGTTCACATATAGCTTCTAACATATTGTCATATTATGGTATCATTTTTATCCACAGATTCCGTATAATCTACAATTTTTATCCATTTTTTATCTGAAAAAAACTTTACTAAACAAGCACTTAGTCTTGAAAAGTACTAATAGACTGTTGAGTGTTTTACGATACTACGTTTATATATTATAACATTCTTGAGAACTTTGATTGTTTCAGGTAGGTAAACTGGGCTGTTTCTCAAGAACATGACCGTGATTCATACATGTTTTGTTGTCTTATGATCAATGTTGATACATAAATTTGTCTTCTTGAGGAAGCAGCAAGCTGTAAAAATTTTCAGCCACAGAATTTGTAGCATTTTGAAGAGAAGAACATGGCATATGTTTTTTTTATTCTCTCTTCCAAGATATAACTTTTCTTGTTCTTGTAAAGTTTTGTTTGATGAAATAATTTAATGTTCCAAACTTTAATTTCTACCTCCTAAATGGTCATTGATTTTCAGCACTTATTTTATCTTAATTATCATTTCTTGACATTATATATATTTATATTTGGCTTACACATTTTCTTAGATTACAAGTTTAATCTATGTAATTATGTGTGTTTAGAGGACTAAATCCCTCAACAAATAAAGATGCAAATAATAAACAATATACACGGGTTTGAACTATTTTTTTTTAAAAATAAGATTGTCAACCTTTGATATAATTCCAAATTTTAATATAGTATCAGAGTCTATTAAATTTAAATGAGCAAATTGATCCATTTTAAAACTCAAACGAGCTAAATCTTACATCGAATAAAGATGCAAATATAAACAACATATAACAGTAGGAAATTGTCTACCTAATGAGTTTTTTTTTTTTTTTTTTCGTAACTGAATCAACTATTTTCTAAAGGATAATTCAGGTGGGCCCTTACCAATAAAATTATTTAATTTATTATTTATTGAAAGAAAAATAATATGGGACCATAAAATAATTCTTCATGTAGTTGGAAAAATATTCCTATGATAAGGTTGGATTAAGGTCAATAATTTCAATGCATATCTTTCTATTTTCTTGTAGATCTAATCATGAATATACAATTAATTATGTTTCCACTCCATAATAATGTGCATTTTCCTTTCTTTTTGGTCTTAATGGTGTTTAACCATAGAATTAAGTCTAATTTATCTCAATGCCATGATATAATGAAGAGAATTTGTATGAAATATTAATGACACATACACATATTTTCGTCACGTTTTGTATTTCGAGACCAAAATATCACTTGAATATAGAATATATAATCAAATCTTCAGTGAAAAAATTTGAATTACATGTAAAGACGACCCTTTTAAGTACAAAATATACGACCCTTTAATTTACTCAAAAAGGGTTAATTACATGTAAAGACGGCCCTTTAATTTAAAGAAAAAAAGGGTCAAGTATAAAATATCACAAAATTTAACGATGATGAATTCAATTGGTGAAATGTTATATGTATATAGATCGGTAATTCATCTAAAAATTTTGATTAATGATGAAATAATTATAAAAAAAATACAAAATTTAAAATTTAAAAAATGAATGTAATTAAGTAATCTTATGATATGATTTTAAAAAGGTAACTCAATAATTAATTTAATTGTTAATTCCCCATCATGCTTTGTTAACCTAAAGCTGCATGCTGTCTTTTCATGCATGCCGGCCTCAATTCTTCAATCCAAAAGCTAATTCCTACGCATGCGTCTGAGACTGCACCAAAAAAAAAAAAAAAAAAAAAAAAAACCACACACTTAGTGCTTATTTAATAATTTTTTTTATAAATTATAAATAATAAATCTTAGAGAATGTGTAAATAAAAAATAAATAAAAATTATAAATCTTACGAAATGTATAGAAAAATATATAAAAATTTATAATGATACAATTTTCATAGTATTATGACTTGTGTAATTAGTATAAGATCTTTCTTTTTTACAGTTATTTATAACCCTATAAATGTGGTTGTTCTCTATTTAATATTTAGACAGAATAATTATACAATTTTTTATAATTTTTATAATTATTTTGTCTTAATTATATACAGTTTATTAATTTACTAAAAAATAATGTTTGACAAATTTTTTTGGTAAAATTTTTTGTAGATTATAAAAAATGAGTCATGTGGATAAAAAATAGATAAAAATTATGAATCATAAAATGTGTGGATATATAGATGTTTCGAAATATTAAATTCACGACGTATGTCACTGTACCATTTTAAGAGTTTGCCAAAAAAGAAAATAGTATTGCTAGTATTTGACTTCAGGGACGGATTCAGACGAGGGTTAAAAAAATTTAGATATAAAAAAATAAAATTTTTATATAAAGAATTTGTTTTATCAAAAGAGGTCAATGAAGACTTTATGAAAGAAAAAATCTCCTGTATCTGCATTCTGCCACCTGTTTGACTTGATGAAATATATGCTACACAAAGAATATTAGTAATACAAATTTTAATAGACTGGCCCACCACGTGTGATGTATACGTGATCATATGGAGAATCCTTATCCAGTTGTTTTCTGAATGTTAGTTGCTTTCTGGTCCCTCTCTGTCATATTCATAAACAAAATAATATTCTGAAATTTTGACAAAACTAGCACTAAAATTGACTTATTATTTATTTTTCCCTCGTATATTTAAAATCGTTGTACCACGAGAAAAAGTAGATTTTGCACAACGATTGACTGTTAGAAATGTCAATTATAGAATATCATCTTTATTAATATAGATTTAATTATAGGTCTACCCCAATTATTTTAAAGTAGAGAAAATGGAAATATTTTTATTTATTTCATAAATTGATTATTATTGAATTGACAATTCAACAAAGTTGATAAAGAATCACATGTACAAAAAGAAAATAATTGATAAGAAACTTTAAGGTTGTCCTATTTCTAAACATGTGCGTTGTATGTGATTTATAATGGTGATGTGAAATAATTTTTATATTCAAGTATTTAAACAATTACAACCTTTTGTAGTTCGTGTATTTGGAGTATAACGTTAAACGTTGTGTGAATTTTGGTAATTAATTAATTTTTTTTTTTGTAGATTATAAGTTGTGGGTCTTATGGAATGTATTAATAATAAGCGCATAAACGTTGTCGATTTTACAGAATTGTAAATAAAAACAATATTTGACCAGCTTATAAGCTTGAAAAAACAGATACACTCCATCGGACATGTTCGTACTACAATCTTACATCCTCGACCCCTTTTTCTAACACTCAATTCAACTAACAATACAACTCTCAAACACCACATCAATTTGATTCTCAATAATTTTTTCAACCACCACACCCTCCCGGCTCTTTTTAGGAGTCAATTCTCAATTTTCAATTCTCATTTCATCAATCTTCTCAAGTTATCAATTCGCAACATCCCACAACATTAAAGAATATGTTCGGATCAACCACGGCTAAAGTTATGGGATTGAATTTTGCATGAGTTCAATAAAATACTAGTCCGTGATACATACAAAATTTGCTCTACTTTAATGAATCGTTGGTCGAGCCTTCAATCTCAACTCAATAATATTCTGGATTTGTGCAAATGGTAAAGAGGTATCCAACTAGTTTCGTCAGCACATTTTTTTCTATTTACTCCAGTGCAAGCGGAGAGAACCAAACCAACATATAGCAAGGTAAAATTTGACCTTTTTCTTCTCAGAAATCCCTCACATCCGAGCCATATGGCACCCACGTGCTGGATAAGCCAGTATTCTGCTAGAAGCATGGAGGTGTCCGACACGTATGGGAACCCCACATGCTGGATAGGCTAGGTGGCGTGTCTCATTTTTTTCTTTGGGTTTTATCAAGTTGCCGCACGGTCGGATGTATTAAAAAATAATCTAAAAAAGAAAATAAAGTAACCTGGCAATTCGCCTTTCTCTAGCGCTGGCGAGTGGCGTCGGTGTCGATGAGATGGCGAAGGGAAGGCGCACGGCAAAGAAATGGGGAAACCCCGTTTCAGTTATTTAGGGAAAAACTGGACCATAAAAGTTTTATTGCTATAATAATCGATTTCGTTCAGATCGTGGGAATCATATCTTGAATTTAAGGTATCTCATTTCCTGATAAATTCTGGGTTTTATTTTGTTTATGTGTTGAAATTAAAAATTTTCTTGCTTGGGGACTAGGCTTGAAGATTAGTTTTTATATGTTTTGCTCAGAATTTCGGGTTCTCTCCCTTTGCATTGGAAGAAATGGGAAAAAAAGTGTGTTGACGAAACTAGTCTCACAAAGTGGTACAAGTCGTGTTCAAGAGCCTACTTGACGGGGTTTTTTTTTTAGTGACAATGGACGAAAAAGGTGTAGATTTGAGGGTAAAAATACTAAAATTTACGAAGTATGGATAATTTGTACAATCACTTTTAAAAGTAAAGATGTTTTGTGCCAATTATCTTAAATTTTATTATGATGACCAAGAGCATCATTTTAACTTGTATTCTTGTTGGTAGATAGCCCAAAGTGGATTTAATATTGATGTTGATGAAATTGAAGATTTCTAAAATCCATCTATTCCACCAACAACTCTCAATTCGGTTAATCTTGACTATGATGATATTCGATTGAACCAATCATCAAATGTGTTATAACGACCACCCGAACGTAAAGTAGCAAAAAACATGCGAAAGAACAAGAATATTGATCATGTAAAGGCTATAAACTTATTTGCTGAAGAATTTGGCAACCTTATAAAGGATCAAAAAGGAAATTTCTCCATTCCTAATTATTACAAATAAAAAATCTTTCAAAAATTTATCAATACAATATTTTCATTGGTAAAGCTATCTGAAATGCTAAAAATAAAATTTGTCGTGATTCTGTTAGTAAATCCGTCTTTAATACCAATAGAATTTTGAAGTCTTATCTAAATATGGAGTCTTAGGCAACCACTTCATTTGTCTAGAGCTTGAGCCGACTTGACCATCCACAAGATTCAAGTAAGTGTAATATATCTATGGTATTGCTTTCAATTGAAAGGCATGGTATAGAAATTAAAATTTTAAAGTAGGCATTTTTGTGATTGCTCAAGTGCAAGTGAGCATTATTTATTTAGCATAATAATTAAGTCTTTTTTTTTTTAATAAATCTAAGTCAAGTAGAAGATTTATTTTCTATCATTGTATAACACCCCGAAAGTATATAAATTTTCATTTAGAGCTTAACTGTGAAGTTTGAAAAGTATTGGACCAGTTTGAATTTTTTTAGTATTCCTAGGACTAAGCTAAAAATATTAGAAGATATGCGTGTAGTTGGAAAATTGATGATTTAAGGATAAATGATAAAAAAGAAAAGAAAAGTATTTAGATTGGAAAAGATCAAGTTTGGGTCATATATGAAAATTTTATAAAGTTCAGGGACTAGATTGCCATGTTGAATTTGCGTATTGTTGGGTTTTCAATGAAATCTTCATTCTCATATAAAGCAACGAATTTAGTTTATTATGATTTGAGAGTTATTAGAGTATCTCTAATGCACTTTGTTTATTGTTTTTTAGACATATCATATAAGTATATATAGACGGAGTTAAAAAAAACTATCTCCAATAAATTCTGATAAGGACTCTATCTATCTAATGTGACACATTAAAATATAGACTCTGTTTATATTTAGACGGACTTTTAGGCGGAGTGAGTCAGCAAATTTAATTTTAGACGAAGTGTATTGGAAATGAATTTTAATTTGACCGTCTATTCTATAGACGTAGTTCACATGGATTAGAAGTCCGTCTATTTTACTTGCCACATAGACTGCAATAGACGAAGTGCATTAGAGATGCTCTTATTTTTCAAAGTTCACTACTTGCTATCTAAAACCAGATTCTGACACTTGACTTGAAATTGTATTGTGAACTCTATATTTCAAAGTTTTGGGTGAAACACATATAGTTTGATTGAGTTTAGAAACTTGTCCAATTGGTTTACCGAGCTTGATTTCTATTTTGAAAAATCATCGGATAAGGTCGCAGAAATTTGGAATTTCACAAAAATCTGGAATTTCTATTTTTTTCAATGGCTACTGAACTAATTTGAGGTTACTATTTACTTACTCAATTAGAAAAAGTTTTTAATTGCTCACCCCAATTGTCAATATTGTTTACCACCCATCACTCATTGAAAAAATGGTAAGTTATGCAGACGAAAATTGTTACAGGATGAACAGAAAGCTGATGTGACACAATAACATCGTTAAAATCGTTTACGTAACAAAAATCGCAATAGCCAAACACGCATTTACCTTAAGTTAAAAAAAACATTTATCCAACTCACTCGTCTTATGTGGTGAATTCAATAATCCAAAATTGAAAAATCCTCAAATCAAGTTGAACCCTAATTTCCATTTCTCTGGGATTCTTGGTCAAACGTGTCCTACGATCACTTACAAACCCTAATTTTGACTCTATACTATTTTAATCATAAATTTTGGATTTGATTATAAATTGGATATTATTATTTTTCGTAAAACCCCTTTATTAATAAATTTAATCAATTAATTATCTTAAATACTCCAATTTATTATTGGAAATTAGTTAATAATTAATTGTTTAATTTCGTTTGGTTTCGTACTGTTACATCTAAAAGGTTTATACTGTCGCTGTCAATGCTACAACTTTAGAAATTAATATATTTAATATTTAATATTAGATATTAAATGAATGGAATTTAATAGATAATTATGGATCAAAATTATGGACTTGATCCATGTAATTGGTTGTATAGAATTGATTTATTCATGTTTGTTGTTTGTTGGGTCAGCAAGCCTATTATTTATTTAATTGAACTTTTGTAGTCCTTTATTATTTTTGGCACGCGAATTGTATTTTGTAATTATGAGCATGCGTGTCCATTGCTGGGCTACAAGGGAGCACTAGTATAGAATACAAGCTGCAACATGAGATGAAAGTGATTGTATTTTAGCATTGATGACTGAATGCAACGTCCCTTAAGAATTAACCAACTATTATTCATTTAAGATCGGGAAGACTAGATTAATAAAGTCCATAACCATCCACAATTATTGTTATGGATGATTGATTGCATGTTGAATGTTAGTATTGATATACATAAGTGTGATGGGACAAATCCCTCTAATTAAAATATTAAATGCGTTCAGACGGTTAATACAAAGTGCGTTACGTTATTATAGTAAAAACTAGAGTCCGTTATCTATTTCAATTTGTTGAGTCACTCAAGGCTGCTTTCGCTCATGGATATGTTTATTACTATGAAACATTCGATAGTTCTGAACAATTGGTCAAATTTTATTTCTTGTTCAGTAGCTCAAGGATATAAAATTTTAGGAGCTCAATCAAGTAAACACATAAGATGTGTGCGACAAAAATTATCTAATTGATGATCTAGGAATTACATAAAGATGAGATTGATAGGACGTGGATGTTTTCTTAGTATTTGTTAAGTCATTTAAGGTTCTAATAAAATAAATGACTGGGAATCGAATCGGGTATCTTATGCAATTTTAGAAATTGCATAGAAAGGCCCCATTATTTTAAAATTGGAAAATTTGCAGTTTTCATCTTCAACCTTTACAGCTTGTTACTAATCTAACATTAATGTTTTTTAGCACCAGATATCTCAACCTTTCATTTAATTACAAATCACGTCCTCATTGACAACTTTTGATAGTTTTGCCCTCCTCTTTAAATAAAAAAAATAAAAGAAAACAATAAATCAACAAATATAAGAAAAATTATAAAAAAAGTCTCGTAACTTTTAAAAAAGTACAAAGTATCTATTTCCTCACCCACTCATTCACCCACCACTCCCACCTTATCCATAGCGATCACATCCATACCACCACCACCTCGTGCACGTCATTGTGACATGGCATCCCAAGTGCTACGAATTTGCATGGTTGTATTAATAGGATAATCCATTTTGCCAATTTTCTAAAAAGCAATTATTTTGAGATGCAAAAATCAAAGAAAAAGAATGAGCCATTTTGTTCAGGCGAAAAAAGGTTATGTTGAGCAAAATGATAGACGTAGAATCCTAAGCACAGTAGCAGCAACCTTCCATGAAGCTCAAGCTTTCCCATCTACAAATAGCATCATTATTAGTAAAACCATTAGTTACTCCAATCGCAACAAGAATCAAACTAGCAAGTTTTGCCGTTTCACATTAACGCCTAATGCATCATTTTTTTTTATTGCAATTCGGAGGAAAATCCTAATCCCACTTCATTTTACAGGTTTTGTTAGTAATTCATCTTTCGACTCTTCGCAACCAAATCATGTTTATTCTTTGATCTTGATTCTACTAATTGAATTTTTGCTGATATGTTTTAGGCAATTCTTGAAAATGTGTGTTTTTATGGTAGTGGTATCGATGTGATCGCTGTTGTAGGATAAGGTGGGGGTGAGGAAGAATATACTTTGTACTATTTTATAAGTTATGATACTTTTTTTTTTACAATTTTTACTTATTACTAGTTGTAGGACGTGCGATGCACGTAAGGTGGTTCGTATGATACTTACGTTATTGTATTTTAATTTATAATCTATACATATAAAAATAGTCCGAGTATAATTTGCAGCAAATAGTTTAAGAAAATTAGCACTCAACAAATATAAGATGGATAATCAAAAGACAAGCTTCTTAAATATAAATATAACAAGCAAACAGTTATTTGAACAAACCACAATTTACAACCTAGAAGGACTTGTGGTTGATTGCATAATTATTTTCAAATTATTTACTAAGCAAAATAGTAGAAGTTGAAAAATACTAAGCATATGTTTAGTAGTGCTGAATTTATTTTTAAGTGTTTATATTATAAGTTGTAAGTAAATTTGTGGATAAAAAGTGGGTTGTAAATTGTGGGTCCTAATTTTTTGAACATAAATCATCATCAAAGACAAAGATAAGATGTACTAATTAATAGGTTGATGATAAAAAATGTGATAAAAAATAGTTAGAGATATAAATGTGAAAATTAGATATTGTTGAGAACTTTAATGTGTGTTAAAATGAGGGACAAATATTTTGTCAAACTTTTATATTTGTTATTTATTTTTTTATTTAAAAATACGATAGACAAAAAAATATTTTTACCCCCCCTTAATTAATTTTTTGGACAGAAATCATCATCAAAGACAAAGATAAGATGTACTAATTAATAGGTTGATCATAAAAAATGTGATAATAAATAGTTATGGACATATATGTGAAAATTAGATATTGTTGAGGACTTTAATGTGCATTGAAATGAGGGACAACTATTTTGTCAAACTTTTGTATTTGTTATTTATATTTTTATTTAAAAATATAATAGCCAAAAAAAATATTTTTACGCCACATTAATTAATTTTTTGAACAGAAATCATCATTAAAGACAAAGATAAGATGTACTAATTAATAGGTTAATGATAAAAAATATGAAAACAAATAGTTAGGGATATAAATGTAAAAATTAGATATTGTTGAGAACTTTAATGTGCATTAAAATGAGGGACAAATATTTTGTCAAACTTTTGTATTTGTTATTTATTTTGTTTATTTAAAAATATGATAGAAAAAAATATTTTTACGCCCTTTTAATCTTTTTTGAACGAAAATCATCATCAAAGACAAAGATAAGATGTATTAATTAATAGATTGATGATAAAAAATATGATAACAAATAGTTAAGGACATAAATGTAAAAATTAGATATTGTTGAAAACTTTTACTACAATTATATAAAATGTGGTGTGGTTAAAAAAAATTGTGGTTTAAATATAATTACCCAAACAAATAAGGAACAAAAAATGAACAAAAAAGAGGGGAAAAAAAAAAGAGAGGAAGACAACCACATGTGAAGCCGACACGTGGTGAAATGAATAGTAAAAAAGTTTGGCTCTTTTATTATAGGTAGATTTATTGATTTATTGCTTTCTTTTATTTTTTTATCTATAGATGAGGGCAAATCCATCAAAATATGTCAATGATGACGTGATTTACAATTAAATGAAAGAATAGGTGTGTCTGGTGCTAAAAAAAGGTTAAGAATAAATTAGTAACAAACTGTAAATGTTGGAGACGTAGACTATAAAATTTCCTTTAAAATTAGTAGAGAATTCAATTTTTAAAATTTTATGGGAGGCCCTCAACCCCAAAGCTATCAGCCACAAACCCTAACCTTTAGGGTTTTGACGTTGGTGTCACCGCCAGTCAAATGGCAGGACAATGACCGCACTGGTGTTAAACATTGGCAACCACTGTCCTGGTCAAAGAACAACATCAGACGTTGTTGTTTGAACTAGTGGTGCTGCTGCTATTTCTAGCAGCGGCAACCGGTGGAGCAGTGGTGTCTACTGCCTTTGAAATGCAGCTGATCCAACTTGGTCAGAGTGCGTATTGTACTGCGACGGACTTCCAAAGTACTGCTATTGGTTTCCCATTCGACTTCCAGCCAATTCAATATGTTCCAAACTAATCTAAATCTCATTCAAATTCAAAATTTCTTTAATTTAACTGTCAAATCCTCAAATTAAATTAATATACTAATAAAAATGATTATAAATTCATTAAAGCTGTCTAACAAACTCTAACAAGTAACAAGGTAAACTCTGATACCATTGTAAGGAATTGAAACATACAAGCATATCGAAAATTAAATAAATTCAATTCCTTTAAGCGAATCAACATTATACTTAGATAGAATTCGTGATAAAAAGTATTAACTTTGATGAACACCGTAGATTCTGATATTCTGATTAATTTGAAGTACAAGCTTTGTCACTATAGCTATCTAATTATCTAGCTTAGCTTCCAATGGTAATCCACACAGCAAGAATAGGTATTGAACTCCTCAACCACAAGTAGATGAAAGCAAAATTTGTGAGTAATTGATTAGGATTTGTCTCTTTTTTGTGTTAATCAATAATGAAGACCGACCTTTTTTTTTTCCGTAGTCAATAATCTAGTATTTATACGCTAATGCTAATCCTAACCATAGTTTTACTCAAATTGTGATAGTCTACAACTAATGTGCACAAATAAGTAATTAAGTCTAACCTAACTAATTAGATATTGGACATTAATTCTAACACTACATTGGTCAGTCCGCACATGCTTATATCTAAAAAAGTGAAAGAACTTACGCAAAAAATATTGTATGGGCCAACAAAATTCTGACAACTTGACTCTGCACAACAAACTTTACACCCCTAGTGTATATATCTGCACATATCATAATATTTCAATATTTCCCAATAGAGTAACTGAGCATATACAGGACTGTGATTCCACAATATATTTAATTGATAATTTGCTTAATAAAAGCTTACGAATTTATTAAGCTTCAATGGATATTTATACAAGTAGTATCCTATCTAAGGAAGTAAACTACACAATTATTTCCATTCTATATTTTCTATGCTAATAAGGAATACAAATATAAGTATAATTCTAACTCTCTTCCTCAAGTTGGTGCATAGATATCACACATGCCCAACTTGGCTAGTGACGTATAGAAATGCCCACTAGCAACATCACGAGTCCTTATATCAGCTAGTTGGTCTGCACTCTTAATGTAAGGTACCTCTATATTCCTAGAATTGAGATTGTCCTTGATGTAGTTCCTGTCTAGTTCAACGTGCTTGGTTCGGTCCTGCTGTACCAAATTATTTGCAATCTCAATAGCTGCTGTGTTATCACAAAATAACACTATTGGTTTTTCCGGACCAAACTCAAGTTCACTAAAAAGAATTTTCAGCCACGTAAGCTCGATAGTGGCATGATGTAGAGCTTGGTATTCAGCATCGGTACTAGATAGTGACACTACATTCTATTTCTTACTCTTCTAAGTTGCCTCTAACAAATGATACATAACCTGACGTAGACTTCCTATCCAATCTCTATCCAGCAAAATCAGAATTAGTGTAACCTACAATATTTAGATGTCTATGTTTAGATAATATAACACCTTTGCCTGGAGAGGATTTAAATATGTCAAGATACGATTTATTGCATTCATGTGTTGGTCACTCGGATTATGCATGAATTGACTCACAACACTTACTGCATACGACAAATTAGGTCTCGTATGAGTTAGATAGATCAACTTCCCTACTAGTTTTTGATATATTTCTTTGTTTGTAGGAATTTGATCCACGTAGATAGATAGCCCATAGTTAACCTTAATAGGAGTGTCTACAGGTTCACATGCCGAGTTACCAATTTCTGCTAAGAGATCTAGTACATACTTTCGTTGGGAGAGAAGAAGTCCTTACTTGGACTGAGATACTTCAATGCCCAAGAAGTATTTTAGAGTCCCTAAATCCTTCATATCGAATTCCTTGGCCAGATAGCTTTGAAATTTTTCTATATTACTACAGTTACTGTCCGTAGCAATCATGTCACCAACATACACAATAAACAGTGTGATATCATCACCATCTCTTTTATAGAACAGAGTGTGATTTGCCAAAGCTTGCTTGAAACTATACTCCTTCATTGAGCAGCTCAATCTACCAAACCAAGCCCTTAGTGAATGCTTCAAACCATACAATGCCTTCTTCAGCTTACACACCTTATTTCCTAGAGGTGTAAATCTCGGAGGTGGGTCTATGTAAACTTCTTCTATCAAATCGCCATAGATGAAAGCATTCTTGACATCAAATTGCCTTAATGGCCAGTCTTGATTAACTTCTAGGGATGTTATGACCCTAACAGTGTTCATTTTTGCCATTGGAGCAAGGGTCCCCTGATAGTCGATCCCATAAGTATGTCTATAAACTTTTGCAACCAGTCTAGCATTATATCTATCTAGTGTCCCATCTGACTTGTACTTCACTGAAAATACCTACTTACACCCAACTGTCTTCTTTCTTGAGGTAGTTTGACCATCTTCCAAGTAGTGTTCTTTTGGAGAGCCTTCATCTCTTCTACCATAGTAGATTTCTACTTAGGGTCATCAATAGCTTCTTGAAAATGACTATGAATAGATATAGACGAAAACCGATAGGTAAATGCTAGGCCAGTCTTCTAAACGTTGATAAAAATAAAATTAGATATGGTATAAACAACATTAGAAGATGATTTTGAGAATTCCAACCTATCGGGTTCTTTATGATCGCGAAGATGGTATCTCCTACCTTGATTATCAACTAGTGGATTTAGAACAGTAGTCTTAGAAATTACAGGGTTTGAATCAAAATTTGGAGTTATAAGAGGAGAAAAATATACCTCATGATTAACTATAGAAGAGTCATCCGATGGCACGGTAGCATCAAAGAGAAGATTGGAGTTTAGAGAGGGCTGACAGTATTATCAGAATATAGCGGGAGGGCAACTGTAGTACCCTTTTTTCTCTTTGTATAATATTGTTGGAACAATCTAGGCGATCTTTCACTACTAACTTCAAGAACAACGAAGTAGAGGTGTCAAGACGGGCGGGCCGATCGAATCGGCATCGGCCCACCCACCTCGACCCGGAACCGCGGGCCGGCCCGTAAATCGGGCGGGTTGTTCACGGGTCGAGAAGGCCAACCCGCGGGCCGTTCACGGGCCGAAGAGGCCAACCCGCGGGCCAGCCCGTGAACTGCTTTGATTTTAAAAAAAAAATGGGCAGAAAATTCAAACTTTCATATTTAAAATGATATTTAAATAAAAAAATAAAAAAAAATGGCAAAGAGCCGTTTAAAGTAAAAGATGTGACAGATGCATTCACGTTTTAGTCTTTAAATATATAAATAAAAAATTAACAAATGTGAATTTATCATTGTTATTTATTTTTTATTTAGTAATTTAACACATTTTTTGTTATATATATAAACATTTTTTTTAAATTACAATAAGTAACTAAATTTTTTTAGTAATTTCAAAAAAAATTAATTTTTTATTCATACGGACCGAACCGAATCGAACCGCGACCCCTATGGGCTCGACCCGTATGGGTCAATGGGTGGGCCGGGCTTTTGAAAAAATTTTGTGGACTGAGCCGACCCGGCCCGCAACCCGCAGTGGCGCAGGCTTTTTCGAACGCGGGCCGTTACTGGGCCTCATCGGAGGCGGGCCGACCCAGCCCGCCTAATCCGGATTGACACCTCTACAACGAAGGATTCATCTATGGACTCCCCCTTATCCGAAATCTACAACTTTTTATCTTCCAACCACATGCATTCATCTCCCTTACTACTAATCTCCCCCTTAAGAAGAATGAGCGAAACAGCCCCAGAATAAAAAAACTCCAGTTCATAGAACTGAACATCCATAGACACATAGAATTTCTTTGTAGGAGGATGAAAACACTTATAACCTTTTTGGGAGTTAGAATATCCAAGAAAGACGCATTTAAGAGAACGAGTGTCAAGCTTATCCTTAAGGTGGGAGTGCACATGAATATAACACACATATCCAAACACTTTAGGACAAATATTTATTATATATAGGATAGAGTAAAACCGTGACAACATCCTCAATAAGGTTTGATAGTCAATTATACGAGCAGGCATTCGATTAATTAGAAAGACAGAAGTCATGACAACTTCAGCCCAGAAACACTTAGGAACTTGCATAATAAAGCATAATGCCGGGGCTACCTCTAGGATATGATAATTTTTACGCTTCGCTATGTCGTTCTGTTGGGGTGTGTAGGCACACGTTGTCTGGTGGAGTATGCCATGTTTTGTAAAAAAAGAGTTTAGAGATTGATTTACAACTTCACGAGCATTGTCAGAATGAAACACCGAACCTGGGAATTAAATTGTGTGGCAATCAATTTTGTAAATTAAGGAATAACATTTATAACATCACTTTTAGATTTCAACAAATATACCCAACTCACTCGTGTACAATCATCAATAAAAGGCACAAAGTATTTATGACTTGACGCCGATGGAGTAGAAAAAGGGCCCCAAACATCAATATGAACACAAGCAAAATGAAATGAACTTTTATTGAAACTGACTTTAAAAGGTACACAATGATTCTTAGCACTAATGCATTGTTCACATCATAAACTAGAAGTAGAAGTGTTTAGAAACAACTTAGGAAATAAGGTTGTGTTTGATTCATCAAAATTTTCTATGGAAAATGCCTTTTTTCCACCTATTTTCCAACTGATGTGTTTGATTGCACAAGATTTTTCATGGAAAAAATATTTTTCTCCCTATTTTTCTTGTTTTGTTTGATTGCAACATTTTTTTTTCCATGTAAAGCATTTTCTCATTTTCTTTGTTTTCAAGGAAAATATTTTCTTAAGGGGGGATGATGTTTTATTTTTTATAGAAAATTTGTCTTATATTTCAAGCAATAATTTCTAGGCAATTCTTTTCCATGGAATTCATTTTCTTTCCACTCAAATTTCTTGCTTCCAATCAAACACAACCTAAACGTTCTAAGTAAGAAAAGGACGGATGATCTAAACGACAGTGCCATAACATAATTTTCTCCATAACTGATGTTTTTCGCAACTTGAAAGCTACTGCTACATCCTGATTGCAAGTCCCTTGGAGGGAGCTACTGCCAGATCCTGAGTGCAAGTCCTTTGTCTGTTCCAAGTAGTATAGACCTCTCATTTCTTTACCAGTGTCAATCATTATCTTCGTTAGATTGTCCTGAAACACATAATGGGTAGAATAAAATGTTATAGAACAATTAAGATGTTTGGTGATTTTGCTAATAGAAAAAAGGTTATTAGAGATGGTGGGGTGCTAAGAGAACAGATGTTATAGAAAGAGTATGAGAAAGTGAGACATTCCCTACCCCCAAAATTAGTCCCATCTGCAACCTGGACAGAATTAACAGGTGAAGATATGAGTTAATCAAGTAGAGAATAATTACTAGTCATATGATAAGTGGCCCCTGAATCAATAACCCAAGTGTTAGCGTTATCAGAAATAAAGACTGAACGAGTATTACCTTCATGAGGAGATATTCGAGATACATGAGAAGTAGAAGATAGAGAGGTGTCAGTAGAAGCAACCTGAATAGATTTCTTTTGCTTTTCAACTTGTTTAAGTTTGAACCATTCTGGATATCCATTTAATTTCCAACAAACATCGACTATGTGTCTAGTACTGTGGCAGTGAGTATAGGATCCAGTAGAGGTAGAAGAAGTAGCTGGCCGAGAGTTATTTTTCTTAATAACCAAAGCTGAAGCCTCATAGTGAACCTTTGTACCCATAGTGACTTGCCTATGTACTTTACAATAGATTATTGAATAGGCCTCTTCCAGACTTGGAAGATGAGAGGTTTCTAAGACATATGGATGGCAACGTGGCGGGTTCGGGACGGGTTGGCCCCGTCCCGTGACCTACTAAAAATAATAATAAAAATAAGAAATACAAATTTTTTAAATATTGTAGCAAACAAAACAAAATAATTACAAGATTATGGTTGTGGTGTAGTGGTTAAGATTGATAGTTTATAAGTTTCAACCCGGGTTTGACTCCTTTTTAGTCCATTTCTAGTGAAAATTATAATTTCTATTCTATTTTATGATTTTTAAAAAAAAAAAAAATTTGAGGGGGTGGGACAGGGCTGCCTCCGGATCCGTCCTTATATCCCGAATAAGAGGGGCAGGGCCGGGACGACGAGTTTTTTCATCCTTACCAAGACACGACTACTAACATGATCTAGTGTGTGATCGAGACTTGCTAGATAGACCCTATCCTCCGCGATGCGTTTTCTCTGTTTTTTAATATATGTTGTACATGTCATATCATTAGACTTCGGATAGTCAAGTTTCATAAAGATGGAGTTTAGTTTATCGTACTATTCAGCAAGAGGCCGACCACCTTGACGTAGTTGGAATGACTTCTTCATCAGTTCATAAACCTGCAAAGAGTCAGAAACATCAAGATAGCTCCTTTTTACTGCATCCCAGACCTCCTTAGTCGTTCTACATTAAACAAAATGTGACAATAGATTAACAGTCATAGAATTTATGAGCCAAGACTTGACTAAAGCATCTTCAGCCTCCCATTTATCATAGCTCGGATCATTCTCTACATGCGAGACCTTTCATCCTGTGATATAACCCTTTTTTTTTTCAATCAGCAATATACATCTCCAAAATTTTAGACAATATACAGTAATTAGCCTAATTCAATTTAATATAAATTGTAGAGGATGTTTCATGAACAGTAATCGGAGAAACTGTTTTGTTGTCAGAAGAGACCGTACTAAATTTTTCAGACATTTTTCAATTAGGGTTTGGACGAAAAACACGAAAAACAAACAGCAGCAAATCTGGAGGCTAAACAATCCAAAAACAAAACCACAAACTAAACACCCTTTAAGCAATTCTCACAAACACGTTCAGAGATCCGGTGGCCAACCTTTCACGCCTGGATATCACACCAACTTCTTGATTTATATCTTCGACCGACTCTTTCAACAGTTTTAGGTGAAAGAAGCAACAAGAGATGGCTCGTAACCAGAAGAAGAATGGTTTGCGAATTCGTGCGTACTATTCACGCACGTGAAAGAGTGGCTTGCCAGAGGTAGTTGACAGCTCGAAAAAGTCGTCGGAGGTAGTTGACAGTTCGGGAGAGTTGCTGGAGGTCTGGGTCCGATGAAGGCTCCGGCAGATGTGTTGGTCGCGAATAGGGTTTCGGGTAATGTTGAAATTTGCCTCTTTCCCCCTCCCCCTCCGATACCAAATTGACAATTTACTTAATAATAGCTTACAAATTTATTAAGCTTCAATATATATTTACACAAATAGTATCCTATCTAAAGAAAGAACTACACAATTATTTCTATTACATAATTCCTATGCTAGTAAGGAATACAATCTATATTTCCTATGCTAATAAGGAATACAAATATAACTATAATTCTAATTCATGACATGCATTACTTTCTTAATTATGTTCAATATTGTCTAGATTAGTATACTATCACAAATTTACAGGGGAGATATATGAATCAAACCTTATTTTCCTCTAGAGATCCTCACTTGATCAAGTTCATCGGAAACCTTCAAAATCTAGAGATCCTTACTTGATCAAGTGACAAAAGTTTTAAAACCGACTGGAAGAATCTTTAAAATCGTGTGAGAGTGATTGTTCTCGACATCTTTCCAAACAGAAGCAGCCTCAATATCTTTGCCGTATGAGTTTGAGCATTGAAGGAATTTTTTGCCGTTTTTGTTATCTAAACTGCCATTTCTTCCATGGTACCATTTCCTGGTTAGTTTAGGCCTCATCTCGCTAATTGCAATGGCTATGTCGTTTGGGAACAGATCATCCAACACAAAGGCATGAATAATAGTTGTTACGAGCAAATATGCAACTGTAAGGGTAGCCACTGCACAGAGGACGACGGTTAAACTTTTGGTTACCTAGTTGGTAACCACGATTGAGCATCTGATCCTGGCAATGGCAGTTCCGGTCATAGGGAAAGTGTAAGCCCATCATGCCATTGAGAACCTGTAGATAATAGTGGGGCAAATTTGAAATTCGACTAAAATAGAATGGATAGATAGCTTAAAATAATATTATGAAGTTAAAATGTACCTGAAACCTCGGAAGAAATTAACGCGGACAGCCTGGAGAGAATAAAAGAAAACAAAAATAAAAATAAATTAGCCACTGTTGTGCAATTTCAATCCCGCAAGTGGACGGATCGTTTACAAGTAATATAATGATGTGTAGAGTGTCGAACCCACGAAGACCAGATATTAATTTAACCAATTAATTTATAACTTAAATTTTAACAATAAAGAGAAACACAGATTTAATTTGGATTTATGATTCTTAACTATTCTAATTAACTCTAAATTATCAAACAATTAAAATAACTTTATGAGAACGAATTCGAATTATACTAACACTAGGATTTGCGAATCCACCTACACGTTCTTTAATCAATTATTCATTTAACCGATGTAGCTTATAATTACCTTGGATTGAAAATAGGTGTTCCTCAAATAATCAAAAGCCTATCTCGATGGTCAATCAATTCTATACGATATGCGAACTTAATTATCTCTAATCAAGTTTCGAATATAAACATATGCATTAAAATCTCAAGAACACCTAAATAGATTTCATAAAACATAATAGTAATCTCTATCTATTATTGGACCCAATGTTATTCAATACCACATGTTCAATCTATATTGAATCTCTCGACTTCAATATAGATCACAATATATTCTAATGGTGATCAGGCATCAAAATAATAGAAATAATGAATAAAGAATAATCAACCCAAAAGCAATTAATTACTAAAACGGAAAAACTTCTAATTAATTAAACGTATGAGGTTTCATCGTTCATCCTAAAAATAAGTAAATTAGCCGGATATGATTATGTAAGATAATACAAGAATTGTATTAATCATGTTCCGACGAAAGAAAAAGAAGAAAGAATAGATAAAAACCGTGACTCTGGCTGAAGAACCTTCAATCCCGTGCCTTGATCTCCGATTTTCTTCTTTTATCTTGTTCCCAAAATTCATCTCCCTTCTTCTGGCTATTATCTGCTTTATTTATAATGTTCTCCAACCCCCTAAGACGTGTGTTTAAGTTTTTGTTTTATCTTGGAGTTGTAGAGTTCTAATCCCATCAGAAAACTGCCAAAACGAGTGCTCGTTATACCCATGCGATCGCAAGGTTTAGAACCTTGCGATCGCATGGTTCTGCAGTTGAAATTGACTTCTTACGATCGCATCATTGGATAACCATGCAATCGCATGATTATCTTGGACACATTCTTGATTTTCTTCCTTTAATATTTGCATGTCAAGTCCTTCAAGTTTCTTTATCTTTGCAATTACGTCCTTTTTTCTTCTGTTTGCACTCTTTTTCGTCTTTTCGTCAGATTGATACTTGAATTTGATTATTTCCTAAAATAATAAGAAAACAACATGCAATTAAACTGAAAACAAGTAGAAGTACTCATAATCATCTCTTTTTGTGAGCCCAGATAAGTACAAAATTGTATTTATCAAATACCCCCAAACTTGAACTATTATTCGTCCTCGAATAAACTAACTAAAAACAATCATGCACGTACTAATAAAAATAATAAAAATAATCATAATATAAATAGCTTGCCGTTCTTTTGTAACAACTTATAATTCATGACGAGTATCCATGTATTACTAGTGCAACCGTGATCCTATTTAAACTATATTTGATACATGTAGTTAATCTGATTCACTTAATTTCTATGGTGATGGTAGCCCAACAATTTGGTCAAATTTTCATTTCCCTCTCGTAAGGTACACTTTCTCCCAAATTGATTTTTTCTTTCAATTCTCGAGATTTTTGTTCTATGGTTATGGTTCACATTCTTTTTTTTTAGACTGGTTGCGATGGCTAGTAATCGTGACAACCTAGGTTTATGAAGATTCTCCAATTTATGAGCACTCTTGACCAGAAATTTTCTATTAAGTAAGTCAAACCTATTAGTCATCTAATCCTCATGTTTACTTTGCAAAGGATTTCATCATTTTTTAAAATTAAATCTTATGTGCAGAACTCAATTCTTTAAGTTTTCTAGATTACTCATGTAACGAGCTTTAGGTCGATGACTCCCAAGTCTTTTGAACTTTAGGGCATCGAGTTTTGAGAAACCCCTACGAGCCTTTTCACTCAAGTCAAATAGGCTACGAAAAGAGTTATAAGATATTAATTGGGTGCCAAACTTAGTCTATTAAGCTTTCTAGATGATTCATGTAACGAGCTTTAGGTCGATGACTCCCATGTCTTTTGAACTTTAGGGCATCGAATTTTGAGAAACCCCTACGAGCCTTTTCACTCAAGTCAAATAGACTACAAAAAGAGTTTTATAATAATAACATTGTTCTTTGCGTGCAATAAGTTTATGCTAGTGGATTAGATTCCTAACATTCGGTCATTACTTAGTTTCCTCTAATTGGTCTAAAGTGCTCCACACAATTTTTTTTTTCAACATACATAGAATCAATCATAACCTAGATAGCCACTATCAGAGCTTAACTACCACACTTACTAACTCTATTGGTTACTTGGATCAGATACAAATGATTCTTAGATTCAAAAAGGGGTATCCTATTGTTTTCAACATAAGTGCACCAACATAGCTAAAAATCATCTTAACTGGCCGACATAACACGACATCAGACATGGTCAAATAGCCTCACATTTAAACAAAAGTAATAATATTTTTACAAGTCATGGATTATAGCAAAATTTAAAAAATTCATTATTAGCCGGCAAGGCTATTCATATCACACAAACATGTAAACAATTAAATTAAATTTTTTTTAACAATCAATATCAAGTATTATCATCAGATCAAACATTTTTCCACTACCCCCAAACTTGAAAGATACATTATCCCCAATGTAAAAATAATTCAAAGGAGTATATAAAGATCAGAGACTACTCAGATGTGGATCGGATAGTGCTGGAAGAAGAAGTAAGGTATGATCAATTGGTAGAGGAAAATATTTCAGTGTGTAATTGTATTTACTTAATGAAAAGAAATAAGAGTACTCATAATTATCTCTTTTTGTGAGCCCAGACAAGTACAAAATTGTACTTATCAAATACCCCCAAACTTGAACTATTATTCATCCTCAAATAAACTAGCTAAAAACAATCTTGCATTTAATGAAATAAGCAATAATAAAGTTCACAATATAAATAGCCTGTCGTTCTTGCTTCAGGTTTTACAAAAAGAAAAGCTTATAATTCATGACGAGTGTTCATGTTATACAGTTGTAATCGTAATTACACTTAAAACATACTTGAGACGTGTGTGAGAGCAGTTCATCTGATCAACTTAAATTATATGGTGGTGATAGCCCAACCACTTGGTCAATTGTTCATTTCCCTCTCGTAAGGTACACTTTCCCCAAAATAATTGTTTTCTCTCAAATTTTCGAGATTTATGGGTATAAGGTTGTTCACATTCTTTTCTTTCTAGAGTCTGATTGAGAAAGCTGATGATCGAGTCAACCTAGGTTTATGAAGATTCTCCAATTTATGAGCACTCTTGACTAGAAATTTTCTACTAAGTAAGTCAAACCCATTAATCATCTAATCCTCATGTTTACTTTGCAAAGAATTTCATCATTTTTTTATTTTATTTTTTTATTTTATTAAATGTAAGATTGTTTTTAGCTAGTTTATTCGAGGATGAATAATAGTTCAAGTTTGTGGGTATTTGATAAGTACAATTTTGTACTTGTCTAGGCTCATAAAAAGGGATGATTATGAGTACTCTTATTTCTTTTCAGTATAATTGTGTGTTGTTTTTGTTCATTATAGAATAATGATCAAATTCAAGTATCAATCTGATGAAAAGATGAAAAAGAGAGCAAATAGAAGAAGGAGGACGAATTTTGGGAAGAAGATACAAGAGGAGAATTGAAGATCAAGGCACGGGATTAAAGATTTTTCGACTAGAGTCACGGGTTTTATTTATTTCTTCTTATTTTTCTTTCGCCGGAACATAGTTAATACAATTTTTGTATTATTTTCCATAATCATGTCCGGCTAATTTACTTATTTCTAGGATGAACGATGAAACCTCATGTTTAATTAATTAGAAGTTTTTCTGTTTTAGTAATTAATTGCTTTTGAGTTGATTATTCTTTATTCATTATTTTTATTATTTTAATGCCTGATCACTATTAGAATATATTGTGGTTTATATTGAAGTCGAGAGATTCAATATATATTAAGCACGTGGTATTGAATAACATAGGGTCCAATAATAGATAGAGATTACTATTATGCTTTATGAAATCTATTTAGGTGTTTTTGATATTTTAATACATGTGTTTATGTTCGAAGCTTAATTAGAGATAATTAGGTTCGCATATCGTATAGAATTGATTAACCATCGAGAGAGGCTTTTAATTATTTAGGAACACCGATTTTCAATCCAAGGTAATTATAAGCTAAAGCGATTAAACAGATAATTGATTAAATAACGTGTAAGTGGATTCGCGAATTCTAGTGTTAGTATAATTTGAATTCGTTCTCATAAAGTTATTTTAATTGTTTGATAATTTAGATTTAATTAAAGTAGTTTTAGAATCACAAAACCACAATTTGAATCTGTGTTTCTTTTTATTGTTAAAATTTAAGTTATAAATTAATTGGTTAAATTAATATCTTGTCCTCGTGGGTTCTTCACTCTATTTATCATTTTATTACTTGTAAACGATCCGTCCACTTGCAAGATTATAATCGCACAACAAGGTTTTGGAACACACCACAACAATCATACAATTACTACGTATATAATTGTAGATGCAAACAAATCAAAATTAATTATTCAAAACTATATTAAATTAAAGTGTCAAAAACCAAGTCTCAAGATAAAAGAATTTAAACGACAAATTTCATCGTAATTCTAGCATTAATTAAACTAACCTAGCATACTAATAATAAGAAAATAAGAAGAGGAAGAACACATGGAATTCATCACCCGGAAAAGAAGAAGACTTGAAAGAATAATTGCTTGTTGTTGATCTTCGTTCAATTCCTCAAAGAAGCAATATTGATCTCTGTTTGATGCATTCGTCTATATTTTTCTCCTAAAAACTCAACAACTCAAGACAAGGGAAAGGAGAAGGTCGGTGAAGGTTCTACCCGTCGTAAACGGGCCGGAGAACCAACTAGTGATAGTGGCATACCACGATTCCAAACCCCAGAAGCCCAAGAGAGATATGAAACAAGATGGAAAGGGAAGAACTATCACCAAGAGAGACGGGTGCAAAGGGATGATTTTTAGGAGCATCTGTTGGAAAATGTGATCCAGCAGTGTGGTTGGAGTAAAGTGGCTGCAACTCTACATCCAGCATATATAACTTTAGTTAGGGAATTCTTTGCCAACTTCAACACGGAAATTGATACTCCGGAATCGTCTCATCGGCATAAGACATGGGTACGGGGCAAGTGGATCCGTTTTAGCCCTGCGATAATTGATAGATACTTTGAGCTATCCCGTACGGGGATCGATCCTATGCCTACTAAAGAGGACATGCAATCGGTGGCTCGGTTCTTGTATGGTAGAGAGAATGCATGGCCGTTGGCAACTTCGCACTTCAAATATGATGAACTGACTCGGGAGCTGCGAGCTTTACACATTTTTGTCTGCACCAATATCAATCCTACCACTCAGCGCACGAGGTTTATTGGAGAAAGGGCTCGCCTTCTTTACCATTTAGCCCGGGGCAGAAAAATGGATTTGGGGACGCGTATCTTTGACTTTGTTCGGAAGTTAGCAACGTCGGTTGACTCCAACTCCCAACGCTCTATTATGTTCCCAAGTCTGATTAGTGGGATCTGTCTGGAGGCTGGTGTCCCCCTGTTGTCATTTGAAGAAGCTGACACTCCTGAGGCCCCTCTCACCCATAAGACTGTTGACAATTCAGAGGCCAAGATGAGAGCCAGAGAGATCAGGGCGCAGCGTGCTCCAGCGATACAACCTGACGAGGAAGCTCATGATC
Source organism: Forsythia viridissima (assembly GCA_030279155.1). Lineage (NCBI taxonomy): Eukaryota > Viridiplantae > Streptophyta > Magnoliopsida > Lamiales > Oleaceae > Forsythia > Forsythia viridissima. Next base: position 65,698,131 of record CM059033.1, on the reverse strand, counting down.
CGACACCTCCAGCACCCCAGCCAGCTCTAGCCGTTGAGCCCCATCTTAGCATTCAGTTCACTCAGATCCAAGTGGCTCTGACTGAGATTGGTAGATTGGTAGGCAACCTGCACAACACTTTGCGCGAGGTGCAACACACGCAACATAACATGCAGTACGAGCTGGTTCGAATAAGTATGCATGTCCGTGTACTAGAGCACACAGATGTCGACATTAGGTCACAGTAGCGTACTATCAATTACTCATATGATGACGTCATCCGAAGGATGATACACTTTGAGAGTCAACTTGAGACGATTGACGGGACTGTCTCTTGGATTGCCGATGCCATCGACTCATTGCGACCTCCTGCTTCTGTTGGACCATCCGATCAGCCTCGACCTGCCTCTCCACATTTACCCCTACGGAGTACCTGATCTTTTCCTCCTTTAATTTTGTTCTAATTTGCTTACATTGGGGACAATGTCATATTTTTATTTAGGGGTGGGTTCAGTATTAGAACACTTAATGGCTGTTTTTGAATCACTCGGATCTGTATAACTGAAAGCTTTTGAATTTTCTTACTATTCGGGTCTGTATAACAAAAAAAAATGTCTTTTTGGTGCTATTGGTGCTTGATTATGTATCAAATCTGCAGATAGTTGATCATGTACTTGGTGGCCTGCCATTGTGTCTTTTTGCTGTCTTTTCTTTTCTCGTTTTTCACGTTGTCGTCGGTGAAAGCTCCGTTCAATTTTTGGGTGTAAATCGAATAGATCAAGATCTTTTGTACGGGACATGCACACTTAACACCTGAAATTTTAGAAATATATACAATTCAGCAGTATCATGAAGAACTAAAAAATAAAAATAAAAATAAAAATAAAAATAAAAATAAAAATAAAAATAAAAATAAAATAAATAACAATAAAAAATTGTTAAAAATAAACTATCAATTAATGTAATAATTAATAAATTAGTCTCCGGCAACGGCGCCAAAAACTTGTTGTGCGATTTCAATCCCGCAAGTGGACAGATCGTTTACAAGTAATATAATGATGTGTAGAGTGTCGAACCCACGAGGACCAGATATTAATTTAACCAATTAATTTATAACTTAAATTTTAACAATAAAAAGAAACACATATTTGATTTGGATTTATGATTATTAACTAACCTAATTAACTCTAAATTATCAAACAATTAAAATAACTTTATGAGAACGAATTCGAATTATACCAAGACTAAGATTTGCGAATCCACCTACACGTTTTTTAATCAATTATTCATTTAACCGCTTTAGCTTATAATTACCTTGGATTGAAAATCGGTGTTCCTCAAATAATCAAAAGTCTCTCTCTCGATGGTCAATCAATTCTATAGGATATGCGAACTTAATTATCTCTAATCAAGTTTCGAACATAAACATATGCATTAAAATCTCAAGAACATCTAAATAAATTTCATAAAGCATAATAGTAATCTCTTTCTATTATTGGATCTTATGTTATTCAATACCACTTGCTCAATCTATATTGAATCTCTCGATTTCAATATAGATCACAATATATTCTAATGGTGATCAGGCATCAAAATAATAGAAATAATAAATAAAGAATAATCAACCCAAAAACAATTAATTACTAAAACAAAAAAACTTCTAATTAATTAAACGTATGAGGTTTCATCGTTCATCCTAGAAATAAGTAAATTAGCTGGAGATGTAAGCTAATACAAGAATTGTATTAATCATGTTCCGACGAAAGAAAAAGAAGAAAGAATAGATAAAACCCGTGACTCTGGCTGGAGAATCTTCAATCCCGTGCCTTGATCTCCGATTCTCTTCTTGTATCTTGTTCCCAAAATTCGTCTCCCTTCTTCTGGCTATTATCTGCTTTATTTATAATGTTCTCCAACCCTCTAAGACGTGTGTTTAAGTTGTTATTTTATTTTGGAGTTGTAGAGTTCTAATCCCATCAGAAAACTGTCAAAACGAGTGCCCGTTATACCCATGCGATCGCATGGTTTAGAACCTTGCGATCGCATGGTTCTATGATTTTAGGTTCTACAGTTGAAATTGACTTCTTGCGATCGCATCATTGGATAACCATGCGATCGCATGGTTATCTTGGACGCATTCTTGATTTTCTTTCTTTAATATTTGCATGCCAAGTCCTTCAAGTCTCTTTATCTTTGTAATTACGTCCTTTTTTCTTCTGTTTGCGCTCTTTTTCGTCTTTTCGTCAGATTGATAGTTGAATTTAATTATTTCCTAAAATAATAAGAAAACAACATGCAATTAAACTGAAAACAAATAGAAGTACTCATAATTATTCTTTTTTGTGAGCTCAAATAAGTATAAATTTGTATTTATCAGCCACTAAAGCCCAGTGGAGCATGTTATGATAAACCTTAATCCCCAATTCTGACAGAGCTACGTCTACTGGCTAGTTGTTGACTTTTCACTATAATGACGAAGAAAATTACAACATTTGTGCACGTCTCTCAGTCTTGTCTCGCACACGCAGACAAAGGCTCTACCTCAAATTCCTTTACAACGTAGGAAACTAGGGCAACCTAATATAAAATATGAATGCCCAAGAAATAAGTGAAATATAATTAGGCTCCAAAGTCCAATATAGCAACTAGTACTGATGCCATGGCTATTGAAGCAACTGGGTTCTTCTTAACATTGGAACCACAATTTAAGTGCATTTCATTATCTCGTGTCATTTGATTAAATGATGATATGTGGACTTAGATACAAGGCTAATAGTTAAGGTTTAGAGAGACTAACCAGAGAGAAATAAAGGAACAAGGCAATGAAGTAAGCAATCCGTGCTCCATAGTCGAAGGACCCTTGAATCCTCGCCCATGCCATAGAGGCAACACTGGGTGCAGCAACAAACAGAAAGAAAACCGGGTGGATCTCCTTCGGGAGTGTCTCGTTTGTTGGAAGTCTCTGGTAGAGAGTTAAAAATAAGACTATGTAATGAGCCAATCCAACAGCAAAGAAAAAAATAGACCCTTCTTTTATCCCCATGGATGCACGAAGAAAGTTCCCGACAATTGAGAGATGATTTGAGGGATTGGCCACCTTAGAAAGCCTTTGTTGTCCTCCCGACATCCACTGTCCATAGATCTTAAGCTCGAAGCATAAGACGGGGGTCATAAGAATGTACCAAAGAGATGTGTTCAGCTTTTTAGAAACCAATTTAAATTTTGCAAACTCTATGTGTCTAAAGGAACTCCTAAATTTGGATAGGTTATATTGTTTATTTTTTTCATTGTCACTTCAACTTGGTAGAGTCTTTTACAATTTGTATTAGAGATGAATTTTTTTAGACATTGTCTATTTTATTTATGTGATAAATTTTTTTCAATAATCTACAGTTGCATTGGAGATCGGAGGATCCACAAATTTTTGAAGTCCGCGGTGCTACTGAAAAAAAAAATTGCACTCTAAAACTGTTATTAAATATATTTTTTTACACTATAAAAAACGATATAGCCTAATTCCGCACCCCAAATCCGCCACTATTAGAGATGCTCTTAGCCCTTATGTTACATTTCCTGGAAATGTATTCAAGTTGAGCCTAAAATCAGGGATGGGTTTCAAAAAGAAACTACAAGAAAAGTATAAATAAGGCAAGAGTGCACAAATTTTTTATGAACTAGGTTTTCGTGTATTTTTTCTTGACGTATAAATGTAGTTCGATTTCATAGATGGTGACGGTGGATATTTTGTTAAATTAATAATATTTAATAATGTATACTATATACGAACGTGTCAAAATGAAATCCGTTGGCCTTGAGTGATTAGAGGCGTAATACCTAACAAAAACAAGTTGCAGTGGCATTAGACAAGAAAATTAGGTTTTCCGAAGTGGAACCCATTGCCCCTCCACAAAGAATCCAGTTGGGATTTGAAACTGATTGAGTGGAGGTGAAAAGGTACAAGTTGAGATTTATTATTATCACATTCTTATGAAAAATTGAATTAGGGCAAACAGCAATCCATTGCTTGACAACTTTGAATCAAGGGAGGCATTGAAAAGATAGGATTAAGAGCCATGCACTAAAATTTGTTTGCTGTTTGATTCGGTTTTAGATATTAATATAATACATATATATTTAAAAAATTCAAAATGCTCCCTAGATAAAAGGAGAGGCAGCCAAAGAGGTGAAATTGGGTCGAGCAGCCTAGCCGAGAGTTTAGATATATTGTCTCAAATGTATGTTGTCTTAACTATCTCTCCAATTAAATTTACATATTATCAGCAAATGTAAATGCATTATATGTTGTCTGAATGATCAAGTCATCTATTTATTTAATTATATGTAAAGTTTTTATTGGAGTGACAGCTAATGAGACATATATTTGAGACTATAGATCTGAACTCTTTGGCCGAATCTCGCTACCTACTAGATACTTTTATGTTTTTTGAAAAAATAATAAATAAAAAGAATTAAATGGTAGTTATATTTGTCCTACAATTTTTATTTATCACACTAAATTTAAATTGCACTTAAAGTCAATTTTTGTTCATTATAGCATTTATATCTGTTAACTTATTTTTTTCATCGAATTCTTATCTTCAATTTCTATTAATTAGCAAATCCCATCTTTAATGATGGTTCTATTCGCGATTGAAATGAGGGAAAAAATGTTTTATTGTACTTTTGTATTTATTAATATTTTTTAAATATGATGGACAAATAATTTGTTTTAGGCTCTCCCAACAGACTTTTTGGATATAAAACATTATTAGAGAGAAAGTATGTTAATGAATAGAAAGTTGAGGATAAGAATACAACAAAAAAAATTGTAAACATGAGTACTACATTGAACAAAGATTGAAAATTTTAAATACAATTAATATATATTACAACAAATAAAAAGTATAAGAGTAAATATAATTATTCAAAATTAGATAATAATAAAGCGTGATTCCATTAGAGGTGCGAATTTGGATTGAGTGACTAGGACCCCAAATGGGCGCTTTTGCAAACTTTTTGCATAGACGAGTCAAGGGTGGCCCGACATGATAAAAGTGGAAGGTGTTGTTTGACAACTCGTACTTATTTTCACTCCATGAGATATTAACTTTTTTCTTTCTTTCTTTTTAAGTGCTTGTTTGTTGATACTTAGATTATAATTTAAGTTAGTCAAATTAATTAAATTTACTTTTTATTCATATATTTCGTAAGACTTACAATTTATTATCTACATATTTCTACAGGATCCACAACTTATAAGTATTTAAAAAATAATTTCAGCAACATTAATTATTTTTTACCGTTCCTTGATAAAGTAATTATATTGACTTGACATCATTCCGAGTACAAAGCACTAATAAATTGTAGTAAAAGGAAAAAGTTCAATCAAATATTGACAAAAAGTTGGATAAAACAGTAGAATATGAAATTCGCATGGTGGTGTAATTGGCCGCTAATTCAACTTGGGTTAGTCATTATCATGGTCCTAACTCAAGATTGCACTCCATTAAAAAGTTAGTCATTATTTCTAATTTTTTCTACTTTCGGCCAAAAACGCATTTTTTTTCTTCCTTTTATTGCAATCGAAATAAAAAACTATTTTTTTTTCTTTTAGGTATACATAAAATACTTGTTCATTATTTATTAGACTTTTGACTCGATAAGATATTTAATGATATATTATATATTCTGTAGAGATTTCTATATCACTTTTGGAGCTCTAGTTTCTCTGCGTGTTTAATGTGTATGTTTCCCCACTTATCGACTCCCCATCCCTAGTTTTGCTCTGGTATCCCTTTTTTTTTAGTCAGAGCAGATTTCGTTTTAATGGTATTTGATCCTAAATTTGATATATAGATGACTCTTGGACACTTTGGGATCCTAGTGGAAGATGTGTACAAAATATTGAGGAACCAGGGGTTGAATGATTGGAGAGGCAGGGAAAGACGTAATAGTACAACTATAATGTAAAACAATATTATCAATATTATAATTTGCTCTTATGAAATTACATAAAATGTATTTTTAGTGCAATGTACGTGTAATACAACATTGTTGCTAAATATTTATATAAGATGGGAGGATATGATGTTGTTACAAATATACTTGAATATTTATTGGAATACTATCATACGTCATTATGACTTATAAATGATGCACAAGATGTACTATGGCATTCGTGTGCACATGCATTGCATGAACCTGAAAGAAGTGGCATCCATAATTTGTAAAGGAATAGATAACGAGAATAAAGCAAGACGATAACATTGAATATAATAGAATTATCCTACGGGTATACCGTACTAATCTTCACATTCGGATATTTACCACTTGAGGCTCCTAACGGTCATTGAGAGTAGCCTGATAATAGGGTGTTGGCGGTCCAACGTCGGTGTACGTGTAGTGTTAAGAGATCCCTTGATGGCCTTGGGACTGCGGATTAGCATGATGAGTACCATAACATAGGTCATGCTTAATTTGTATATGCTATATTTCCCAATGTAATATCCTGAGTCTTGGTGGACAAAGATAGATACAAATGTGATATCCTGAATTTTGCTGGGTGTTAATGGATGTGAAAGTGCACGTTTGTTATTGGTCATATTGATATTTGAGCTACCACGGTACACTTTAGTGGGATTTGGGGGCCCAATGGAGAAAGGACGAATAAGCTGAGAAAGCAAATAAATGCATGAACTTCGAGAATGAGATTATAATGTGAAAAGGGATACGAAATCATGCACGCGACTGCACAAATATTCATGCATATGGTTACTTTCTAAATATTCGCTCATATAATTTTGTATTGTAGGTGTGACAATGCATATACTGGAGGTTGATGCCCACTATGATTACATGTCAATTTTTTATTGTGTACTTGGTCGTTGTTCAGTGAGTCTATTGCTAAGAAAACTTGAAAAAGGTTACAACTAATTATAAATGTATTCAACTTTTTAAAATAATTACCTATATTTTATAATGTTACTTCCAGACTATCTTGACCTCTTTATTTAAGTAAATATATATCAAGTTCTAAACTGTATTGTTTTTACCAATTAGGGTTAAGTTAAGTATAAATAGAATAATATCAAAAGTATGTATTATTTTAAGTTCATCTAAGTAGGGATAGAAAAAAAACTCGCAACTCACCCCGCTGGATAATAGGGACAGGTTTGGGGCAGAATTTTCTACCCCACCACGGGTCCGGGGCATCCCTGACCCACCCCTCAATTTTTTTTTTTTTTTTGAAAAATCATAAAATATAATATAAATTATAATTTTCACTACAAATAGACTAAAGAAGATTCGAACCCGAGTTGAAACTTGTAAACTACCAATTTTAACCATTACACCATAACTTCAATCTTATAATTTTTTTGTTTTGTTTGGTACAAATATTTAAAAAAATGATTTCTTTTTTTTTTAAATTATTTTTTCAATTTTTAAAATAATAAAAAAAAAAGATATTTAATCGAGGTGGTTGGCGGGTCACGGGGCGGGGCCGACCCGTCCCATTGCCATCCCTACATCTGAGCTAATGTAAGATAAATGATTTTAAAGTTAAGTACTTACTTTTTGGACAATTATACAATATCGTTAAATTATTTTTAGAACGATATGTTTGAACTGTTTGATATAGTATTATTTTATTGTTTCAAAAATTTAAAGGTAAAATTAATTAAGTACATAGAATTTAGAATAAAATTCGGAGAGTTACAAATTATTTTGACAAAGCAAGAGTTTGCATCTTCAAGTCAAGCAATCATCAAGAAAAATGGTAAGACACATTATGAATTTTTAAAATTGATTTTATATTTTTAATTTCAATACGATATGTGACTGGTATTCCTAAATTTGAGATTGAGATAGGCAAATAGTTCTAATTTGAGATTGAAATTAATCCAAATTATTTTGTAGTACTACTGTTGATGTCGGAACCTGCAACGTCCACGTGTCAACAGATCTCCAGTCACTCCTCTGCCAACTCTTATATTACCTGCACACTAGGACAATCGTTAGACAATAAGATTTCTGGAGAAAAAGAGTCCGACGATCGTTGGCACTCTGACGATCAAGTCAACTGCCAGTATATGGGAGATGCACGGGGGGTGGAAACAATGGGGTGTGGGAGAGACAAGCAGGCAGAGATTTGAGCAGAATTTAGGGTGGGATTCTTAAGCATAAAATAGTGCGTACCTTAGAACAACCGGAGACGTTCTATTTATAGCGCGAGAGTTCTAATTGATTTAAGAGACAAATCAATTTGATACTCAATCGGATCCTCCTTCCTTATGTGATAAAGATCCTTCCTTACCCATGCAATCTCCGAGATTATCTTCCTTCTTTGAGTTTATCACGTTGTATGATTTTAGAAAATTACGATTCAGTTTCCTTGTGAGGATTTGTGCGCCAAATCAACGCAATCTTTCCTTACTTACTTCTCTGGTCATTCCGGCATATCGAGCTGCTTGCTGGTTACAAATGATACGAAGCCTGACGAGGCCCTATGGATCGCACGTGAGTGTCGAGGCCTTCCGCGAGCTCCTCGATTTTCTGTGTTGATGAAGGCTAAGGTGTACGATGGGCCTAGTTGGGGTTCTTCGATGGATCTTGAACAGGGCCCTTACTGGCTTGGATGGGGCCCTTGTTGACGTGGAAGCCATATCATAATCGTGTAGTAACAATAGTCCCCCAAATCCAAGCCTATTATTCATAATGGGCGTGGGACTTTGAGAATAAACAGAATACTGATGCGCTTCGCAGAGGATGCAGTTTCAGAGTGGTTCGGCGGAAAGCGATTCAACCTACCCAGTATAGTCCCCCAAGTCCGAAGCCGAACATTTATGACGAGTGAGGGCTTCAAGGGGCCAGGCCATTGGTGACGTGTCCCCTGTTGGTGTGATTCTGCCAATCAAGACTGTCCCTCTTTGGTCAGGCAATCATGAGTGAGAGGGTGTATGCAATTAATGCGGTTGCGTGTGGCAGAGAATGGGAGCGTGCGTGGGGCGCGTACGTCCTCGGTTTACTAAACGTTTGGGTTTTTGCTTTCCCACCTGTAATGCAATTGAAAACACGTGTCGACTGTCCGTATGCTTAGATGGGACGTTTGGGATTTGGACGGTGGTTATGAAAGTGCACCACTACAAAACCAGGCATCTCCCCAAACATTACGACTTCATCTTACCTTTGTGCTCATTGTGACTACTTTACCGATAAGCGAGAAGCTCCTAGTGGGTGTGTCGTTTGAGTCGTATTTTCGAGGTAAGCGTGCTGAAAGCAGTTGAAATTTGTTTTTGTTGTTTATTTTTGTAGTTACTGTACGACTCCGTAGCCCGGGGATAGTATAATGTCGTCTGAAAACGACGATTCACAGAACCCTTCTGACGTCTCCACAAACCCTAGTATTATGGGGAGTGTTTCCTCATCGGCTGCCACATCGTCTTCATCTTCTGAAGTTGTAGGGGGGGTAAATCCAGAGCCTCCTGTCGTAAGCCCGCCCGCTTTGTCGACGAGTAGGAGGGAGGCTTGTCCGTCCGTGCCGGCGGAAGAGACGGTGGTGAAAAGGAGGCCCGACGCTGGAGTGCCCAAAATGAGGAGGTCACTTGACAAGAGGGATGTCCCGACCGCGAGGGCTCTTGACGAGGAGCTAAAGTGGTAGGCGACCGAAGCATCTATGGCTCAGTCGAGGATCACTGAGGCGGAGTTGGAGGACATATGGTTGTCCTATGACATTCCCACGATCGTGACGCTCAGAGCCTCGGGCCCTGAAGAACGTGCCGACCATCCCAACGAAGGGTACGTGGCAATTTACGAACCTGCGATGTAACAAAGCCTTCGCCAACTAATGCATCTCTTCTTTCGCCAGGTGTTAAGAGATTGGAACCTGGCTCCCTGTCAGATAATGCCGAATGGCTGGGGGTAGATGGTTGCCTCTTACATATTGTAGAGTGTTGCCGAGGCGAGAGGAGATTTGTCTCCCAGGGAGTTCGAGTCCATATATCGGCCTTGCCGGTCTGCTAGCTGGTATAGCATTTCTCCCCAGCCGGGTCAGAAGTGGGGGACGGCCACCAATAGCCCCAACAAGGTGTACAACTGGAAAGAGAGGTTCATCTTCGTTGGCAGGGACTGGGAATTTATACCAGAGGACCTTCTTCCTCACGTGTCAATCCCTAATCAATTCGGAGAACTTGGTATAAACTTCCGTATTCGTGTGGAAATTTGTTTACAGTTCCTGACTTAATGTACTTGCTTGCTTTTGCAGATTGCGGGAAACCACCGATCCCGAAAAGAAACCAGGGGGAGCTGAGGTCGAAGTGGGACAATGTTCGATATCTCAACAGCAACTTCCGAAGCCTCGGAAACTTGTTGAAGGACGACAACCTACTGGCCAGCTGCGAATTAATGTGTAAGTCTCGCTTGCTTTGATATGTTGGTGCTATAGCGGAGAATTATCTGGACGCGTCGCGTACTTATGCCTATGCTTAACAGCTTTCAGGTTCAAAAGCGTCCCTACATTCCACCTTACCCATCCCGCCAGTGGAGAGGGTTCTTTTGTCCAGGCACCGATGACGGAGGCGCCTGGGCCATCGCAAGACATCCCGGCTACTGTGCCACCAGAACCCGCTCTCAGTCAGGACGTTTCCCCTCCGCCCCCGCCTTCGACAGTCGTTCCATCTCCCAGCCCCGCTCCACCCAAGGATAAGGAGAAGGGCATTGCTGAGGATACGGGTGATGCGAGTTCGTGAAAGAGGAAGGCTCCCGCATCCACGAGGGGGTTTATGAAGGATGCACGCAAGTCAGGTCAGACCGAGGGTGCAAAGAAATCTGGCCCCTCGTCCAGCCAGGGGAGCCCCGTCCGCATAGCTCAACGCCAGGGAGAATTGGAAACTTCCGTCATGGAAATGCTCCCGGTCCACCCTGCAATGATGGCGGTGAGCGTGCATAAGTACTAGACCCAGAAATAGGAGAAGGCCGCCGAGGGGGCCACTGTTTGGGAGTGGCTGAAGATGGCGGAGATGAACCTAATACGGGGCCTGGTGCTGAGCAAGGAATTTTTCAGCACTTTGGAAATTTATGATGGCCAATGCCACAATGAAGGGGCCAAAGCCACCAAGCTGGCCGAGGAGCTAAAGGCCGCGCGGCTCGAAAAGGCACAGTTGGAGTCTGAAAAGAGGGAGCTTCAATTTAAGTTGGACTCCCCAGTGGCGAGGGAGGCGGATGTGAAGGAAAAATATGAGATTGAATTGAAGGCCTCTAAAGAGTGTCTGAAAGACACCCAAGAATAGAAGCGGGCTGCCGATGCCTCTTTGAAGCGAGCTGATGAGGTTCAGAAGAATGCCGATGAGTCTCAGAGGCTTGTCGAGGAGGCTCAGAAACTGGCCGAGGATCGGGCCCTTGCCACTGAGACAGCCCTGGCAGCCACGAACAGCAGGTTGGAGATCATCATCGCAGAAGAAAAAAAGATATTGGCGGATGCGAGGTTGAAATTGGAAAGGGTCCAAGCCGAATGTGTGGTTGCCGGGGCCAGGGCGGTGGAGGCCTATCAGGATGCGTTCGTGGAAATGCCCGAGTATCAGGACCTCGCCCACCGTCTGATGACTGCTGGGGGCGAGCAGTTGGTGGAGGGCATCGCAGAGGTCCATCCGGAGTGGGACCCCTCCGAGGCTCAAGCTCCTGATGCCGAACCTAGTGCACTGGATGAGCAAATACCTCCTCCAACTAAAGAAGGTTCGCAATGTGCCGACCCTTGAAGAGGCGACGGGGCACCCAGACTTTTGTATTTGTTATTCGTTTTTGCTTATGTTATTGAAACAAAATTGATTGACGTATTGTACTTGAATTTTTGCTATCCCAACGTTTTAATTTTATGGGTGATTGCGCGTGGGGAGAACGCTTCAAATCTAAGAATCACCCCCCTTGGCATTAATGGCGCAGACATCTGATGGAATGTGGAGAGTTGGCGTCTTCAACGCCTTAGGGAGGTAGAACAGTAGCGTGGCGGTCCAAATCCTCCTGTTATGACTGTATTCATTGCACTGTATCCATTTCCAACGCAGTCCTTATATATAGGATGCAAACGTACTAAGGCTCTTCCACTGTGAGCCTTTTGTATCTAACCTGTCAGAGCCGTGTGACCGGGACGAGTATAACAAACGTTGATGGTAGTACGGTTGGAGAGCTGGCATCCAAGATGCCTGTTAATCTTAGAATCAACATCCAAAGGACCAAAAGCTTGACCAATCAACGTTCAGGGGACCAAACGTACAGGGTGGGGATTTTGGCCTAGCAGCCTTAGCCCGGCCCTGCCCTGCCTTGCCCTGAACGGTTGATGGGGCTGGGGGGTCTCCCATGTGCCGTACGTCCCCACGCACTCGATATATCTCCCTAAGGTTTGCTGAATGTGCTTTTAGTCTTCCGCCACGTGCCGGCCCACCCGACTGTTAGTATCCTGTTGGGCTTATATATTGTGATAGGACTCCCCTAAATCACCATCTTCCCTGCTATTCTGCCGTCATATCCAGAGTTCTGATTACTGCCGGTCATGTCGGGCTTTCATTTCTCCAAAGTCCCAAAGTTTAAGATAAGGCGTGGGGAGATTGTGAAGGATGTTTCCATTCTCTACTTGGTGTCACCCACGGTGTCTGGTTCCAGGCCCACAGTGTTGCGGGAGCCGAAGACGATGGTTGGTAACCCCCATATTCTTCCAGCGCCGGAGGCGAGAGCGGACATTCCATCCCCATCAGACCCAGATAGACCCATGCCTTCTCTCGGGAACGTTAGACAATCGGCGAAAAGGAAACCAAAGGTCGAGAGCAGAGAACAGGCGTCCCGGACGTCCATGTCTCCCTCTCCTGGCAGGTGTGAATATATCAACATTGGGGCTCGCCAAGACAAGCTCCAGCGGTTGCCCTTGCGGCTACGTCAGTCCACAAATATTGGACTTCTTCCTTTGAGAAGGCGGCAGACACCGCGGAAGCGACGGAGTTGATGAAGCTGGCTGAAATGTACACTTCTCGTAGTCACGTTTTAAATTGTGAGTTGTACAAAATGCTGGAGATGAAGGTTGACGAGATACATTCCGTCCTTGGCAAGGACGAAGATGCCGAAGCGATGAGGGCCGAAATTAAACATCTTCAGGCACGACTCACGTTTTCTGAAGACGCGCGGACTCGTGCCACGTATGACGTTACGAAGGCTCAGACAATCTAAAAGGCGTGTATCGTTGCCCAGAAGAAGGCTGAGTTACAGCTGAAGTCTTGCCAAAGTATGATACAAGCCAAAGATAAAGAACTGACCGAAGTTTTGAACGAGTTGTCGCAGGCTAAGGGTCTGCTAGCTAAACTAGGGGTCCCTGGTTACACCGAGATGTAGGAACTATGGACGTGTTTATAGGTGATACCTCCTGAATATGCTGTTGTAAAATTTTATGATGTAATTAACTCATGAATTACTAGTGAAAACTTTTATGATTGTTCCAAATCGTAACTGCATGTTTGCGCGTTTGATATCTTACCCAGCGAGTTTAATAGAGTTGGACGCGAACCACACTCCTTCGCTATCGAATCGATTGCACTCGTTTTATTACGTGTTGAATGTTTACCCAGCGAGTTAACAAGTTGACCGCGAACTACACCTCCTCGCTGTCGAATTGACTGTAATTGCTTAAATACGCGTTGAATGTTTGTCCAGCGAGTTGATAGAGTTGGCCGTGAACCACGCTCCTTCGCTGCCGAATTGATTGTAATTGCTTAAATACGCGTTGAATGTTTATCCAGCGAATTGATAGAGTTGACCACGAACCACACTCCCTTGCTACCGAATTGATCGTACTTGTCTAATTACGCGTAAAATGTTTACCTAGCGAGTTGATAGAGTTGGCCACGAACCACACTCCCTCGCTGTCGAATTGATCGTACTTGTCTAGTTACGCGTAAAATGTTTACCCAGCGAGTTAACAGAGTTGGCCACAAACCACACCCCCTCACTGCCAAATTGACTGTAATTGTTTAAATACGCGTAAAATGTTTACCCAGCAAGTTGATAGAGTTGGCAGCGAACCAAACTCCCTTGCCGTCGATTTGATTGCATTAGTACTTTTTGCATGAGGAACACTTCGGATTCATAAACGACGAATATTATTAGACGGCGCCGAATTTTGTGGCGTCTCGCAAGAAAAATTGCAAGAAGATCAAAACAGTGCAAAAAATAGAAATACTGGTGATACGGCCTCAGGTGGGCTCTGAGCGTACAGTCGTTACTGCTGGGGTGATATTCTCACGTTTGGCAGCTTTTCGCAATGCGTTCATGTAGCATGCCCTTGCTTTTGTCTGATTTTCGCGGATCTTGGCCACCCCTCTAGGCGTTGAGAATTTCATCGCCAGATGGTGTATGGATGTGACCGCCTGTAAATCTTTCAGCGCGGGCCTCCCAAGGACCCCATGATAGGCGGAGCGTGTGTCCACTATCAGAAACTCTATGAACTTTCGGAGGTGGTACGGAGGTTATCCGAAGTCTACCGCAAGAGTAATCTTTCCTCGCGGGACGAGGCTATCTCCTGTGAAACCAAATAGCGGATCTGAGATGGCCGTCAATTCATGATCTACGTCCATTTGGTCGAAGGAGCTGTCGAACAGAATGTTCACAGCGCTCCCGTCATTGATCAACATCCGGCTCAGGCCGTTTCTGACAACAACGGCACGGATTACTAGGACATTGCAATGTGGGTAATGTATGCCAGACTCGTCCTCTTCGGTGAACGAGATTGGTGGCGCTCTTGGCCGATGCTCGTGGACCTGCCAACTTTCCAAGGGTTCTCCCTTGGCTGCCTTCGCATAACTGCGTCGCAAGTTCATTTGTTTCCTCCAACATAAGGCCTTCCAATGATGGTGTTTATCTCTCGGACATGGGGGGCTCCTTGGGGCCCCTTCGCCCTCAGTTGGTCCCTGTCCCAATCATTCTTTCTTCCGTCATGACGAGATCTATCGTTCTGGCCCCGAGGAGGAGGTCTTCGCCCTTGTGTGGGCGGTCCTCGACGTCCTCGCGCCGACTGATCCCTCTCGCCTTGCCCGTGGTTCTTGCGATTGATTACTCTTTTACATCCGGGCATTCTTCCGTGTTATGCACCCTGGTCCTGTGTATACGGCAGAACTTAGGCGGGGTCACGACTTGTAGGGAGCCGCTACTGGTGTCCTGGGACGGGGCGCAGGGGCTACCTCCATCTGATTGAACCTCCAGTAATGGTTGTTGGCTGGTTCCGGGGAATGTCTCCTCTGAAAGCGAGAGAACCGAGGCTCTGGAGAGCAACGTCCTTCTCTCCTGTATCGGTCCCCTCTCTCCCTTTCGGTCCTCTCTCTGTTCTCGATCATCTCTTCTGATCAGATTTTGCGCTGGATCATGTCCACCAACTAGTTGTAGGCTTTTGGTTGGCTATTTTGAACATCCCTCCAGAAGGGAGTTCACATGTATAGTCCAGTTATCAGTGCATCCAAGGCATTCTCGTCAGTCACCATTTCGATCTTGTTGATAATGTTGCTGAATCTCTTGAAGTAGCTCTTGACAGTCTCTCCTTCCTTTTGTCGGATGTCGTTGAGTTGGGCGATGTCAGCAATCATCGTCCGGTTGCTAATGAAGGCGTTGACGAACTCCTTTTTAAGTGGTGGCCAGCTCCGGATACTCCCTGGCTTCAACTTATTGTACCACTTCTTTGCGTTGGCGGCAAGTGTGGTATGGAAATTCTGACACTTCACCGCGGAGGATTGGCCCTGGAGCTTCGTCTTGTAGGTATTTATGTGGTCCATGGGATCACTTTTTTCGTTATACTTGTCAATGAGAGGCATTCGAAAGTTTGCGGGCACCTCCATTGTCTTCATGTAGTTGGTAAATGGTAGGTTCTCGTCATCATCGTCCTCGTAACACTCCAGCCTTTCCTTTTCCTCCTCAGGCTTTTCGTGGCTCTTCGGGTCCTTCCTCTTTTCTGTACAGGCCTCGCTGTGTTCACTGCGCCTATTGTGTACTGGCAGGGGGGGGTGCAATCGAGGACCCTACTCCCAGCCTGTCAAACATGCTAGCTGTAGGAACGGGGTGGCTCTCTCGTACAGGGAAAGGTCTCACTCTCTGGTCATCCTGTGGGGGCTTCGGGGCGGGGTTACGGGGGTTCCGGCCGTTAGAGATGGGTGGTTCCTCTCGGGAACCATGACTGTCCAGAGGGTGAAGGGCTCCTCCGGGCACGGCTGCGCTTGGGTCCATGCTAGAGGGATTGATTCTGCAGCAGTTCAAGCGCAGCCTTCATCCGGGCGTTATCCATCTTCAGGTCCTGGTTCTCCTGTTCCACCGTCTGTTTCTATCGTTGTCTTCTCTTTCTACGACGGGTGACGTTCTGTAGATCCTGAACGCTCTTCTGTTGCAGGTTAGTGCGGTAGGACTACACCTCTTCTTCCGTGGAATGTTCGGATGTCATGCTCTTTCGGGTAGAAAACACATTTTTACCACAAGTTCTTGGTCGTGTAATGTTTTTCGATTCTCACAGACGGTGCCAA
Organism: Forsythia viridissima; assembly: GCA_030279155.1. Taxonomy (NCBI): domain Eukaryota; kingdom Viridiplantae; phylum Streptophyta; class Magnoliopsida; order Lamiales; family Oleaceae; genus Forsythia; species Forsythia viridissima. The sequence continues at coordinate 65,681,617 of CM059033.1, read as the reverse complement.
TCTGTTGACGTCGGAACCTGCAATGTCCACATGTCAACAGATCTCCAGTCACTCCTCTGCCAACTCGTATGTTACCTGCACACTAGGACAATCGTTAGGCACCAAGATCTCCAGAGAAAAAAGGTCCGGCGATCGTTGGCACTTCGACGATCAAGTCAACTACCGGTATATGGAAGATACACGGGGGTGGAAACAATGGGGTGTGGGAGAGACAAGCAGGTAGAGATTTGAGCAGAGTTTAGGGTGGAATTCTTAAGCATAAAATAGTACGTACTTTGGAACAACCGGAGACGTTGTATTTATAGCCCGAGAGTTCTAATTGATTTAGGAGACAAATTAATTTGATACTCAATCGGATCCTCCTTTCTTATGTGATAAAGATCCTTTCTTACCCATGTAATCTCCGAGATTATCTTCCTTCTTTGAGTTTATCACGTTGCATGATTTTAGGAGATTACAATTCGGTTTCCTTGTGAGGATTTGTGCGCCAAATCAACGCAATATTTCCTTACTTACTTCTCTGGTCATTCCGGCATATCGAGCTGCTTGCTGGTTACGAATGATACGAAGCCTGACGAGGCCCTATGGATCGCACGTGAGTGTCGAGGCCTTCCGCAAGCCCCGCGGATTTCTGTGTTGACGAAGGCCAAGGCGTACGATGGGCCCAGTTGGGGTTCTTAGATGGATCTTGAACGGGGCCCTTACTGGGCTTGGATGGGGCCCTTGCTGACGTGGAAGCCATATCATAATCGTATGGTAACAACTACAATGAGCACTAATCTAATTGAGATTGAAATGATCTTGTGCTCAAGAAATGATTGATTTAACTGATATTGAAATGATTGGTCAATGATATTATGTAAGTATGTCACATCATTATATTCTAGATGTAAGGGGGGATAATTTTATCATCAACTGCCCATATGTTAATAGCTCAACAGGTGGGCAGAATTTTCTGCCCACAAAGGGGCAAGAGATCAACATTGCTAGATGTAAATATGAAACTTTATTTGTGTCTTCCAAAGTATTTTTATACTCACTAAACTTAAATCTAAAATTTCCAGGTACGTGATTTTTGGATAATATTGGTCAAAGAATTAGAGGAAGGTGTTAATATTTCGAAAGGCAAACAAGTTATTATTTAAAAAAATAAGGGTATGTTCTCTTTGCTATTTTCAACTTATTTTTCGTTTTCTCTTTTTGAAAATAGTGAAAACGTGTTCTCCTTACCATTTTTGAAAATACATTTTTCAAAACACCAGAACAAATTACAAAGGAAGTGTGGAAAAGAATGATTTCATCGTTTTGAGCGTTTTCTATGCAAAACATTGGCATTTTTCAAAACGGTCAAAACGCGTATTTTGGTATTGGAGGTCCGCGTTTTGAGTCTAGCATGCGGCTTTTTTTTTTTTTTTTTTCATTTTACGTTGGACAAAAAATTGATGATTTAAGCATGTTTTCGCATTTTTTTTTTTACAAAATGCGGTTCCTTTCCAAAATGACCAGACGCATGATTTTGCATTTGGTAGTTAAGAGTTCGAGTTCAGCATGCGCGGCTCTTTTTTAATTGTTTTTAATTCCAAATAATTTCAAACATAATTATTTTTTTATATATAATTATTTTAATTTCAAATAATTTCAAGTTTTTAATTATTTCTAAATGTTTTTAATTCCAACAATAATTTTATTTAATTAATAATTAATTTTATTTAATTGTTTTTAAATATTTTTAATTAATAATTATTTTTAATTCCAAATAATTCCATGTTTTTAATTATTTTTAATTCCAACAAAAAATTCTAAAATTTTTTATGTAAACACGTTTTCGAATTTTATATTTTCAGAAACAATTTTCGAAAACACCAAAAAGAACGTATTTTCAGAAATCTCAAAACAAACACTCAAAACACAAAATAAATTCAAAATTCAAAACACAAAACTCAAATGCAAAAAAAAAAAACACCACCTAAGTTTTTGTTCCACTATGTTGCAACGTGCAAATTTTCATGTTACAAGATACTATTTAATGAATATTATGTTAGATTTTGAAAAAAAAAAAAAAAAAAAAAGGAGTTATGTTGCAATATATTTTCTGTCGTGTTACAACATGATGTTTTAAAGAACAAATTTTATTTTAAATTTTGTTTAATTATGCGCTGCAACATAATATTTTTTGCGTCGCAACATAATAACAATATGAGTAGAATGTTAAAATAACTTATCAATCTATCTAGCAACTTCTTGAATTTGCAAAATAAATTATGGTAATTAAAAATTAGTATGTGTTACAATATACAATATTTGATCAAAATGGTATTTTTACACGTATTATTATGTGACTATGTGTTGAACTTATACCTCTATCAAATATTGGTGCGGGTGTCATAATTGGATTTGACATATTATAAATATACAAACTTGCATGAAACATTTTGATGATCAAGATGACACATGTCGTGATAATCAAGATGACTTGTTTCTATATGTTGTACTTCGTATTTATACTAGGCTTATTTGTACAAATGGTCCCTGACTTTTGCACTTACTGCGGGTTGAGGACCCATCTTTTCATTTTTGGCAGTTTAACCCATATTTCAAATGTTTTTGGCAGAAATGGTCCTTTTCAACAATTTCCATCCAAATACCGTGAAATTTGACGGTGGAAGAATTTTTTATTTATAAAAAGCTTATTTGCACAAATGGTCCCTGACTTTTGTAAAGAAAAATTTGCAGCAAAAGTCCCTAATATTTTAGAAAGTGTTGAAAAGTCCCATAACCTTCTAATCCTAACACATATGACCCTAAACTTTTTTCACAATTTTACCTCTAACTTAAATAAATTAAAAATAACTCACAAACCTTTTCAAAAATACAAATAAGTCCTAAATCTTTTTATTTTTTTACAGATTTATCATCAAGTCCCAAAACTTTTAATTTTGTTCACCAAAATGATATTTAAAATGTGTTTGATTAAAATTAGATTTTTTAGTAAAAGTAATTGAAAAATTGTGAGACCATAAAATGGGTGGTTAAAATTAATTGTTGAATTTGACTTTAGTTTTTTAACAAAATCAAAATTGAAAACAAACAGGCTCTTAGAGTCTCTGCAGATTTTGTCCAGTGGTCTATTAATTAACAAAAAAACTATACACATGATCAAAATTTGACTAATTTAAAATTTTAATTTATTTTTCATATCAATTACTAGAGGTGGCAAGATGGGTCAGCCCAGATAGCCTGGTCTCTAGGCTGGGTTGGTCCAATAAAAAGTTAATTCAATATAAAATAGGTTAATTTAGTCCGGTACAACTAGCCAATCAGGCTGGCCTAATAATTTTTTTTTTGCCTAAGTCCCTACCCCACACTTCAAACACCCCACCCCTGGCTGCCACATTTCACGGGACGGGGAGGGGAGGGGATCGGTGGGGTGTTTGAAGTGTGGGGTAGGGATTTGGACAAAAAAAAAATTATCGGACCAGTCCGGTTGACTAGTTTTATCGGACTAAATTGACCTAATTTTTATTTAATCAATTTTTTATGGGACTTTTCAACACTTTTTAAAATATTAGGGACTTTTGCTGCAAATTTTTCTTTACAAAAGTCAGGGACCATTTGTGCAAATAAGTCTTTTATAAATAAAAAATTCTTCCACCATCAAATTTCACGGTATTTGGATGGAAATTGTTGAAAAGGACCATTTCTGCCAAAAACATTTGAAATATGGGTTAAACTGCCAAAAATGAAAAAATGGGTCCTCAACCCACAGTAAATACAAAAGTCAAGGACCATTTGTACAAATAAGCCTTTATACTACATTGTAACTCTGTTTTTATTTAATATGCCTTACATGTTAAATATTTATGTTATATTATATTAGTTACACTTCAACATAAAATTTAAATTTTCTAATAAAATATGAGTTCAATTTTAAGTAATTTCTGTCGAAGTATTTAAACTCACTTTGTTCCATAAAGAATACGACTACTTTCATTTTCACTGATTAAATTTGTTTTTCATAATATACCTCTATATTAATTTAATAGTAGTTAATATTTGTTGATAACAATGCATATTAAATAGAATTATCTTAAAAAACTAAGAAATTAACTATACTATTAATAAATGAAGTATACTATTATTTTAGAATAAGTGAATAAACAAAGTAAATCTATCTTTGTGTGACATAAATAATATGTCACATGTTGCAACTTTTAAAATTCAAGTAAACTTTCAAGAGCTCAAATGAATTATTTTGACATGTTTGACAACTTGTCCAAAGGCCCGTTTGTAATTGATTTTGGAGTACAACTTTTGATTGTCAAATAATCAGAAGTTGTTTTAAGCGTTTGATAAATTTTTAAAAAGTGATTCTAAAAGAATAAGTATTATCTGGCAGCTGATTTTGAGTAGCAGCAAAGAGACAATTTTTCAGATTCTGCTTTTAGCTTTTGGGTAATTATATTCACACAACACTATTTATTAACCACACCACATTTTAATTATAATAAAAGCTTCAACTATTGTTTATTTTTGTATTTATGTCCTTAACTTTTTTTTATCACATTCCTATTATCAATCTATTAATTTGCATATTTTATCTTTGTCTTTAATGATGATTTCTGTCCAAAAAGTTAATCAGAATGTCATAAAAAGATTTATCCATCTCTCATATTTTCAAATAAGCAAAACAAATAACAAATACAAAAATTTTAAAAAATAGTTTTTCCACATTTTAATGCACATTAGCAAAATATTTAGACAATTTTAATCAGAGAGGTACGAGATGTAAAAATTAATTAAAAATTAATGATAAAAATGCGACGAAGAAAATTAGATTCATAAATGTCAAAATGTCAAAGGTTGAAGAACCTTCATTGTAATTAAAATGTAGTGTAGATAACAAAAACCGTAGTGTGAATATAATTACCCTTAGCTTTTATAACTATCTATTATTAAAATATCAATTTTGACCTTATTTAATTAAACAAATTTCTTTTATGTCATAAATTTATTAGTATTATAATTATAATGTATCTCCAAAAATAATTTAAAATTAAATTAAATTGATATTTGTACAATATTTGTATGCTTTTATTTTTTTAATGTTTTAAAATTTTAAGATATAATATATATATATATATATATATATATATATATTATTTTTATTTTGAAATAATTATGGTAAATGTATTGTCTTGAAAAAATATTTGATAATATTACGTATTGTTATAGAAGTAAAAATAAATTTTACAATACTAATCATGATAAGAATAATACAAAATAATATTATTATAATCAATATTTATTTTAGTAATTTTATACAATCACAATAATAAATCACTTTTGTTACCAAACGCTTAAATACTAGTTTTTAAACATATAGGCAATTATAAAACAAGAATTTACCAAACACTTATCTTATTCTTTTTGCAGTACAACAAAAACTGATTCTATTAAAAGCACTGCAATATCAAATCAAGCCTAAATTTTAAGAATGTAAATGCTATGATTTTGTTAGCAATCCTATAAATCCCTAAATGTTAATAAATTAATTAACTTTCAAGATTGAAATACCTGAGCATTCCACCTGCATTCAAAAAAACTATAAGAGTGGTGTTCTCTTGCCCCCTATAGGGCATGAGGTAAAATCCCAAATGAGATTTTAAGTTAATGGGGCAGCCCATTTCTGGCTTCAAATTGGTTTGTCTGATTGTCTTTCTCTTGTCTCCTCTACGCTGCGACCACTGTCTTTCTTCTTCTGCACAATAATCTCTCCTGCCATTTTTGGGGCAAAATCAGTGAGGCTCTCTTATTTTCTGCCCTCTGCCCTCTGCTAGACCCCGACTGTCGATATCTGAATTTTTTTGCTCATCGAAGTTTTCTCTCGATTGTGGCTTTCTGAATATTTTTTGCCCCAAAATCGGCCGATTCTAAAACCCTTTAAAGGGGCTTCAACTAGTACGTGTAAGGAGCTCCGCTTGTGAAAAATAGACCACGGTTTGTATAACTGTGACTCCGGTAGCGAAATACAACACCGCCTACTGTTCACACAACACTGCCCACTGTTCACGACCCATTACAGTCCACTTCGCGCTGTAGGTATGTTCCTCCATATTTGTTGTGGGCTTCTATGTCAACAAAAATCATCGAATGTATAATATACTTCTTTCATTGATGAAGGAGATGAGGATTGGGAATTTTTGAAAGGTTGTTACCCCTTCCTCGTACCCAATGATTTGTATGTGAATCGATGAACAACCCTTCGGCTGTAGCGTCGTTGATGAATAAATGGGTTGCGTGTTAGTGTGGATTGTTGGTTATGAAACCATGAATTTGTCGTTGATGAATACCTGGGCTGCGTGTTATTGTGGATTGTTGCTTATGAAACCATGAATTTTTCGTTTCAAACGTTATAGGACAGTGAGAACTGCACTATAGAATTTTGATTTTTTGTCCTGGCCGCATTTTTTGCTGTGTTGAGGCTGTGATGATCATCTGAAATTCTTGCAAAAATGAGCAAATGATTTTCGGGTAGGAGAATATGAAAACCGTATCTTGGCTTGGCAACCCGGATGGCATGAGATTAGGAGTTGTATCAAACTCTAATCCCAAATGCAACTGGTGAAATGCAGCCATGGCGGTGACGTCAATTCTTTCGCCTGTTGCATTTCGATCTGAGCCTCTTAGTCGATGTTCGTACAATGTGAAAAAAGGTAGATGATTTTGGGTTTGTTGGTGTAGATTTCGATAAATACATAGGTATCCATTAATGTCCACATCCAGTGTGAATAATGTGCAACTGCGCATTAGATGTAGATGTGGTGCGTATATGAAGATACACACATCACACTTTGAACGAAATCCTCTTCGTAAGTATTGGAGATGCCATAATGTGAAGGTACGTGTATTGTTTTGAGAATATTTTTAGATTTTTGTTTATTTACGGACTAACTTTGTTTAATATTCATTTGTTGTAGGAAGGTGTCATATGTGGAGGGTTTACTTGGGCCGATGAGGTTGAACCCCAAGTTGGCAACCATTTTTTAGTAACTGAAACTTGCGGGAGAGGTTTGACTGACTTGAATGATCATGTCATGAAACTATCGGAGAGACTAGAAAAGGTAGAAGATGAAATACGGTCCATTCATCACGCTAGGAAAATGCGAAGAAGTTGGTGGAATGTTATCGCATTTGCTTGTATTATCTTATCGGCTATTGTAATTTTCCAATGTGTATCTTAAGTACAGATAGTTGTTGGGATGTAATAACATGTAAGGAATGATATCGGCTAATTTTCCAATGTTGATCTTAAGTACGAATATTTGTTGGGATGTAATAACATGTAAGATAGTTGTTGGCATGTAAAAATCAACACTTGTTTTTTCTTGAAGTAACTAATCATGTGGCGGCATAGATAACCCTCAAATTTGAATGCCCAACAACTACAGTAAATGAAATCAGTTTGAGGACAATAAGTAAGTTGACACTTACGATCAAAAGACTTGCATGGCTCAAATCGCTCAACCAAGTACACCTTCTCATTCAAGCCGCCTGATATCTTGGAACAAATATAGTCATTACTTTGGTCAACTTCAGTTTAGAATAACAAAAATTTCTTCTTCGTGTAGATATGTACCATCTGATTCTCCATCAAAAATCTCGATATTAGTCTTGGTTGTTCGTTCAGATCAATGTGGTTAGCAACTAACTCTTCATGTCGTTGATGGTGTAACGCCATATTGAAACGGGTGATGAAATCCATTAGTGAATTCTTTCTGTTGACATACATTTTAAAAAAAGAATGCGTAGTTTCTGATCTTTAACTATTTGACATTCCCGCACTGAATATATGTTTCACGTAGGCAAGAACCCATCGAGTCCGCAGTTCGTACATGCTAGTCAACCATTCATTGCAGTCCAAATTGGTGGATACCATTATTGCAGACCATCGTTCTTCGAACTCCGTAGCTGACTTTGAATTTTTGATGATATTTACTAGCATATGATACTGCTCGTTGTATATCATCACATTTATTTTCTCCGAAAACTTGTTCAGTGCCATAAACAGTAACGATGAAATGTCGGCATTACCATTGATATAGCTTTGGCAATCATTGCGTCCTGATTGGTAATAATCAAGTTTGGTGCTTGTCTGGGCATACATTCAAGGAACTTCGACAACAACCACACGAATAACTCAGTCGACTCGTTACTCAATAAATCACACGCAAAAACAGTTGTTTGTCCATGATGGTTCAAGCCAACAAATAGTGCAAAAATCATCAAATACTTATTAGTGTTGTATGTTGTATCGAACACCATAGTATCGCCAAAGTACAAATACGCTCTTTTTGACTCTGAATCTGCCCAAAACACTGAAGCAATTTATTGTCAGAGTCAGTCTCATAATCAAAAAAGAAATTGGGGGGTTTTCTCCCTTTTAAACGTGAAATATTCAATTAATGTCTCAGCATCATAACCCCGAAGCTCGTCTCATATATTTCTTTCATGGTTGCTCAAGTCTCTCTCCACACACCCAACCGCCTCTGGACCACCTGCATCTATTTCCATAAGTCGCAGTTGTTGACATGTCGGTATGTTGGCAATTGAAAATTGTTGCACCAGTGCCTTCTTTGTGGATGACACATTCCGGTGAGATCTCAACAAATGTACTTTACTAGGCGTAGTTAGATCATAGTTATGTTCCTCAACAAATTTATTCACTACCCATGAATTTCCTGTCTGTTGCTTCACAACTGACAATCTAGCATTGCACCCAACTCGTGTATGTCCACGATTTCGTTCACAAAGTCGTTCAACAGCATATTTTTGTTTGTTCTGATATGTTTCATCAGTTTTTCCTTCTTTACAATACATAAATAATTTTCAATATGTTTCATTTGTTTCATTCTTCTTCTTACTATTGGCCATGCGTGTACTAAAATCGGCCTCTCGCGCATATTCATTGTAAGCAACATATGCATCTTCATGTGATTCATATTGTTGTCCAATCTTTGAAATTCGGCTAATTGTAACTTGTGGAACAAACACATTGCTTGAACTTTCTACCTCCATTCCTACAAACACATCAACTAATTAAAACTAATATGTCGTTGTTTATAGCAGCAATTTAAATTAGGGATGCAAACTTACTAATATAATGGGAATGAATGTGTTTACAGCAGCAAGTTAAATTAAAGAATGCAAACTTATCAAATTAGCAATTTAATAAAGGGGTGAAATGTAACTAATTACAAAATGGTTGCAATTTAACTTATCAATACGCCATTTTTTCCAAGTTCGTTTATTACATATAAAATTCTATTGGCAAACTTATTGAACGCATTGCCGTGGAATGGGAATGAAATCTGTGGAGCATGCCTAAAATGTAAAGGTTTTTAGAATCGGCCGATTTTGGGGCAAAAAATATTCAAAAAGACGCAGTCGAGGGAAAACTTCGATGAGCAAAAAAAATTCAAATATCGGTAGTCGGGGTCGAGCAGAGGGTAGGAAATAAGAGAGCCTCACTGATTTTGTCCCAAAAATGGCCGGAGAGAGTATCGTGTAGAAGAAGAAGGGCAATGGTCTAGGGCGCGGCACAGAGGAGACTAGAGAAAGACAAACCAATTTGAAGCCAAAAATGACCCATTAACTTAAAATCTCATTTGCTAACTTGGGATTTTACCTCCTGCCCTTTAGGGGCAAGAAAACACCACTCGAAACTATAAAACTCTGTAAACAATTATATGGGCTCAAAGATCCAGCACGACCAAGTTTACAATTCCATATATCTACCTAGAGATGGCAAACGGACCGGGCCGCCCGTCGGCCCAGCGGCCCGGTCCGTAAAAAGACGGACCCAGGCCGACTTAGGCTGTAAAATAACTCACGGGCTAGCCCGTGGATCCGGCCCACGGACTGGCCCATGGACCGGTCCGTGGTCCAGTCCGTGGTCCATTTAATTTAAATTCATTTCATTTTTAATATAAAATGTAAGTATATTTAATAATTTGTATAAATTCATTTCATTTTTATTCATTTTAACTTGTAAATTTAGATATTTAAATTTACAAAAAATTGTACACGTAACAACTTGTTAATGTACAATTTTAACTCTACCTACGCTAATAGTAGTCGGTCTCAAGCCCGAAAAAAGGATGATGGTTTGAATTTAAAATTTTATGATTTATCTTAACTTATTATTATTATTATTTTTTAAACTTCACAAAACAAAACAAAAAAAAACCGTATTTCACGTGGGTTTGCGGACCGGCCTGTGTGGCCCGCGGACCACGGGCCAGTCCGGACCAAGTTTTTTGGGACGGGCTCAGCTCGTTACAAGGGCCGAGCAGGACCCGTTATGGCACGGGCCGAATCGGCCCAACTCGACCTATTGCCATCTCTATATCTACCTATAATTATAGAGCCAAATTTTTTTACTATTCATTTTGCCACGTGTCGACTTTACATGTGGCTGTCTTCCTCTTTTTTGCCCCCCCTTTTTTGTTCCTTTTTTATTTGGGTAATTATATTTAAACAACACTTTTTTTTAACCACACCACATTTTATATAATTGTAATAAAAGTCATCAACAATATCTAATTTTTACATTTATGTCCCTACCTATTTGTTATCACATTTGTTATCATCAACCTATTAATTATTACATCTTATCTTTGTCTTTGATGATGATTTATATTCAAAAAATTAATTAAGGGGGAGTAAAAATATTTTTTTTGTCTATCATATTTTTAAATAAACAAAATAAATAATAAATACAAAAGTTTGACAAAATATTTGTCCCTCATTTTAATGCACATTAAAATCTTCAACAATATCTAATTTTCACATTTATGTCCCTACCTATTTGTTATCACATTTTTTATCATTAACCTATTAGTTAGTACATCTAATTTTTGTATTTGATGATGATTTCTGTTCAAAAAATTAATTAAGGGGGCGTAAAAATATTTTGTTTGTCTATCATATTTTTTAATAAACAAAATAAATAACAAATACAAAAGTTTGACAAAATATTTGTCTCTCATTTTAATGAATATTAAAGTTCTCAACAATATCAAATTTTTACATTTATGTCTCTAACTATTTGTTATCACATTTTTTATCATCAACCTATTAATTAATACATCTTATCTTTGTCTTTGATGATGATTTCTGTTCAAAAAATTAAGACCCACAATTTTAATTATATTCACACTACACTTTTTATTTTTTGCACCACATTTTAATTACATTTAACATTTTATATCACTCATGTCTCCAACTTTTTTTGTCACATTTTTATCCTCAATTTTTCATTAATTAGCATATTTTGTGTTTGATAACGGTTTTCGTCTAAAACATTTTTTGGAAATTCGTAAAAAGACTTATTTGTCGGTCATATTTTAAAAAAACAATAGATACAAAAGTACGATAAAATATTTTTTCCTCATTTCAAAGCACGTAAACAAAATATATCGACATAGACCATCATTAATAATAAAATATGCTAATTAATGAAAGTTGAAGATAAGAATTCGATGACAAAAAGTTAAGAGTATAATTGCAACAATGAACAAAAGTTGAAAAATTTTAAGTATAATTAAAATGTGGTGCGTTTATAACAAATTGTGGTGTAAATATAACCACCCTTTACAAACCACTTTTTATCCACACATTCACTCACAATTTATAATATAAGCACTTAAAAAATAAATTCAACACTACCAAACATATGCTTAGTATTTTTCAACTTCTACTATTTTGCTTAGTAAACAATTTTAAAACAGTTATGCAATCAACCACAAGTTTTTCTAAGTTGTAAATTGTGACTTGTTCAAATAACTGTTTGCTTGTTATGTTTATATTTAAAAAGTGTGTCTTTTGATTATCCATCTTATATTTGTTGAGTGTTAATTTTTTAAAGCTATTTGCTGCAAATTATACTCAGACTATTTTATATCTGTATAGATTACAAATTAAAATACAATAATGTAAGTATTCTACGAACCACTTTATGTGCATTGCACGTCCTACAACTAGTATCCAGAAAAATATTAATCTTCATATTTGATATTTCTATCTTTTCAATAGGGTAACTGAGCATAGCATCTATGGGACTGTGTACTCCCAATACATTTGACACGCATTACTTCCTTAGAATATCTCTAATGCATTCTGTGAATTAATACATAGATAGCACAAATATTAAAAGACTTTCGATCTACATGATATTGATGTTTAATGAAAAAACATTCAAAGTTTAAATTTAGTCTCCAATGTATTCTATGAATTACTATCTAAATGAATTTTATTTTATTAAAATAAATAATATATTACATAATTTATATCTACATTAAAAATTTAAATATTACTGAATCAGTATATCTAATGAAGCGTCTAAAACTAGACAAAGTATTAAACATTATCTATTTTTTTCTGCCACTTCAACTTCACAGGGCTTGACAACTTATTTGTTTGTATTAGAGATGAAATTTTTTAAACATTGTTTATTTTATTTACGTTGACATAATTTTTTTCTGGCAATTGTGATGCTCTTAATTCTGTCCAGCTATGTCCAGTCTAATATAAAAACTACTACATATCAGCTTGGAAAAGCCTTTTTCAGAATCTACTTCCACGACAATTGGTGATCCTTTTAGATAACTTGCTTACCATGAAGCTCATGTATTACAAATTTACAAGACATTATGTCCTTACACTTCCTCTCCTCTTTTAACTGATCAAACCTCATTTTCCTCTTGGCGCATCAAGTTCATTGGAAACCTCGGAAATCTAGGCTTCCTCACTTGACCAAGCGACAAAAATTTTACACAAGGACAGGAAGAATTGACATGTCTGGAATCTTGTGAAATCGATTGTTCTGGACATCTTTCAAAAACAGAAGAAGCCACGATATCTGTGCTATCCGAATTCAAAAATTTGCGTCTTTGAGGAAATTTTGAGCTGCCATTTCTTTCCTGGTATCATTTCCGTGTTGGCTTAGGTCTTGTCTGACTAATTGCAATGGCTATGTCATTTGGAAAAAGATCACCCAATACAAAGGCATGAATAAAAGTCGTTACGAGTAATGATGCAACTGTAATTGTGGCAACAGTACAGAGGACGACGGTTAAAATTTTGGTTACTATGTTTGCAACCACAGTCGAGTACCTGATTGTGGCAATGGCAGCTCCGGTCATTGGGAAAGTGTAAGCCCACCATGCCAGTGAGAACCTGTAAATAATCGAGCAAATTTGAAATTTTACCAAAATAGAATGGATAGGTGGTATAAATGATGCTATTCAAATGAAGTTATATACCTGAAGCCTCGGAAGAAATTCACACGGACAGCCTGAAGAGAGCAAAAATAAATGTCAATTACTAAGCCACCTAAATCCAGAGGAGCAACTACAACTGATGCAAAATGAAGCAACGTGGTTCTCTTTAACGTCGGACTTCGTGGAGCCTAATCATATGCTACATTTAACCCCTAGACTTTAGTAGACGTAAATCTCACATTAAGAGTGAGCCACTATGTGTTGCTTGCTCATTCTGTGATTTCTTTTTTGTTTATTATTTCTCTTGACAGTAGGGATTGGGGCTCAATCCTTAACAAATATTGGAACCAGAATTTAAGTGCACTTCACCTCTCATGTCTGCGACCAAAACGATCACATGTGTTGTTAGATACAAGGCATATTACTCGATATGGGTTGATCCTAGTTGTTGTGTTTAGATATAATCAAAAGAGAGTTACTTGCATTATAAAGATGAAGCCATTGAGATATGTGCTTAAGATGCTAATAGTTGAGGTTTAGAGAGACTAACCAGAGAGAAATAAAGGAACAAAGCAATGAAGTAAGCAATCCGTGCTCCATAATCGAAGGACCCTTGAATCCTTGCCCATGCCATAGAGGCAATACTAGGTGCAGCAACAAACAGAAAGAAAACCGGGTGGAGCTCCTTCGGGAGAGTCTCAGTTGTTGGAAGTCTCTGGTAGAGAGTTACAAATAAGACTATGTAATGTGCCAATCCAACTGCAAAGAAAAAGATAGGTCCTTCTTTTAGCCCAATGGATGCACCAAGCAATGCACCCAGAAAGTTCCCAACAATTGACAGATGATTTGAGGGGTTGGCCACCTTAGAAAGCCTCTGATGTCCTCCCGACATCCACTGTCCATAGATCTTAAGCTCAAGGCAGAAGACGGGGGTCATTAGAATGTACCAAAGAGACACATGCAGATTTTGAGAAACTGATGGCGGAACTCCAAGAGCCAAGAACAGAAGAGAGATCCACGGAGCAAAGAAGAAGTTAACACGTACTGGATGATAGTACTCACGACGAACTGCCTCAAAGTAGAAAATCACTTTCAGACAGTAAATAAAAGAGACAATTGCCATGAGAGCGACAGATGCGCACCATAGGACCAGATTTATGTCCAGGTTTACATGGAGGAACCTTGTAGAAGCAGAAGTCGCCAGGGCTTTCCACATTATGGCTTGGCTGCTAACGCCAAGACAGATACCAAAGGAAGAGATAGGGAAGCGTAGAAGGAACGGCCATTTCTTGTCTTTGGGAAGAAGTATTTCTTCAGAAGCCTGATAAGGGAAAAAATCAATTTTGGCTTAAAATAACAGCAATGTCTACTGTGATACCAGTGGAAGAATGAGGATACATCACGGAAGTCATTGATTAGACAGAGAGAAGAAAATAACTAAGAGAAATGTATTGTCAAACTTCATAAGGAAATAGCATATACCCTTAAGGTATCCAATTTTGAGCCCTCCAACGCATCAAAGTATCGGTCTGCTGGTAAAATTTCAATTTCAGCAGGTCGTTGAGTCTCAAGTTCTTGCTCAGTATCCCTATGCTTTCCACGCAAATTTGATATTTGCTCCTCAAGTTTTCCAGACCATGTCTTGAAATAGTCGAATCTTTTATCCTTGAGCACATCAATCCTAGGATTCTTGGGTGGAAGGACCAGATTGTTGGGATTTATTCCACTAGCAATGGCCTCATTTGGCACATGACCTTTCAAAATTGGCTGAGAATAAAATTTGGTCTGTCTATCATTTTTGGTTGCAACTGCAAATCCCATAATATCATAGCCCAAAATTGCTTCATCATTATATCCGATGAGACCCATTTTTGTGTTATGTAAATGAACTCCAACAGGAGAAGGTGGCATGCTGATGGAAACAAAATGCATATTCTGAGAGTTAGAAATATCGTTTTCCCCTTCTACACCAACTGTTTCAGTTCCCTGAGATGAGTAAATAAAAAATTATTAGTGTTTATCAGAGTGTTAAGCCTGTGACACAGCAGTCTAATTCACAAGTACTATTGAAGAACGGCAGAGAATTAATAAATTACCATAATTGACGAATCTGAAGGATGAAGGCTGTTTGAATTGAATCCATCATTTACATAATCGTGCTGTTTAACAGCATCAAAACCAGCCAATTCATGTGCCGTAATAACTTTGATCAGTGCTGGAAGTACTTCAGAGGAATCTTCCTTCGCCAAATGCTTTTGTTTACAATTCTCCATAACAAGGCAATAGCACCTATCGGAGTGTAAATTTCTGTAAGGTAGGATTCTAACAATACTAGAACAGAATGCATACACAATAACACAAATGTAATGTTCGAAACCAACTTGAGAATGCGTTTTTAATCCACTTAAAAGTAGTTTTTGGAAGATGAATTCAGAAGCCATTTTACTGGATAAAACAGAAGCATGTTCACATCTTTAAATGCTTTAACGAATAAGCAGAGAACACGATCCAGAGCCATCTATGAGTTAAGTGATGAGCAAGTAATTTGTTTTTTAAGATATTGCCAGACAGGTTGTACATTCGAGAAAAACAACTAAAGATTGCTAGTTGCCACAATGCAAAATCATCATGTCTTACCTCAAACTCCCTTTTCTTCCTAAATACTAATGATGGAAGGCAATCCAGACTGTTGATGGCAAAAGCAGTTCGCCAAACTACAAGATCCTGCACTCCTGTCAAATCCAAGATCCAAATTTAGCTCAATCACAATGGTTAAAAGAACTCGAGTCAAAGTTGTAATTATGGACACAACCTTGTTATTGACAAAAAATAGGCACGTATAACTTTCAGCCACAGGAAGCAACATTTATATAGAATTGAGCATGCAATGTTCTCGGAAGCAGTACATCACTGCACTAGACGTACAATAGCATATGTTTGGCATAACTTAAATTATAATTTCAGCTGGTCAAACTAGTTAAACATAATTTTCATCCACACATTTCATGGAACCCACTACTTACAACCACTTTTTATCCACACATTTACCAACTGCTTATAATATAAGCACTTAAATTATAATTTCAGCACCTCCAAACATATGCTATATAGCTGCTTTCCATAAAAAGGCTTTATCAATTAAACTAAGAAAAACGTATAAAAAAACATAAAGATAAACATTGAGCTATTAAATAGAATATAATAGGTGAGAAAAGCAGCACGTTTCATTCACTAATTTTATATTAGACTACATCTACTAAACAACTAATAAGCAAATCGACATATCTAGACAACATCATTAGTATGAAAACAACTGCTGATTTTGTGCATCAAGAATTCAAGATTTAGAGCAATAGAATTCTTAAACAATATAAAGAGAGAGAGAGAGAGAGAGAGAGAAAGAGACCTCTACCTTTCAAAAGAATCAATTTTATAAAGAATGCTAAAAACCCAATACGAGTTTGTGCTTAAATTCTGAATATTACTACACATAATCTTCCAAATAACAACATATGAAGAAAAAAAGTGATTATTCAAATTATGGGTTTTTTATACACAGGCCAAGGCGCCAAGCTAAAATCGGCTTATTCTATTTGCTGTCAAAGATTAGACGGCGCAGGTTCTGGACATCAAATTTATTACACAGTTTTCCGAGCAATTGGCCTAAAAAATGGTTTAAGTACTAAATAATCCACCAGTGTCAAAGAATTAAACAATAAAATATAAATTCATGGCGTTAGTAGAGCCAGCAAACACATGGATGATACAAATTTAATCTCAGATATTTTTCACCTTAAATAATATAAATAGATATGGTTATATAGATACATCATAATACTGAAGAAAATCAATAAATTAACAAACTGAAGGATCATTCATCTGCCAAACCAAATTAAAAATTATAGGTTCAAATAAAATATTACCTCAAAAAAATTGAACAGGCACGAATCTTCCCACCGTTAATCGGGCCTCCGTTTGAATATATTAGAATATTACCATTAATAAACACATCATCAAGTCAAATGTATACTGCCCAACACACACTTAAGTGTTTATATAGAGAGAGAAACGGAGTCCCCACACAGAGAGTTAATATTTCTAGAGTTTTTCGTACGCTTTTTTTGGGGTTTTTGAAGATGAAAATGCAAATTGTGGGGCTTCATAGATGAGCCCACAATTGATTTTCGGCATTTCGAGGACATGCCGTAGTTTCGTGCGGAATTCTTTTTTGGTCAGTTACAGCTTAGAGCATGTCTGATGCGAGTGTGCACATCACTTTAAATTGTTTAGAAGGCAAAAAAGAAAAAAAGTAACAATAAAAAAAAAATAGAGGATATCTACTAATCTAATTTTTTTTATAATTAGGGTGTGTTTGATTCAAACATTTTCCATGGAAAATGTCACTTCTATGAAAAATCTTGTCAAATTCAATACTTTTATTTTTCCACTTTGTTGTTTGATTGGCACATGGAAAATCTAATACATTTTCTAGGTACAAGCATTTAAAGCATGGATTTGCCTTCTTTCTTGGAAAAAATTTTCTTGCCTAGACAGTGGAATTTATTTTCCCACTTCCATGGAAAATGTTTTCATTTTCCACTTTTTTTCCATGCTACCAATCAAACACACCCTTAATATCTACTAGTATATCATTTTTTTTTTTTTTTGCAATGAGATCTGACCATATGTATGATGATGGATTGAAGCAGTGGATAGATTTTAGAGATGATTGGTAAAAAAAAAGATAATCAATTGAGGGAGATAGATTAAAGATATGAGCAAAATTTTGATATATTAATTGGTTGAGGGAGATGATTGAAACAGTCAGCAAATTTTGAAGGATATGATTTTGTGAGGGGAGAAATTGAATACGTGGTGACACACGGAGGTTTAATTACTTTTTTCTTCTTATAGCGGAGAAAACTCTATACATTATCAAAATATGTGCTAAACATTTTTTATAATTTTTTTACTACTCTTTCTTGTATATGTGAATTACAATTTTTTCAATCTACAACCCCGTTAGAAATGCTCTTCTATCGGTCTTCATTTTACTAAGAGCATCTCAAATGCAACAGTGTGAATTGTTGTACATGTGACAAGTCTAATGAGATTGTGAATTGAAAAAATTATGGTTGACTTTTACAAAAGAGAGAATGTAAATAAATTATAAAAAATTAAATAAAAGATAATTAGCACGCATTTCGATGGAAATCAATTATAAAAAATTAAATAAAATGAGCTTAACACATATTTCAACGATTATTTATTGTAGAAAAATAAATAGAAGACATCTAACACACTGTCCAATTCTTCATATTTTTTCTTGCTATGTAAATATTTTAAAATATTGTGACACATTTTTTTAGTACAATCTACTGTTATATTGGAGATGTTGTTACATCCCTATACGTAAGTTTCTTGGAAATGCATTCACTTTGAAGCTATTTTAATCACTAAATCCAAGCCTAAAATTAGGATGGAGCTTAAAAATTTGTTAAAAAATTAAAGTGAGTGTTAAGAATTAATTTTAATCATATATTTTATAAAACTTATAATTTTTATTAACTTCATATTTTATCAATTTTTGAATTAAAATCTGCTAAAAATTTTCACCAAACAAGTGCTTAAAAAGAAACTACACGAAAAGTATAATAAAGCAATATTGTGACAATTTCTAATAAAATACGTATTCACTTATTTTATCTTGAAGTACTACATCTTGTTTGGTAGGATAAATGGTGATAAGCTAAAATTTAGTTAGTTCAATTAAAATTTACAAAAGTTGATATTTTCATCTGATTAAACTTTAATTTTAAGAGCATCTTCAACCCCAACACCAAATTTGGTGTTAGATTGGACTTCGATCTAGCACCAAAAATTACACCAAATTTGGTGTAAATGAATAGTATCCCTTTCTATATCTTTTATTACTTAGTAATTTAATTCGATTTATATTTTTTAATTGATTATTATTTTTATTAATATTTATAATAAATTGTAATCAAATAATATATCATAATTATTAAATTCACTAAAATAAAATTATTAAATTACTCATTAAAGTGCAATGTTTTTTTTTTATTTACATTTTTTTAGTAATTTAAGTAGTAATAGAACAAGTAATTAAATAAATTTTGAAATAAATGAAATTAAGAAAATAAGGAAATATTATTCATTTGCAACAAGTTTGGTGTAGTGGGTTAGAGTTGATTTGTAAGATAATGTGAAAATTGTGGGAGATGGCTTAAAATTCACAATTTTTATTAATTTTTCAATTACATATTACATTAACTTTTTCTCAAAAATTGTCATTAGACTCTTTAATTCGGTTAAATATTGTATACAAAATGTGCCGAAGTGAAATCCATTGCCCTTGAGTAGTGGTGGATCCCAAAAAAATTTGGAGAACGGGTTGTTATTAAAAACAAATTTCAATATAGAAAACAAATTTTTTCAGGATGGGATCGGGCTATAGTCTGGTCCCCCTTAAATTCGCCCCTGCTCTTGAGTGATTAGAGGACTAATACCTAACAAAAACAAGTTGTAGTGAGATTAGACAAGAAAATTAGGTTTCCATTATTCAAAAACATGGCTGAAGTGGAATTCCATTGCCTTCCTCGTAGGATCAAGTTGGGATTTGGGACTGATAAAGTGGAGGTGAAAAGGTTCAACTTGAGATTTAATTTAATTTAATTATATTATTATCATCACATTCTTGTGAATATTTGAATTAGGACAAACAACAACCCGTTCTTGACAACATTGAATCAGATAGATGTATTAATGTATGCAATTTGGTAAATTGTGTGCTTTTTGTCTTAATTTTTATATTTTTATAAATTGAAATATTCAAGTTGCAATTCAACTTTCATAATAAATACCTCTCAATTATTATTGAGCTTTAAAAAAATTATGAATTGTCGCTAAACTTTTTTAAATGTTCATCAGTTATAGTTGAACTTTAAAAGTTTTTTTTTTTTTTTTAAAGAAAATTGGAGTAAATGGTCCCTGACTTTTTCCCTTAGTGTGGAAATGTCCATAACTTTTGTTTTTTGGTGCAGCAGTCCTTAACATATGTGTTTTGGTGCGCAATTAATCCTTATTTCATAAAAAAGACAAAAATACCCTTATTTATAATTAAAGAAAAATGCAATTGAATTTGTAACATTTGTAAAATGTGTAAATATGTTTGATATATTTATTAAATAATATTTAATTTAACATATTAAATATATCACTATAGTCGTATCAATTAAATTTTTCATAAAAGAAAAATGTAAAATTATTGCGCTTTAGGTATATGTAATTGCTATGTGATGTGAAAAATTTGAATAAAAATTAAGTTAAATAAATATCAAAATGGCGTATATAATTTTATGATATTAAACTAATCTTATTATATTATTTCATACGCCACACTGTAACTGAACTTGCCAAAATATTATTTCATCTGCCACACTGTAACTTGTCGTTTTAAAAGTTAATGGACTTGATGAACTTACCAAATTGTTATCTCATATGTCATTCCGTCTACTATGTCATCAAATCCGTTAACTTTTAAAATGACGAATGATGAAGTGACTCATAAGTTAACATTTTGACAAATTTCAGCGACGACTCGAAATTTTTTTTAGTTCAATTACAATTCGAAAAATTAGAAAACAATTGAGAAGGTTCAGTGTGAACTAATATATTTAATCTTATTTTATATGTTTAAGGTGTATAATGTGATACATGATTAGCTCTAACATTAAATAGAAGCATTGAAAAGATAAGGTATAAAAGAGAGAGAGAGAGAGAGATGTAGTAAAAGTTGTTAATTGTTCTATTCTCTTTTAAATATTATAAACATGTTGGGCATCGATAGAGACATTAAGTTAGTTACAAGTTGTAAATTAGATCGTGTAGTTTGGTGAGACTGGCAGCGTTCAAAAATAGCCAAGATTGTACGAGTCAATTGGAGAATTTTTGCAAAGCTCTCTTATATTCAATTTGTTTAAGCACGTGTTTGGAAGTGCTTAAATTATTTTTTTAGTTCTTATAAATTGTGGATTCAATGAAATGTGTGGATAATAAATGAATAGTAAGTTATGAGTCCTATAAAATATATAAATAAAAAATTGTATTCTATTAACTTAAATTATAATTTAAACTTCATCAAACCCTATAAATAATGTTCTCTCAATTTCATTATATGAGACCTGGACTTGGGGGGAAACACTTTCATAATTAATGAGAGCGTCAAATAAATTAATTATATTCTCTCATTATTTGTTTTGTTTAAGTAGGTGTCAACCTAGTTGTTGTGTATTTAAAAGAAAATTATAAGAAACGTCTCTTTCCAAGTGTGCATTTTAAAATATGGCAAATTTTAAAAATATTTAGTAAAGTAGCCATTTAAATTTAATTTGAACAAAAATACCTTCACTCAATTATCAAAAATCCCATCTCATCATATTCAAAATCATTCAAATCTACCTCAACAACTAGATTCCACCAAAAAATCAAGCTGCTTTCTTCTCCACACCACAACCCTAGATAAGTTGAGCCTTACATGTTCTAAATGGTTCGGAGTCGGCCCGACTAGTAAAAAACTCGACCTATGTCGAATTTATAAACAACTTACATTAAAAGTATGTTTGACAAAGTTTTTAAAGATTATGAATTTATCAAACATTATTTTTATCTACATATTATGTAGGATTCACAATTTCATTTTTTATTTATGTATTTTATAGGACTCACAACTTATAATTCTACAAAATGATTTACTAAATATTCACGAAATTGATCCAATTTTAATTTATTTCATGCATTCTGAGTAGAAATATTACTAAATTGAAGTAAAAGAGAAAAGTTAGATAAAATATTTACAAATATTTGGTTAAAATAAATTTGAAGGGAAGAGGTGATAAAAAGGGGAGGACTTGATCTAATGTCCACGGTGGACATTGTTATAATGTCCACCGGAACAAGTGTCATGTACTCATTGCAATGAGTGCATGACACTTGTTCCAGTGGGCATTATAACAATGTCCACCGGATGCATTAGATCAAAACTGGATAAAAAGGTACATTGTGACCAAAGGTCTTAATCTAATATCCATGGTGGACAATAATTACAATGTCCACCGGACACATTGGAAGAGTATTTGACTTGTTTGTCAAACACTTTTTTATCATTCAATGTCCATCGGATAAGTATTCGATGGGCATTATAATTATTGCTCACCATGAACATTAGATCAACCTCATTGTGACCAATGTCCATAACTATTGTGACGTTATTATAAAGTAGTGGTGTAATCAGCTCCTAGTTCAACTTGACTTAGTCATTATCATGATGCATGATTATGGTCCTAAGTCACACCATTACATTCATGTTTATCATCCTTTTGGCATAAAAGGACCGATCACCTGCCTCTGGGGGCAGGTGAAATTCGGCCCACCTGCTGACACCTCAGCAGATGGGCCAAATTTCACCTGCCGCCAGGGGCAGGTGATCGGTACTTTTTGGCATAAATACTTTTCTTAGTGGGAACACAAGATTTAGACAAATACGTGTAATTTATTCTCTAAAAATTTATATTTTTAGATGAGATTATTAACGTGTTATCAAAGTATATTATTTGAATTTAAATTTTGTTGTCACTCATTTAATTTTACACGTGTCAAAACTTTAATTAAAAATTGAATATATTGCGTGCGTAAATGACGTGTTAGTACATGGCAAAATCAAACTACTCGTACAACTTGTACCATCAACTATCATATTTGTAGTGAAAACAAATAAATACTTGACCATGAAAATGTTCTTTGAATAATTATACAGAGCTTGTTTAAGAAATTTTTTTAACAGATTTTAATTAAAAAAAAAAAAACTAATGAAATATATAGTTGAAAAACTAATAAAAATTGTGAATCCTATAAAATATGTGAATAAAAATTAGTTGTTGAATTTGACTATTATTTTTTAGCAAAATTTTAATCTAAATCAACAAAGACTCAATATAAATTGTTTTTTTTTTAAAATATGTTAATTTGATATTATCAAAAAACAGAGTCATATGAAATACATATATGTAGCTTGGTCAGTTTAATGTAATTATATGTTAAATAATCACAATACTATTATACTTTGCCAAACATTCTTGAAATATCAATATACTTTAAAACATTACTGGAATGCCATTGAACTTTTAAAAGTGAATCTCACATGCTATTGAACTTTCAAAACTGAATTTCATATGACACTCCATTTTATTCCGTTTTAAAAACAGAATGAAACATAGTAGCATATGATATTCACTTTTTAAAGTTCAATAGTATTCCAATAACGTTAAGTACTACATTTTAAGAACGTTTGACAAAATATAGTAGCATTAAAGATATTTAACTCAATTATGCAAACTATAAGTCTTATTTGTTTAATCAATCTAATATGTATTAAAAATAGGTCGAGTTCGGAACAAAGTAAAAGTGGCATATTACACGAAATCAAATTTAGAAGAACTAATTGTAGAGACATCCGTAAGATAAATAATTAGTGATATATTACACTCGCTCTAGTTAACAAAAATAAAATTACATAGACTTTTCTTGTTTTTTATTTTTCTTAACATATTATTAGTTCTTACTTTCTTCATCTATGAAAATGAGGTCGCACGATATGATTCTCCAATGCTTCGGTGACCTTAGAAAAGGGTGACAAACTCTCCCCCATCTTCCTTACCGCATGAAAAAATATAAAAAAACTAAAGTATATCGATAATAAATCTAATAGAGATTACATCAAAGTTCTATATTTAGAAGTTTATTTTGAAGAGGTGACATAATAATATTTAGATTCACGTCTCATTTATGTTATGTTATGTTCTAACATTCATATTTGTGTTATTTAGATTCATATTTAGATTCACATCTTATTTACATCCATCCATCCAATTCATATGTTGTGTTATGTAATGTTATGTTCAAAGATAATAAATAACTTTTATTAGTAAATAACATACGAATAAAACTTGTTTATAATAAATTGTCATGGTCGAAAATTGAATTATTTTGTTCACATATTTCAAAGTTTATCTCCGTCTAAAGTTTAAAAGAATAATTAGATTTTAAGATTGAAATTCTCAAATAATCTATCATGGAAAGATTAAGTCCAAATGTCCACATCTTTTATATATAAGGTTTATTTCAGTACAATCACTAAAGTTTGTTAAAAATTTTAAAATGTTAATTATAGTAATTTTCCTACACTAATAGTCATTCAAGTTTCTAACAGTTACACTAATAGTTATTTGACTGAAAACGTTAATCTAAAATTCTATAAGTCAATGTTAAATTCTAACATGAATATAAACGACATTAACTAGTACGCCACATAAGAAAAAAAATGCACCATCTTCAAAAATTCGCTAACAAAAATATAAAGTTTCACTAAATGACTGCTTATTAAAATCAAACAAATATAGAGAAAACGCGTCGACAATTACGCCTTTAGTTGCAATTAACATATATTTGTCTGACGTGGCGTACAAGTTAACATCGTTTGTGTCTAAGTTGGAATTCAACAATGATACATAGGGTATTAAGTTAACGTTTCCAATTGAGTGGCCATTAGTGTAATTGTTGAAAATTTAAGTGAATATTATTACAGTAAAAAAAATTATTTCAATAACTATTTTGAAATTTTTAACAAATATCAGTGACTGTTGTTGAAATTAACTCTTTATATATAATAACAGTAATCAACATGTAAGAACTTGAATTATTATTCTTAATAAAGTTGGTATTACAAGATTGAATAACAAACTTAATAATATCGGACAATTTACATATATACACTAGAATGTAAATAGAAATTGAAAAATATTGGATTGTATGTATTAATTGATAATACTCCTCAATCTTAGAAACCTACCGTTAATTATTTATTAATCATAATTAATGTAAATCAGAAGAAGAGAATACAAAAGAAAGGATACAACTTAAGATTTTTTCTCAGCATTTAAGAAAGAGAAAAATGAAGTAGGAAACATGTTGCACTGAAAGTTCTCGAGTGAAGATGTTTAGAAACTTCTAAAATTTACTCTATAGACTACAGATATGAAATATATGTTTTAATCACTAAAATTTAGAAACTTTAAAATTCTAAAAATTTAAATGATATATTAGAATAAATATAATATATTTTAATAATATAGTAAATATGAATGAAAATAAGTATTAATTAATGAAAAAAAATAAAAACTAGTATATTTTAAAAATGTAAAAAATGTGGAGGTACTAATTTTCACGATAATATTCATGTTCATATTTTACAAAAATGATTGGATTTAATGGATTTGGAGAGACCCATGAGTCCAGAGATCTATGTATCATTAAATGGGCCGGAGTATTCACATAACCATGCCAGGTGGAGGGTCGGGGGATTTTGAAGTTAACACGAATTAAAAGTACTAAAATGGGACATAATATTTTTTTTTTTAGTTTTTTTAATGGGATTTTTTTACATATATATAAGTTAAGAAAATCATTTATGTAACATGTATTTTAAAAACAAGTAATAATATTTATAGTCGCTTATTACCGGTAGTTATCATACGCGATATAATTATTCATAATTAATGAGTATAAATACATTACTCAATTAGAGTAAATAATTTATTCAATTAAGTAATGACACGTATGATGATTATCGGTAGTGAGCGCCTATTAATAGTATTATTCTTTTAAAAATACTGCTGATTAAACTTTTTTTTTTTTATTAATGTTGTTATTTAATTTCTTAATTGATTCCTAAAAAACACTTAATTGTAATCAAATATTACTGTAGCTTTTTATTGTAATCAGATTTTGTGGTAATCCAAAAATACAAGCATTATCATCCTTTAATAATGCAAATTAATATGTTGGGGAAAAAAAAAAAAACTCTATCCTAAAATCATTGTTCTTCGGCTGAACACAAACAACCAGCAACGGTGCATATAATATTTTTCAGTTACATATACATCTACAATTTCTTTTGCAGATTATGTAACATAAGATTAGTTGGCTTCAATTCAACAATTTTGTTCTATGATAATTTGCTTCACTCGAATTTTTACAAGTTCATATGTTTATGAGTGTATTGTGATGATTGTATTCTGTTACATTTTGCGATGTTAAAAAGTATGCATTCGATTATATGATGTGAAGTTGTTGTCTTAACTAGTATGTAATCTGTTGAAAGAAATCATGTATAGATAATTATGCTACGAATACGTCAAATAATTATGTTACATTGTATTACGTGACATAATATATAATATGTAAAATGATATGATAATGAACCTATATCTGTTGTCTATTGGTATTTGGATAAAAATGTTACACTATGAACAAATGATTGTGGTCACATCCAATTTGTTTTCTGGAAAATGCATATAATGTTACATTTCACTATTTGTTGCAAAGGTTTTAATTGTTAATTTATATTAAGTTGCTTTCGCTACTTATTCCAATGTTGATTTTTATCGGACACGTAATATATCATTCGTTGTTACATATTTGCCAATTGATTTTCATGATACATCTGTTTGAAATGACAAAATGGATTAACTTTTACAAAATTAGCAAATGATTTAGTCGTATTTAATACCCTGGTGTTAATGTGGGATAGTTTATTTACATTAATTGCATTGGATGTTACATTTCAATTTCCTTTTTTATGGTAACATTAAATGTTACACATTCCAATTAGATATTACACCCCAATTTTCTTTTAAGCGGTAAGGTTAAATGTTAAATATTCTGATTAGCTATTACATTTTAATTTCAATTTCCTTTTAGTAGATATTACATTCTGTTCCATCTCGATATATATTATTGTATCCACACTTAACTTATTTTTATTTCATGTTACAAAATATATATTGTATTACATTTCATTCATTGACATCACATGTTATTATTTCCTATGTGTAAGTTTTATTATTCAGTTCAGTATGCTAAATCTGTTATAATATCAGTTTGTTAATTGATTATTTGCAATTCACATTTATATGTAGGAATGGAGACTATAAAGGAATATGCCATAAATTTTAGCATTCAAGATACTATAAAGGAAGATATCATAAATGTTGGGATTCAAAATTAACTATAATTTAGGAATTGTTATGCAAAATGTGTACGAAAATTAAGGGCGATTTTGTAAGCGGTTGTTAATATTTATGGTAGTTATTTTGTTTATTTATTAAAATAATATATTTCAGAGAGTTTTTTGATAATAAATAATAAGTTTGTAACAATAAAATTATTTTAAAAAGTGTAAATAGTGAGTGTAATTTCCACTTTTTTTAGACTTCCAATGTGGCATACATTTTTGGTCGATCCGGTTAGTAAAACTAAAGAAGCCACTCTACTAATTTTGGTTGCACAATTACAATAAAATAATTTATATTTTATACCTTCTATATATTGGAGCTAAAAAAGAGATGCAATGAAAATATTTTATTATACAAAATCAAAAGTAACATGAATTGAGAACTATTTCATGAACGATTTAATTCAACATATATTATTTATATTTTTCAATAATAATTTTATATTGTTACAGACATCTCACCAGAATGGGATATTCATGTTGAGGCCTCTTTTCAAGGCTGAAAGGGCGCTGAGAAAGGGCCTTGGCGCCTAACACTCTTTTGCAGAAAAACATTTCGGCTGAGGTAGCCTTGAAACGACTCGCCCGCTCCTTTTCTCATGTCATGGAGGCGCTGCACCAAGGCGGACCCGGGCTTTCCTAATGAGAAGTAGTTGATGAAGGTGTATTTTAGTTCTGGCCAATTGGAGATGCTGCCAGTTTGGAGCTTGTTGTACCACTTCTTCTTCCATCTAGATAGGGTAAGGTAGAAAGCTCTGCATTTCAAGGTTGGAGAGGCTTTTCGAAGGTTCATCTCCGTCTTTTAGGCATTTACATGGTCCAAATGATCACCATTGTTAGTGTACAGGGTGATTTTTTGCACACGAAATTCACGAGGAATTGCTACATTTCTAATCCCGATTGAGAATGGAAGATTCTCGTCGTCGTCGTCCACTTCAATCGACCTCGTCGTCCAGTATGGTTCGTGGCTTCCATAATACTAGGGTTGTTGGTGTTGCGTCTGTCGTGGTAGAGGTAGGGCCGGCCCTGGCAACCGCCTAGGGCCCCCAACTTTTTAGGCCTAATTTTTTTTTTTTTAAAACCGGCCTACTTACATATGAAACCTAAATAGAAAACAAGTCCAAATCTAACCTACATTATCTGCCTTAATCTAGTCTTTAAATTGTAGGCAGTGCAATTTTCCCTTTAAATCTGTATACATAGAAATCTTTATTTTGATTCAAAACGATTTTCTAAATTATTAGGATTGGAGTAATAAATAAAAGGGCGAAAAATAAAGAACACAAGAGATTAGTCCTATATATAACAACTCAATTAAAGTTCCATAATTATAATAAAATACTAGGACAACCTAATTATGAAGGTAAAATCTCGAAAAACATCATTATTTAAGCAAATACAAATACCGTACACCTTTCGGGAGGGGGGCATTCCAACCCTCACGGAAACCTTACTGTGAAGGTCGATCCACACTCAACTCCGTTTATCGCTACAAATTAGGCTCCATAGCTTAACACAAATTTCAACCATTTTTTTATTCAGTAAAGAAGAAGAAAAATGTACCATTTTTTTGCTTATAAGTATGTCAAAAATTTACTCTTTAAAACATCTCAATTTATTAAGGGCCCATTTAAATTTTTGCATAAGGCCCCCCTAAATCTCAAGGTCGGCCTTGGGTGGAGGTGGTTGGTACTCAGATCATTCCCTGGTCATCGCCTTCACAGCCTTTCTTTCGCGCCTATTTGTAGGCAGACTCTAGGGCTGCTCCCTCCTCGGCATGTTCTCCTGGGCCTATTCCTGGGCACATTTCCCAACCCCATCCCATACGTTGGAGGGAAGTGGGCCTCGTCTTCACATTGGTCTCCCTTGCTCATTCTGGCTTGGGAGCCTTAAGGGTGAAAGCTATCAACTTCTAGCTCATCTTCATGCACATTCACCCCAAGGCCTTGAGGCTTGCTTTCCTTTGTCATGTTCATTTGTTGGATGAAGTCCTGCATGTGGGCGTGTTGTTTAGCTGGCTCCCTTAAACTGGCTTCCATTGTTCTTATTTCTCTTTGGAGGTTGGTTGTAGCCCTCCTTAGACATCTTCTTTGATGGGCCTTCTCACCCATTGCCGTGTTCTCTTCAGCATTATGTTGTGTTCTTTTGGGGTTCTTGTCTTTGTTGCTTCCGCCCATCTTTTTCTTTGGTGGGTGAGTGGGTCTTTTTTCAAGAAAACGCCTTTGTTCAATGAGGTTTAGACTTTTGATCACGTTTTACTCGTGGTTATATGTGTGGTTTTCTACAGACAGCGCCAATCTTTTGACTTCAAAAAATAGCTATCAATAGGATCTCACGCCTCCTCTATCAACGTGTATATTACCAACACACTTGGACAGCTACGTCAGCTTGTTGATCATGATGATAGACCAGAAATGGAGTTGGATATATATTTGAGTGTGGGAGAGACACTTAACGATTGAGAAATAGACTTGACAGCCTCTAAACTATCAACTTCCAAAGTAGGTTGAAAACACTTAAAACTAATTAATGGAGATGACTTGTTAATATAGTTTTGCTATCTGAATTCCATCATCTTTTTTTTAGGGACATGGCTTTGGTATTTATAGGCCAAACCCAATTGGCTAGGTCCCTTTGATGTGCGACAAGTGGCACAATCCCAAAGATCTTCGTATTACGTGCTAGGTGTCACTTCAGATGTTTAATTAAGAGGTCGTTTTCAGCTGCATGCTATGCAACTATGACAAGTCGCATTGTTAGATTGTCCCCCAATTTTTTCAGGTCTGATCCGCAGTGTGTCAGGGGAGGCATCTTCAACACACAATCGGGTCGATCTCGACCTCCCTGTCCTCTCAACCTCCTCTTTAACAACCTTCTCAGAATAAAGGAAATTGTCTCGTTGGTGATGTCACCACTTCTACTAGGCAATTTTGATTTTGACCAGTCTACGTAGACTACCAATTTATTAGCACTAATAATTACATATTCATTTCATCATTTCATCATTTGCGCTAAATGCTAATACTAAATTCTTTTAATAGAATAGTGAAATAAGATAAGATTGGGAAAAATGTTCTTCAATTCCAGCCCAATGCATTACAAGTTAATTGATGAATAATGAACGTTTATTGCACACTCAATTTCAATTTTCAAACCATTTGTTTGCGGGCGAATTTATAAGCGATTCTTGTATATCCAAATGGCTGAAAAGAATCCCAGCAAATCTACATAGCTTCAGAATATGTGGTCTAATAATCTTGAAAAACTAATAGACACATTTGATTTTCAAGCAACCCACAAAATATCCTAAAAATTACATTTCTTCCTAAGAGAGTTTATGTAGCACGCTCAAGAGTCCTTTTGATCTTATCTAACCATGGCCATGCCTCCTGGGATGGAAATTTTATGGCCAAATGATGTATCGATGTCACTATCTACAAATCCTTGAGGATGGGACGACTAGAACCCGTGATATGAGGACCTAGTGTGACCCCCCCGAAGCTTAACCTTTGGGTGTCAAGAACAACTTAAAAGCATAATTCAAAATTATAAAAGGTTTTTATTAATTAAAAAAATTTCGTTTGATACCTAAATTGTATCGTCGAGTCCCAAACATTTGAGGAAAGCACTATTGACCAATATTCTAATGACATGTCAAATCTGAAAGCTTATCGACGCATGACCTATTAGTAATAAATTTTAAAAGATGCTTCACCGTTGTACATATTCAGTTTGCACCTCACTCACGAAAAAATATGTACAAAATTTTATACATATTAGAAATAATAAATCTAGTATCTAATGAAAGATAATTCCTTACACAAAGTCTCTGTAAAATTTTATGACCAAAAAATAGATATAAAAACTTGAAACTTCATCCCAAATATATAGAATCAGTGAAGTTACTTTAAAGATTTTTATAAAAAACATTTCAAATTCTCTTTTTTTTTTGAAATTTGTGGGGTTAAAAAGATATTTAAAACTAGTTTTATCTAGTAAAATATGAAAAATTTATAATATCATCCCATTGGGACGACTGAGTTGAAATCGTGAGATGGTCATGCTAGGCAGTGCCAAAATTTCTGTTCGACACTCTTTCACTAAATTATTTATATCTCATGCTACACATGTCAAATCAAATAGGTCTTTATAGTTACGTAAAAAAAAACTCAAGACGGATACGGACATATTTTTAAAGTTTCAAATTTTTTTTGTGGAGTCAGTGATAGTACTTGGAAGTTGGCCTTGAAACTGCCCAGCTTCTAGATTTTTTAGGCTCACACATGAGAATGAATATAAACCACCACCTTAAAGTATAAAAAAAACAAAAGATACTAATAAAACTTACGTTCAAAAGACAAACTTAAAATTTGTCATCCATAAACATACGTTTAACACTACAAACATTTACCCAGTAAGCTACTCGCTCTGGAAAAGCCTACTAGAAAAGACTTTTGTAACAATTACAATTTATTTAAAATCCAACGTCGAGTATATCGACCAATTCCAACCAATCTAACGATCAGGTATTTGAAAAGTTGATATGCATAATATGAGTTCAAGAAATACTCAGTAAGATATCATGCTCGGATTTAACATGTTAACATCAAAGTGAAAAAAAATCAATTTAAATATATACATTCATCTTCCGGCTTGCCGGCACCTTTATGATTTGTCCTAAAACATGTATAGATATCTAACTTGGTGGAATTGTCCCCCAAATTTCATATTATAGTTTGCATGCAAAACTTAAGTTTAAGATATTATTATAAAAATCATATCACTTGAGCATTGGACAATATCGTACCTTAATACTTTGAAGCAACGCACTTGAAAATATGAAAACTTCTGCGAACCAAAATTCTAATTCATTCACTTATGATTTTCTTGCAAGGTATATGAAATGAATCACATAATGGCAAGGCTACTACTGCCTTTATATACAATGAAAACAAAGGCAATTGGGATAAGAAAGGAAATTTTTTTATCATCCACTGCCACTATTTTTCCACTGAAAATCTTCTCAACTTTGAAAATTGTGGAAGCTAATCGTTGTTGAATTTCCTTTCACCCACTGCCTAATCAATTGGTCATATTTTATTTAAGATTTGGTATATTTATCTTAATAATAATCACAACGATTATTTAAATATAAATAATATAAAGGGAAACAAAACAATCTGAAAATTTATTATGCACCATTAAGTTGATCATTATAATTATTTAATGACCAAATTAGTTTTCTTATGAACTCATTTTTACAACCATATCTAAGATTTAACTTAACTGAATAATTTAATTTTTTTACCTAATTATACATAATTTAATATGAGCTTTAAAACGAGCCTTATATTGACATATAAATTATTGGGTCTTACACACTCAAAAATTTATCAAACTAGCGTAAGAAATTTAATAGCACCAAATATTTAAAACATAATTAAAGATCATAAATGAATAATCTAGCATAAAAAGAATTTTGGGTAAACGTTGTGATGCCCCGAAGCTTAAGCTTTGGGTGTCAAGAGCTACTTAATAGCAGGATTCAAAATTATAAATGATTTCTACTAATTAAAAATATTCGTTTGATACCTAAATGGTATCGTCGAGTCGCATAATTTTGAGAGAAGCACTATTGACTAATATTCTAATGATATGCCAAATTTGAAAGCCTATCAGCGTACGACTTATTTGTAATAAATTTTGAAAGATGCTTCGCCGCTATACATATTTAATTTGCACCTCATTAAGAAAAAAAAATGTACAAAATTTTATACATATTAGAAAATAGTAAATCTAGTGTCCAATGAAAGATAATTCTTTACACAACCTCTCTGTAAAATTCCATGACAAAGAAAATAGATATAAAGACTTGAAATTTCATCCCAAATAAACGGAACTAGTGCAGTTATTCCTGTTTGGTATAGTTCGCTTTAAAGATTTTTATAAAATCCATTTCAAATCCTTTTTTCGTGAAATTTATGAAGTTAAAAAGATATTTAAAACTAGTTTTATCTAGTAAAATATGAAAAATTTCTAAAATCATCCCATAGAGATGACTGAGTTAAAACCGTGAGATGGTCGTGCTAAGCTGTGCCAAAATTTATGTTCGACACCCAGACCCTAAAATATTTATATCTCATATTACACAAAGTAAACTCAAAGATGGACGCAGACATATTTTTAGAGTCTCAAACAAATATTTGTGAAGTCCGCGATAGTACTTGTAAGCTGGGCAGAATATGGCCATGAAATTGCCCAGCTTTTGGGTTTTTTAGGTTCACTGACAAATTACTTAAGAATGAATCTAAACCATCACCATAAAGTATAAAAAAAACAAAAAATACGAACAAAACTTACTTTCAGAATACAAACTTAATATTTTTTCATACATAAACATACGTTTAACACCACACACATTCACCCAATGAGCTACTTGCTCTGGAAAAACCTACGAGAAGAGACTTATGTAACATTACAACTTATTCAAAATCCAACATCGAGCACATCGACCAACTCCAACCAACCTAGGGATCAAGTATCTAAAAGTTTATATTAATAGTATGAGAATAAGAAATACTCAATAAGACATCATACTCGGATTTAACATGTTAACACCAAAACGAAAGAAAAGCAATTTAAACACATACTTTCTTATTCTGGCTTGCTGGTACCTTTAGGGCTTATCCTAAAGCTTGTATAGATATCTAACTCGGTGGACTTGTCTCCCACTTTCTATTTTATGTTTTGCATGCAAAACTTAGGCTTAAGATATTATCATGAAAATCGTATCACTTGCGCATTGGATAGTGTCTTACCTTAATACTTTGAAGCAATGCACTTGAAAATATGAAAACCTCTATGAACCAGAATTTTTACTCTTTCACTCATGATTTTCTTGCAAGGTATATGAAATGAATCATATAATAGCAAGGCTACTGCCTTTATATATAATGAAAACAATGGCAATTGGGATAAGAAAGGAATTTTTTTTTATCATCCACCTCCACCATTTTTCCACTGCAATGAAAAGCTTGAACCCATGGTTGTCTCCATTTGTAAGCTAGATGTGCCTCTAATTGCTGCACCGTAAGTTTGGTTTCTTCTGAATTGGGTGTCTTGGTGAAAGAATGGACCAAACATGTCTCAAGTGGATCTTGAGGATGATATAATGTAAAAGATTATGCCACCATTTTGTCTAGCACATCAATCCTGAAACAACTGTTAGAATCCATTGGATACTTGATTACGTTGAAGACATTGAATATCACTTCTTCATCATTTAATCTCAATATCATTTGGCCTTTGTTTTGATCAAAGCTCTTCCAGTAACCAAAAATGGTCTGCCCAATATCAGAGGAATGTATTTGTCTTCTTCCATGTCCAAAATGATGAAGTGAACAAGAAAAATAAATTTGTCAACTTTCACCAAGATATCCACAATGATTCTCCTAGGATATTTGATTGAACGGTCGGCTAACTATAGAGAAACTGTTGTTGCTTTTGCCTCTCCCAAGCCTAATCTCCTGTAGACAGAAAATGGCATCAAGTTACTACTTGCACCTAAATCACAAAGTGTTTTATCAAAATCAACATCACTAATGGTACAAGGAATAGTAAAACTCCATGGATCTTTAAGCTTAGGTGGCAATTTATTCTGCAAGATAGCACTACACTCTTCAGAGAACATCACTGTCTCATGCTCCTTTAGCTTTTTCTTGTTAGATAAGATATCTTTCATAAATTTTGCATAGCTAGGCATTTAAGCTAAGGCATCGCGAATGGAATGTTGATTTGCAACTTCTTGAAAACTTTCAAGAATTTCTCAAATTGCTTATCAAACTTGTGCTTTTTCAATCTTTGTGGAAATGGGATTGGAAGCACATATGCCTTGACATGAGGAGTTGCCTTAATATGTGGAGTATCCAAATCTTTCTCTTGACTAGCATTATGTGGTGCTTTAGATTGGTCCACTTATTCCTCATTAATGGTGGATGTCTTGTCATAAATGACAACATTTCTCCTTACTTCTATCTCAGGCAACTGAACCCCACTTCTTTTAGTAATTACTTTAAGCTCCTCCCTTGGGTTGGTCTCAGTGTTGCTCGGTAATTGCCCTTGTTGCCTTTCAGAGAGAAGTTTTTCCATTTGACCCATTTGATTTTCCAAGCCCTTCACAGATGCTTTGAATAGATTCCTCAGTTCGTTCTTGAAATTTTAACTGCCAGTGTGCCAACTGGGCCATAGCTTCTTTCCAACCTCCTTTATGTTGAAAATTTGATTGTTGTCTTTACGCGCTTTGTTGATTTTGGTTATTGCTTCATGAAAAAATTGGATGATTTTTCCAAGCTGGATTATATGTGTTGGAATAGATATTACCCTGCTGACTAGAATGATTCTGATCATAACATGTTTGCTGTGTGGATGTCGAAAAACTGGTCAACATTGGGCAATTTCTAGTTGAATGATTTGCTCCACAACCATCACACTCAATATTAGGCGTCTGAATAGCATGAGCTGTCTGATTACGAGCTATTGTATCCATCATCTTTTTGTCCATATTTGCCATATGTGCAGAAAGAGCAGATATAACATCAACCTCATGCATCCCTATTGTCCTTTTTTGCTACTCTCCTATCAGCTGGCCAATTTGAACTTGTTTATGCCATTCTTTCAAATAATATCCATGCTTTTTTGATTGTCTTTGTGTTGATTGACCCATTTGAAGATGAGTCAACAATGGAATGATAGTGGAAAAGTAGTCTGGCATAGAAGTACTGAACTAGCAAAGCCTTTTTGATTCCATGATTAGGGCACTTTCGAAGCATCTCTTTGAACCTTTTCCAAGCTTCATGAAAATTTTGTGTCTTGATGCCTGAATATGGAGATATCATACTTCAATTTTGCAACTTTGGCCGGAGGAAAGTATTTGTTCGTGAATTTTTGAACCAGATCATTCCAAGTGGTAATGCTCCCCGTAGAATGTGAATCCAACCACTCTTTTGCTGAATCTCTCAAAGTATGTGGAAATAATCTGAGCTTGATATTTCTATGTTGACATCTTGATATTCAAAGTTGCTCATTGTTTCCAAGAAGCATGATAGATGCATGCAGGGTTTTTCATTTGAACGTCCATAGAACTGAAGAGTATTTTGGAAGAGGTTGATGACATCTGGTCTCAATTGAAAATTATCGTTCCCATAAGCCAGATATGCAATGCTAGATTGGCTTTGAACCACAACTGGAGTAATAATATCCCCAACAAGCAAATCATCCTCATCTATCTCAACAATTTGATCTTCGTCTTCTGCCATGGTGTTCACTCTCTGTCATGCTTCTCTTTGTTCTTTTCTTCGGTGTTTAAAAGTTCTTTCAATCTTGGGGTCAAATATCAAATTCTCAAGATTTTTCAAATTTTGCATCCACCAAAGATAAAATGCCTGAAAAGAACATATGTAGCACTGAAATTTTAAAGAAAAAGTGAAACAAAATTGAGGAAAAAAGCTAGAAATAACAATGATCTAACTAAATAAATCAAATCCCCGACAACGGCGCCAAAAACTTGTTCGCTAAATGTTCCGCAAATGCACGGGTCACGTTCAAGTAATAAAGTGATGATAGAGTGTCAAACCCACGCGGATAGATAATTTTGTTAAAATTGAATTCAATCTAACTCTATTTTAAACACACAGTTAAACATGTTGTTTTGATAATTAAACTACAAATTAAGAGTTGATAAAAATAAACTAAAAAGAAATTTGCTAAAAGAGAATTTGTTGGAAATACAATCAAATAGAAAAATACACTAGGAATTTGACTTCACCAATTACTCCGCCTTAAAGTTTCATTATCCATTATCAATTCCAAAACGAGATTTTTTATGGTAATCAATGCTCCTAAAATGTCTAACAATCTCTCCCGAGTAGAGCCAAACCTATTTTCACACAATACTCTCAAGCATTCCTATCGAGAGAACGCATATGTAAAAAGACAATAAAATTCAAGAGCACTCATTTATGATTGCACAAAGTATGAAAGTGTATCCCTACATTCCATAAACTTTATGTTGTTAATTAAATATGCTAAGCTTAATTTCAACCCGGTAGCAAAACTAGGTCACAAAAGTATTTTAATGGTGATCAATCATCTCAATACACAATAAAACTCAATAATAAACAACCATAAAAATCAAGAGTAGGGAATCAATAACAAGATAATTCAACTTTAAAGCTTCATAAATGGATTCATCTCATTCTTAGTGAAATAAAGTTAGTCCAACATCTTTATACAAACAAAATAAAAGATAGATGCAAAATACATCACCGGATTTAATGAAATTTAGAGAAGTGGAGGATTAAGTTTGAACACATGGTTGTCTCCATTTGCCTAATATAAATCTTCTTTCATCTTCCTCTATTTCACAAAAATAGCCCAACAATGATGTACAAAATCATAGAAAACTCATTTTCATGGAGTTTTCCAAAGATTTTAATTTCTTCTCTTTTCTTTTTTAGAGCTTTCTAATGTGGAAGAATGATTCATTTTTATAGAAAAAACAGCCCCTTAAACTCTAGAAGTGTGAGAAGTGAATTACCAAAGTACTCCTCAAAAACTAGTTAAAAAATGCGGACTACCAGAAAAATGTACCATGCAATCGCATGGTAATGTGCAAAACAACACTGTTGGAAAAATTGGCCTTTTACGATCGCGTGGTATTTAGCCCATGCGATCACATGGGGCAACTTCTTCCATGCGATCGCAGTTTGATCCTAATTAAATTGTAGTTCCAGTCCCTGTACTTTGTGGAATGCTAATTTTAGTCTATGAACTTTTTTATCTTTCAGACAGGTCCTCTATAAATTGCAACTCAGGTCTTCCATCTTTTGACATATTTATCATTTGGTCCCCAAAATTCTTGATTTGCACAATTTTAGTCTTTTTTTTTCATTTTTCGCGTGTATTTCTTCCAATCACCATCTGAGCTCGGGTTGTCACCTAAACAATCAAAATAACATAAATAAGTAAACTACTTAAAAGAACTCACAAATATCAAATTTTAGTAGCCAAAATAAGTGCAAAACCCGCACTTATTATTTTGCATGCAAAAGTTAGGTTTAAGATATTATCATAAAAATCCTATCACTGGAGCATCAGATAGTGTCTTACCTTAATACTTTGAAGCAATGCACTTGAAAATATGAAAACCTCTACGAACCAGAATTCTTACTCCTTCACTTATGATTTTCTTGCAAGGTATATAAAATGAATCATATAATGGCAAGGCTACTGCTTTTATATATAATGAAAACAATGGTAATTGAGATAAAAAATGAATTTTTTTTATCATCCACCTCCACCGTTTTTCCACTGCAATGAAAATCTTCCGAGCTTTGAAATTTGTAGAAGCTTATCCTTATTGAAGTTCATTTCATCCACACCTAATCAATTGGTCATATTTTGTTGAACATTGGTATAATTATCTTAATTATAATCATAACAATTATTTAAATATAAATAGTATAAAGGGAAACCAAATAATGTGAAAATGTATCCGCACTATTAAGTTGATCACTGGCCAAATTAGTTTTTCCACGAACTACTTTGATGACCATATCTAGGATCTAACTTAACCGAATAATAATTTTCTTGAACTAATTATACATAATTTAATACGAGATTCGAAATGAGCTTAATATTGAAATATAAATTCTCTAGTCCTTAGACACCCAAAATTTTACCGAACTATCGTAGAAAATTTAATAGCACTTAATATTCAAAACATAACCACATATCATAAATGAATAATCTAGCATAAAAAGAATTTGGGGGTATTACATCCATTTCCTTTTAAAATAATTTCATCCTCAAATTACCGTAAAGTCACTTGAAGAGTTCGGGATACTTGGCCTTGATTTTATCTTCTCGCTCCCAACCATAGTTGTGCCATTGTACCCTAACTAACGAGATTTTCTTTGTCCTCAATGCTTGTATTCTTCGGTCCAAGATCACTATTGGTGTTACATCGTATGTCATAACTTTCTCGATATCCAATGGTAGATGATTAACCATATGGCTCGGATCTGACATACACACGTTTAAAATGAAAAGTACATTTTAAATCCTACTCTACTTCAAATGGACTCATAACTAGACAAGGTAGTTTCTGATCTTCCCCGCCTTCTGGGCCCCCATCTGGGTCTTTTTCTGGATCTTATTCTAGCAAGACATGTCTCCAACTATCTAGAATTGGTACTGGAAGGTTCTCATTAAGTACTCTCAGGAAGGATCTAGCCAATAGTCCACTTTCTGGCTTAGACACATTAACTCGCAAACTAGAATTTACGCTTAGCTTTATAATCTTTTTATAGTTTCGTTGTAGATCACGACTAATGTCTTAACTTTTACAAAGCAAGTATACTTTTTCATCATACTCTACTTCAAAATGGACTGATAACTAGACAAGGTGGTTTCTAAGCTTCCCTACCTTCTGGGCCCTCCTCGATACTTTTCTTTGGGTCTTCCTCTAGGTCTTCTTCTAACAAGCTATGTCCCAAACTATCTAGAATTGGTACTGGAAGGTTCTCATCAAGTACTCTCAGGAAGGATCTAGTCAACAGTCCATTGTCTTGTCTAGACATAATAGCACACAAACTGGAATTTAGGCCTAAGTTTATAGTCTTTTTATAGTTTCACTGTAGATCACGACTAATGTTATAACTTTCACGAAACAAGTAGGAAACATCTTCATATGAAAGATCATTATCACTCTATTGCACAATCACATTTAAGACTAAACCCCAAAAATCTAGAAAAATCTCACATAATCGTCGTATTTTAACCTTATCGCATTTCATGATGTGCCTTCCTCAACATATCAATGATAAAGTCTAATAGTTCAAGATGCTGCTCAAGACTATGAGTGAGACACATATAATAATTATGGCAAAATCCCAATAGCACATCTTGCTTCTGTGTAAAATCATATACTTCTGTCTTAGTTAGGGTTCTTATTGTTGTTGTCATAACTAGGATAAGAAATTAATTATGTCGCCCTATTTGTCTCTAAAAGAATACAATGATTACCATAACACACATTAATTATAAACAGAACTAAAATTCATGAATTTAAACATGACTTGGTTCGAAATATTTTCATACTCATATAATAAATAATAACTCATCAGATAAGCAATGTTACGTAAAAATAAAAAAAAAATTCTTATATTTTGAACATTCACCTTACTATTTACGTGGATCGCCAATTGAAAGTTGGTCGCTAGCTCACTCGACGATGTTGGATCATTACTTAAAATTATGTAATTATCTTGTATACATAATTTAGACATAACATTCAGATAGAGCTGTATAAGAAGTCTACAGAAAAGTAAACTTGCTCTGATACCACGCTATGATACCCCAAAGCTTAACCTTCGGGTGCCAAGAGCTACTTGAAAGTATGATTCAAAATTATAAAGGATTTTCACTAACTAAAAAAATTTTGTTTGATACATAAATGATATTTTTGAGTTGTAAAATTTTAATGAAAGTACTATTGACTAATATTGTAATGATTTGTCAAATTTGAATGTTTATCGGCGCACGACCTATTTGTAATAAATTTTGAAAAATGCTTCGTAGTTATACATATTTAGTTTGTTCCTCACTGATAAAAATATATGTACAAAATTTTAGACATATTAGAAAATAATGAATCTAGTGTCCAATGAAAGATACACAATCTCTTTGTAAAATTTCATGACCAAAAAAATAGATATAAAGACTTGAAACTTCATCACAAATACATGGAACCAATGCAGCTACTTTTGTTTTGTGCAGTCAATTTAAAGATTTTTATAAAATACTTTTCAAATCCCTTTTCCGTAACATTTGTGGGGTTAGAAAGATATTTAAAACTAGTTTTATCTAGTAAAATATGAAAAATTTATAAAATCATCCCATAGGTACGACTGAGTTAAAACCGTGAGCTGGTCATGCTAGGCAGTGCCAAAATTTATGTTCGACACTCTGACACTAAAATATTTATATCTCATGCTACATATGTCAAATCAAAGAGGTCTTTATATTTACGTAAATAAAACTCAAAGATGGGCGCATACATATTTTAAGAGTCTTAAACAAATTTTTGTTGAGCTTGTAATAGTACTTGGTATTTGGTCATGAAAAA
This sequence comes from Forsythia viridissima, assembly GCA_030279155.1. Classification (NCBI taxonomy): domain Eukaryota; kingdom Viridiplantae; phylum Streptophyta; class Magnoliopsida; order Lamiales; family Oleaceae; genus Forsythia; species Forsythia viridissima. The sequence goes on along the minus strand of CM059033.1, from coordinate 65,640,003 downwards.
GTCCAACTTCTGGGTTTTGTAGGTTCATTGACAAAGTATATGAGAATGAATCTAAACCATCACCCTAAAGTATAAAAAAAACAAAAGATACGAATAAAACTTACTTTTAGAATACAAACTTGACATTATGTCATCAATAAACATACGTTTAACACCACACACATTTACCCAGTGAGCACTCGCTCTGGAAAAGCCTACTAGAATAGACTTTTGTTACATTACAACTTGTTCAAAATCCAACGTCGAGCACTTCGACCAACTCCAACCAACCTAGTGATCACGTATCTAAAAAGGTGTTATGAATAGTATGAGTATAAGAAATACTCAATAAGACATCATGCTCGAATTTAACATGTTAACATCAAAGCAATTTAAACACATACTTTCATATTCCGGTTTGCCGACACCTTTAGGACTTGCGCTAAAGCATGTATAGATATCTAACTCGGTGGACTTGTCCCCCAAATTTCTATATTATGGTTTTCATGTAAAACTTAGGCTTAAGATATTATCCTGAAAATCCTATCACTTGAGTATTGGACAGTGTCTTGTCTTAATACTTTAAAGCAACGCACTTGAACATATGATAATATCTACGAACCAAAATTCTTACTCAATCACTTATGATTTTCTTGCAATGTATATGAAATGAATCATATAGTAGCCTTTATAAACAATAAGACAATGGAAATTAGGATAAGGAAGGGAAAATTTTTATCATCCACTGCCACCGTCTTTCCACTGCAATGAAAATGTTTTTAACTTTGAATATTCTGGAAGCTCATCGTTCTTGAAGTTCATTTCATCCACTGCCTAATCAATTGATCATATTTTGTTTAAAATTGGTATATTTATTTTAATTATAATCATAACAATTATTTAAATATAAATAGTATAAAGAGAAGCCAAACAATCTCAAAATGTGTTCTACACCATTAAGTTGATCATTATAATTATTTAATGACTAAATTAGTTTTCTAATGAACTCACTTTGACAAACACATTTAGGATCTAACTTAACCGAATAATCTTTTTCTTGAGCTAATTATATATAATTTAAAACAAGCTTCATGTCATTAGACACCTAAAATTTTACAGAACCAGCGTAGTAAATTTAATAACACATAATATTCAAAGCATAACTAAAGAATAATCTAGCATAAAAAGAATTTGGGGTATCACACATAGTATCTACAATAAAGAATTATATATAATGTCATGCTATTCGCAATCTTTCTCCAAATTCTATTGCCAGAGTAATGTCCAGGAGCACTGCCATTCCTTTGTTAATTATCCTACCGAGGTTGATGCCCGTTGCCACATTGTCCATGCCTTAGGGGTGGAAACGACCTTGTTTGCCTTGTGATTATGCCTTTGATATACCATTTCTTCATTCGTTGCTTTTATGTCATGTCAATTTTGAATGTTATTGTTCCTGGTTCGTGTATCTTGTAAAATTTTGGCAAATGGGTCCTTAGCGGGACCACAAACTAGCTCGCCTCAGTTTGAACCTCCTATAATGCAAGTCACGAGGCCTCAGCGGCCCGTGGCTCGAACTCACGGGTGCCCTCAATCATTTGAAATTGCTTGTGTGAAATTGGAGTGGTTGCCAATGAAGACGTTGATGGACTATTGTTTCAATTGTGGTCAAATGTCGGTTTTCAAATTGTTATACCAGTGGTTCGTATTTTAAGTGTGAGTAAGGTGAAAGTTCCAGAACTTCGAAGTGGGGCTGGTATTCTACATCCCAGTCTTTATTTTGTATATTATGATATGATCTATAGGATCACCTCGCCCAACAAACCGAGGCATCTCAGTGTGAAGAAATTCTCCAGTACATGCTTAGCTTCAATTTCTACTGAGAAAGGTAGGTTTTCATCGTCGTCGTCCAGATCTCATGAATATACAAAAACAACATTGTCGCCAGATATTGTTTGATGGGTCTGGGATTCTTTTCTATTAGTATCTGAGGGCTTGACATTACTCATCTTGGTTCAGCGGAAGTTTGGGTGATGGAGCAAAGTTTTTCTGGAATTTACTTCGCTCCCGAGCTTGGCGAATATTATTACGACCCGTTTTAATTTAGTCAAAATCAAATTCTTTTTAGTCTAAGTCAATGAAATTTTTGGGTCAAGTCTGAGTCAAATAGTCAAATTTGGGCTTAAATTAAATGAATAAATTGTTTTGGGCTATTTTATAAAATTGTGGTTATTTAAGGATTTAAATGTCACTTTATGGAAGTTAGGGGCTTAAGTTGCAATTGGGCTTAAAGGTAAATTGAAACTAGATCCATTTTCCTGACTGTACACACAGAGACGCGGAGAGAGAGAAGGGAGACCGCGGCCGGAGATGAAAGGAAAGGAAAGAAAGGAGAAAGAAAAAGGAAAAAGGAAAAAGGAAAAAGGAAAGGAAAGGAAAGGAAGAAGAAGGTCGTGACCGGCCGAAATCAACCTTAAAGTTTGGGTTCTTCATTTCTTTCTCCATTTCTTCTCTATTTTCAAGAGGTAAGCAAGAACTCATTTATTTTAGAAATGAGGTTAAAAATTAGGGTTTTTGCTTATGGGCTTCAATGTGAATGTTATAAAATGAGATAAGTTATTTTTAGTGCTATGAGCTATATTTACATGTTAAATGAAAGATTTAATGGACGAAATTTTAGGATTCTTGACTTAGTGAGTTTATTTAGATATTTAAGCTATTTTGAAGATATTAAGGCTTATGTTGGTTTATTTATGTAATAAGCTTGGAATGATGATTTTAGTAAACCCTATAATTTATATTTGGGTCTTTTAAGTGAATGTGATATAAAGGAGATTATTTTTGGGCCTTATGGAAGATTAGAAAATGTTGAGAATGTTAAGGAGAATTATATGTTGTTGAATAAATGGTGAATTAGAATAAGGATGAGATCCAAGTGAGAAAAGTAATTTTGAATAAGTTTTGGTTAAGTATGGTAAATTAAGCTTAGCCTTGTTTCTAATAATTAGTGTCTCTTGGGATGATTATTTATTTATTCGAGAAATTATATTCTATTTCAGGAGGTGACGAGGAAGTTGGTGCAGCATACCGACCAACTTAGTCCTAGCCAAGGCTCTGTGAGTGGAAAAACTTATTTTTCAAAATATGAGAATTTAAATACCATGTGTTTAGCTGCAAAATGTTTATGAAGACAAGCATGATTTTTAAAATATAATAGATTTTATAAATAAATTCAGTTCTATCAGTGCAAAATTATTATTATGTTTTATCATGAGAAATGCCATTATTTAGATACAGTTTATAAAACCACCAGAAAGTACTTGATGATACTGTTATCTACTCTAGTGCACAGAGGGGTTTTGAGCCGTGTACTAGGGTGTATTATGAGAGGTCTTTATAACCCACTCTTATGCACAGAGGGGCTTCGGGCCGTGTATAAGGATGCTTATTTCAGAGGTCTTTGAGACCCATTTTCGTATACAGAGGGACCTTGGGCCGTGTACGGGAGTGCTCAGCTAGTCTACGCGCGTATGACCAGATATAGTGATTTTACCCGCTCTGCACTGGTGTGAATCTGTTTCCACAGTGTATGAACAGATTACAGATTACAGATTACAGATTGCAGATTATCAATGATTCATGATACATTCTGGTGTGATTTTTCAGTATATGACAGCTTATTTAGTTTACAGAAACTCATGTTTACATATGTTATTATCTGATGGCACTTCTTTTCAAATTTACTAAATTATCAGATTATGCAGTTTCTTTATGATTTACAGTTTGCAATTACTCAGTATCTATGTATAACATGAGAAATCAGTTTCTTGAAAATTATGATTTATTACGAACTCTCCACTCACTGAGCTATTAGCTCACAGATTTTCTATACTTTCTTACTCAGGTAGTAGTTGAATTTTAAGCAGCTTTTGAAGAGCCTGTCGATTGTTGAGCCAGAGCCATACGAGGATTAGTTTGTATGATTCATATCCATCGAGCATGTCATCATTTATTTTGGGAAAATATGTTCTAGGTCCTTTGATGATTTATTCTGGTATTATTTGTGGCATGTTGAAGTTAGATGGGGACTTGCCGCCTTTTGGGATGTAAATGTTATAAATTCAGACTGTTTTGTTAATGATAGTGGAAATGGTTGATTTGGGTGTACTTTACTTTTGATTGGTTCATATTAGGGGACAAGTGGACCCCAGTTGGTATTATATATTTTGTGTTTTGAGAAATTGTTACTTTTCAGGTTTGGGTTTGTTCAATTTACAAAGGGAACTCTGTCAAATTTTTATAAAATTTTTTTAGTCAAAGGAAAAGTCAGTCAATTATAGAAAAGTCTAAGTAGCCTTAATGGTGGGTCCAGCATCCAGCTGGCATCCATCATTGGCGCACGGCACGTCTTGGGTTCACTAGGGTGATTTGGGACGGGTCGTGTCAAGTTGGTATCAGAGCATGGCCATAGGTCTATAGACTTGCATCACATGTATCATAAACTTGTTTTAAGATATGTTATTCCCATTTTATAGGTGAGTCATGGCTCGTGGTGGCAAACAACACACCGAGTTGCCTAAAACTCACAATGCTCTTGATTCAGAGGATGTTAGAGAGACTAGTAGGGTTGATGAATCAGTTCATCGAACCCATGAGCAGCCTCCACAGAGAAATGCGGTTGAGACTGACCAAATCGCAGAAAAATTTGCTGCTGCTGTTGCATCGGCTTTGCAAATGCAACACAATCCTGATAAAGACCATAGTATTGAGTGGGCAAGAAAATTGGGGGCTAAGGTTTTTATAGGTACATCTGATCCGGGGGTAGCTGAGGCCTGGATGGATAAAATTGAGAAGGTTTTTGATGTCATGGGTTGTCCTGGAGACAAGAAGTTGCACTTTGCTACTTTCTTGTTGGAGGAAGGAGCAAATGATTGGTCGCGGTCAATACGGACTAGATATGCAGATCCTAGTGTTATCACTTGGGTGGACTTGAAGCGTGCTTTTTATGATACTTATTATCCTCGTTCGTACAAAAATGCAAAGCAAAATGAATTCTTGAAGCTAGTACAGGGGTTTATGACAGTTTCTGAGTACCAGAAAAAGTTTGTTGAACTCTCAAAGTATGCTCAAGTCTTGGTGGCTGATGAAACCGATAGGTGTAGACGTTTTGAGGATGGGCTGAGAGAAGATATCAGGACTTCTGTAACATCTGCAGAGTGGACAGAATTTGGAAAACTTGTAGAAACTGCTTTAAGAGTCGAGAAGAGTATTTCAGAAAGGCACATTCACAGAGATCAAATGAAATTCAAAGGCAGGGACTTGGACTTCTAAGGGCACATCTCAGAAGGATAGACGTGGATTTTGGCCGGGTGTTGCCAATACTGGCAGTTAGTAGCCGATCTCAGAGTCATGGCTCTTTTCAGAGAACTTTTGGTTCAAGACAGAGTAATGGTTCTAGTGGTACCAGATTTCCTCATTGCCAGTCTTGTGGGAGATTCCACCTAGGAGATTGCCTTAAAGGAACTAGCGACTGTTATTGGTATGGTCAGGTAGGACACATGAAGAGAGATTGCCCAGCTCAGTTTCAGGAAGGTGGTAGATCACAGATGATGTTTCCATAGGCAAGTGTCGGTGCTTCGAGACACGATCAAAATCAGAATACCGAGGCAAGTAAACCAGGAGGGTCTACTGGAGGAATACAAGCAAACGTCACCAGTAGTAGTGGTGTTCAACAGAAAGGTCAGGCAGGACGTCCCAGGACTCAGGAGAAAGTTTTTGCAGTGACTCAGCAGTATGCCGAGGAGTCACCAGACGTAGTCATGGGTACGTTGTCTATTTTTGACAGAAATGCTCGTTGTTTAATTGATTCAGGTGCCACACATTCATTTATTTCCTATGCACTTGCTATCTATGCGGATTGTATGTTGGAACCATTAGACAGTAACTTAGTTGTGATGACTCCAGTAGGAGATTCACTTTTAGCTAACAGTGTGTTTAAGGACTGTGTGATTAAAGTGAATGATCAGGAGTTGAAGGCTAATCTGATTCCTCTCGATATTCATGACTTTGATATTATTTTGGGCATGGACTTCTTAGCCGCAAATCGTGCTTCAGTTGATTGCTTTCGCAAAAAAGTAGTATTTCGAAAGCCAGGAGAGCTGGAAATTATTCTTAGTGGTGAGTGGAGAATTTTACCGTCTTGCATAATATCTGCACTTGATGTTAGAAAATTTCTTAAAAAGGGGTGTCAGGCATATTTGGCTTATGTAATTGACAGTCATATTACTAAGCTGAAATTGGATGATATTCCAATTGTGTGGGATTTTCCTGGTGTATTTCCAAAAGATCTTCCGGGATTACCGCCAGATAGAGAAATCAAGTTCACTATTGATTTGATTCTAGGGACAACTCCTATCTCTCAGGCACCTTACAGAATGGCCCCAGTAGAGCTGAAGGAATTGAAAGTGCAATTGCAAGAACTAGTCGATAAGGGTTTCATTAGACCCAGTGTATCCCCGTGGGGAGCTCCAGTCTTGTTTGTAAAGAAAAAAGATGGCACAATGAGATTATGTATCGACTATAGACAGTTGAACAAAGTGACGATTCGTAATAAATACCCTCTACCTCGTATTGATGACTTGTTTGATCAACTTCGGGGTGCTATTGTATTTTCTAAGATCGACTTGTGTTCAAGGTATCATCAGCTTAAAATCAGAGATGTCGATGTACCAAAGACTGCTTTCAGGTCTCGGTATGGATATTATAAGTCCTTTATGATGCCATTTGGGCTAACTAATGCTCCAGCAGCATTTATGGATTTGATGAACAGGGTGCTTCATCCATACTTGGATAGATTTGTGATTGTCTTTATTGATGATATATTAGTTTATTCTCGCAGTCGTGAGGAGCATGTCGAGCATTTGAAGATTATTTTACAGACTTTGCGAGATAAACAGTTGTATGCTAAGTTCGGCAAATGTGAATTCTGGCTTGACCAAGTGGTATTTCTGGGCAATGTCATCTCAGCAGAAGGCATTTATATAGATTCCATCAAGACCGAGGCACTAATGAAATGGGAACGCCCTACAAATGTGAAAGAAGTTCAGAGTTTTCTTGGACTGGCAGGTTATTATCGTCGGTTCGTAGAAAGATTCTCCAGAATTGCTCTTCCTTTGACTAGTCTAACTCAAAAGAATTTTAAATTCGTGTGCAGTGAAGAATGTGATAAGAGCTTTCGAGAGTTGAAGAACATATTAGTTTCTGCTCTCATACTTACTCTTCCATCTCCAGGTGAAGAGTTTGTGATTTATAGTGATGCTTCTCGACAGGGTTTGGGTTGTGTTTTGATGCAGAATGGAAAGGTTATAGCTTATGCTTCGAGACAATTGAAGAAGCATGAGTTAAACTACCCAACACATGACTTAGAGTTAGCTGCAGTGGTGTTGGCTTTGAAGATTTGGAGGCATTACCTATATGGTGAGAAATGCCAAATTTTCACAGATCACAAAAGTTTGAAGTACATTTTCGATCAGAAGGACTTGAATTTGAGGCAAAGGAGATGGTTAGAGTTGATAAAGGATTATGATTGCAGAATTGATTATCATCCAGGGAAAGCTAATGTAGTCGCTGATGCTCTTAGTAGAAAGACTAGCAGTTCTTCATCTCAATCCAGTGCAGTATGTGCTTCCTTGTTTTGTGAGTTCAGAAAGTTGCATGCCCAGTTGTCAGCTACTACTTCTGGAGCTGTTTTAGCTCATTTTCATGTGAGACCTACTTTGATTGACAGGGTTAGAGAAGCTCAATCTCATGATCTTACACTTAGATTATTGAGAGCGGAGGTTAGTACTGGTCTGCGGACAGATTATGCAATTAGAAATGATGGTGCTTTGGTTATGGGAAGTCGTTTGTGTGTTCCTGACGTTTTAGAGTTGAAGAAAGAAATTTTAGAAGAGGCACACAGTTCGATCGATGCGATGCACCCAGGCAGTACTAAAATGTATCACATATTGAAAGAGCATTACTGGTGGCCAGGTATGAAGAGGGAAATAGCAGAGTTCGTATCTAAATGTCTCATTTGTCAGCAGGTAAAGCCAATTCGTCAGAAGGCAGCTGGACTTTTACAACCGTTGCCTATTCCAGAATGGAAGTGGGAGCATATTACTATGGACTTCTTGTTTGGTCTTCCTCGTACTCAGAATGGTCATGATAGTGTTTGGGTTATTGTGGATCGTTTGACCAAGGTTGCGAGGTTCTTACCGATCAAAGCTACTTACACTTTAAATAAGTTGGCAAAGTTGTATGTAGATGAGATAGTCAGCTTATACGGTGCTCCAGTATCTATTGTGTCAGATAGAGATCCGCGGTTTACATCTAAATTCTGGCCTAGTTTGTAGGTAGCTATGGGCACTAAGCTACATTTCAGCACAGTTTTTCATCCTCAGACAGATGGTCAATCAGAGAGAACCATACAGACTTTAGAGGATATGTTGCGAGCTTGTGTTCTACAGTTCAAAGGTAACTGGGATACTCATTTGTCCTTGATGGAGTTTGCTTATAATAACAGTTACCACTCCAGTATTGAGATGGCTCCTTTTGAAGCATTATACAGCAGAAAATGCAGGACACCAGTTTGTTGGAATGAAGTTGGGGAAAGAAAATTAGTAGGTCCTGAATTGGTTCAAATCACTTAAGAGAATGTAAAAGTGATTAAAGAAAAATTGGAGGTAGCACGAGATATGCAGAAGAGCTATGCAGACAAGAGGAGAAGAGATCTCGAATTCGAAGTTGGGGATAAAGTTTTCCTAAAATTATCTCCATGGAAGGGTGTTTTGAGATTTGGTAAGCCGGGAAAGTTAAGTCCTCGATATATTGGGCCTTATGAAATTATTGAGCGGATTGGACCAGTTGCTTATCGGTTAGCTTTGCCAGTTGAGTTATCTAAAATTCATGATGTATTCCATGTCTCTATGCTTCGGAAGTATATTCCAGATCCCTCGCATATTTTGGAATCTCAGCCAATGGGATTGAAGGAAAACTTGACCTATGAAGAGGAACCAGTTCAGATCTTAGACAGAAAGGAGCAAGTTCAGCGAAACAAGATCATTTCGCTAGTTAAGGTTCTTTGGAAGAATCATTCGATAGATGAGGCTACGTGGGAGAATGATGATCATATGCGTGCTCAATTTTCTCAATTATTTCAAGCCTAGCCGATCGAATTTCGAGGACGAAATTCTTTGAAGGAGGTAAGATTGTTACGACCAGTTTTAATTTAGTCAAAGTCAAATTCTTTTTAGTCTAAGTCAATGAAATTTTCGGGTCAAGTCTAAGTCAAATAGTCAAATTTGGGCTTAAATTAAATGAATAAATTGTTTTGGGCTATTTTATAAAATTGTGGTTATTTAAGGATTTAAATGTCACTTTATGGAAGTCAGGGGCTTAAGTTGCAATTGGGCTTAAAGGTAAATTGAAACTGGATCCATTTTCTTGACTTTACACACAGAGACGCGGAGAGAGAGAAGGGAGACCGCGGCCGGAGAGGAAAGGAAAGGAAAGAGAGGAGAAAGAAAAAGGAAAAAAGAAAAAGGAAAAAGAAAAGGGAAATAAGAAGAAGGTCGTGACCGGCCGAAATCAACCTTAAAGTTTGGGTTCTCCATTTCTTCTCCATTTTCAAGAGGTAAGCAAGAACTCACTTATTTTAGAAATGAGGTTAAAAATTAGAGTTTTTGCTTATGGGCTTCAATGTGAATGTTATAAAATGAGATAAGTTATTTTTAGTGTTATGAGCTATATTTGCATGTTAAATGAAGGATTTAATGGATGAAATTTTAAGATTCTTGACTTAGTGAGTTTATTTAGATATTTAAGTTATTTTGAAGATATTAAGGCTTATGTTGGTTTATTTATGTAATGAGCTTGGAATGATGATTTTAGTAAACCCTATAATTTATATTTGGGTCTTTTAAGTGAAGGTGATATAAAGGAGATTATTTTTGGGCCTTATGGAAGATTAGAAAATGTTGAGAATGTTAAGGAGAATTATATGTTGTTGAATAAGTGGTGAATTAGAATAAGGATGAGATCCAAGTGAGAAAAGTAATTTTGAATAAGTTTAGCTTAAGTATGGTAAATTAAGCTTAGCCTTGTTTCTAATAATTAGTGTCTCTTGGGATGATTATTTATTTATTCGAGAAATTATATTCTATTTCAGGAGGTGACGAGGAAGTTGGTGCAGCATACCGACCAACTTAGTCCTAGCCAAGGCTCTGTGAGTGGAAAAACTTATTTTTCAAAATATGAGAATTTAAATACCATGTGTTTAGTTGCAAAATGTTTATGAAGACAAGCATGATTTTTAGAATATAATAGATTTTATAAATAAATTCAGTTCTATCAATGCAAAATTATTATTATGTTTTATCATGATAAATGCCATTATTTAGATACAGTTTATAAAACCACCAGAAAGTACTTGATGATACTGTTATCTACTCTAGTGCACAGAGGGGCTTTTAGCCGTGTACTAGGGTGTATTATGAGAGGTCTTTATGACCCACTCTTATGCACAGAGGGGCTTCGGGCCGTGTATAAGGATGCTTATTTCAGAGGTCTTCGAGACCCATTTTCGTACACAGAGGGACCTTGGGCCGTGTACGGGAGTGCTCAGCTAGTCTACGCGCGTATGACCAGATATAGTGATTTTACCCGCTCTGCACTGGTGTGAATCTGTTTCCACAGTGTATGAACAGATTACAGATTACAGATTATAGATTACAGATTGCAGATTATCAATGATTCATGATATATTCTGGTGTGATTTTTCAGTATATGACAGCTTATTTAGTTTACAGAAACTCATGTTTACATATGTTATTATCTGATGGCACTTCTTTTCAAATTTACTAAATTATCAGATTATGCAGTTTCTTTATGATTTACAGTTTGCAATTACTCAGTATCTATGTATAACATGAGAAATCAGTTTCTTGAAAATTATGATTTATTACGAACTCTCTACTCACTGAGCTATTAGCTCACATATTTTCTATACTTTCTTACTCAGGTAGTAGTTGAATTTTGAGCAGCTTTTGAAGAGCCTGTCGATTGTTGAGCCAGAGCTATACGAGGATTAGTTTGTATGATTCATATCCATCGAGCATGTCATCATTTATTTTGGGAAAATATGTTCTAGGTCCTTTGATGATTTATTCTGGTATTATTTGTGGCATGTTGAAGTTAGATGGGGGCTTGCCGCCTTTTGGGATGTAAATGTTATAAATTTAGGCTGTTTTGTAAATGATAGTGGAAATGGTTGATTTGGGTGTACTTTACTTTTGATTGGTTCATATTAGGGGACAAGTGGACCCCAATTGGTATTATATATTTTGTGTTTTGAGAAATTGTTGTTTTTCAGGTTTGGGTTTGTTCAATTTATAAAGGGAACTCTGTCAAATTTTTATAAAATCTTTTTAGTCAAAGGAAAAGTCAGTCAGTTATAGAAAAATCTAAGTAGCTTTAATGGTGAGTCTGGCATCCAGCTGGTATTCATCATTGGCGCACGGCACGTCTTGGATCCATTAAAGTGATTCGGGACGAGTCGTGTCAAATATACTAGGGGACCTAGAATGTCTCTACTCTAGCTTGTTGGGAAGATGTGTCTTCTACTTGCAGTGGGTCGTTCGTGTGTCATGAATAATAGCTGGGTGAGTGGTTATCCCCATGATGAGAATGGGATGAACCACCACGTGATCTCTGACTGCCATCTTCCGAAGTGGTTCGGGGAGGCTCAATTGGCTACGGGTAGGCTTGCTCCGAGATGAGGCTTGTTGATTCTGAAGATTATCCAGGATATTGCGCATCAATGCATTTTCATCCGTCAACGGCCACATGTTGGTGACCATATCAGTCAAGTTCCTTGTCAAGTAGGCCACGTTCTAGTTTTTTCTTCTTACATATATGTCGTGAATTTTCATTCGTTCTGTTATCACTTGCACTTATAATTTTAGATTTGTTGCAGGTTTTGGGACATTTGCTCATCTTTCACTCATGGCTGATATAGTATATGATTTTCAATGATGACGTCAATCTGTTGTCCTTAAAAATTTACGCGACTTGTTATCAACAAATATATTGCCACCTCTTTACCAACATATATGTTACCTGCCTACTAGGACTCTGTTAGCGTGCAAAGATCACCATTCCTAGAAAATGATTCAGCGACAGTTTACACTTTTACGGTCAAGTCAAGTGTCAGAAAATTTAAGAACAATAATACAAGATGTGGGAGAAACATGCAGATAGAGTTTTGGCTAGAGTTTTGAATTACGTACCTTTTCTTTGAACTATGCATGGATATTTATAGATGAATTTTTAAGTTAAATTAAGTTAAAGATGTTGCAAAACAAATTTAAAACATGTGTGTTGTGCGAGTGTTGTCATTATTTTGATTTGTTTTCTTTACAAACAAAATTACATTATTGACAATAACCTTCTAGACTTTCTCTAATCACGAAATTTTATGGACATATATTTAAGAACTAATGAGATTGTTTCATTCTAAAATAAATTCATGGACCTACACTCCAGCTGCACAACCTGTCATAATACAAAAACTAAACACTCAAAGCAAAGGGTTTCACTTGTCAGCCATCGCTCGTTGAACCTACTGGAGTTCTCTATCTCAACCTGAACTTGTGTGAGGTTTGCCCTTTGTCAATATGACTTTTATGTAAAGATCATGCAAGTTACAGAGTGATGCTGTCATAGGTATGAAGGTGGTAAATCCGATTGCCTCGCTGTCATCAGGCAAAGTGTGTCAGAAGCAAATGTACCATCTACATAACAGGATGACATTAGCCTATGTGGCCTTTGCTTTGTAAGTGGCCATGCATAACCTCTGATCGAATTAAAAGTGTAAAACAAATAATAATTTCCATAGGGAAATTGATCGAAAACGTCCCTAACGTATAGATCCAGTGCCCAAATCATTCATACCTTTCAAATTTTGGCAATTACATCCCTCACCTATCCATATAGTGCCCAAATCATCATTTTGGATGAAATTCATCCAAAATTCCGTTAAACCTTTGAGATTTTGGTTCAAATGGTCCATAACATTTGTTATTAGTGTGGAATTGGTTCCTAATGTTTATGTTTTGGCAAACAAGTCCCTAACCTATGTGTTTTAGTGCGAAATTGGTCCTTATGAGATGAAAAAGATAAATATACCCTTAGTTTCAATTAAAAGAAATTGTATGTGGATTCCTAATCATTAAAAAACATGCAAATAAGTCCAATACTTTTATTTTTTATAAAAAAAATTAAAAAAATTAATGAGTATTATTTTTTGAATTAACACTTTAGTAATAAACATGTCAAATAAATTTATTATTTTTATTATTAAGTAATAAATATATTATTTAAAATTAAAACTTTTATTTTATTGTTATATATAAAAAATAACTTTGTCACAAACTTGATGTTCAAATACTTTTATTTAATTGAGTTATATGTTTATTAACTACAAATATTAGAAATTCAACTATATTCTTTATATTTTAATTTATTATTTTATTTTCATTCAAAAATAAAACATGCAAATTAATTTTTATTAGTATTTTTATGTTAAATAAAAATGTAATAAGATTAGTTCAATGTCATAAAATTATATACGTCATTTTGTTATTTATTTAACTTAGGTCATGTTCGGTAGAGATTTTTTCCCAAAAAATCTATTTTTTTGTCTACAATTTTTGACTTTTCAATATTTTTTACACTACAAAAACATTTGAAAAGTCAAAAAGTAACCAAAAAAATCCATTTTTTCCTCAAAAAAACTCTACCGAATAAGCCCTTAATTTTTAAAGTAAAGAGGGAGAAAAACATTTATAAGTAAAAAGAGAGAAAAATGATTTCTCACAATAATTTCTCTTTATTACTTCATAATAAAGATAATTATTTTATTTGATATTTTTATTACTAAAGTGTTAATTAAAAAAAATATCATTAGTTTTCTTTAATTTTTTTTTATAAAAAATAAAAGTATTGGATTTATTTGTACATTTTTTAATGATTAAGAATCTACATACAATTTTTTTTAATTAAAACTAAGAGTATATTTGTCTTTTTCATCCCATAAGGACCAATTTCGCACTAAAACACATAGATTAGGGACTTGTTTGTCAAAACATAAACATTAGGAACCAATTCCACACTAATAACAAAGGTTAGGGACCATTTGCGCCAAAATTTCAAATGTTTAATGGAATTTTGGACGGATTTCATCTAAAAGGATGATTTGGGCACTACATGGATAGGTGAGGGATGTAATTGCCAAAATTTGAAAGGTAAGGATGATTTGGGCACTGAATTTATACGTTAGGGACGTTTTCGGCCAATTTTCCAATTTCCATACTCATTAAAGAACTAATAATTCATTTTAAGTTGTTTTTGAAAAATGAACAAACGTTATTGTTGATATGTTCATGATAAGTGTATTTTATACACATATTTAACTTCTTTTGACTTAACTTTTAATATATATATCGAATAAAATGAAGTATTTATTACGCTAATTCCATCAATATTCATGTATTAAGGGATGAAGCAGATCATTGGTACAAAAGAGGTAAACTGAAGTTAAATCACGGATTATGATAATGGAAAGACTAATGGAATTCATCCGAGCATCTTGGAACTACCGAGAGAAGACTGGATGCAAACGGAAGTGCCGAGACGGGGAATACCTCCATCTCTACCTGATTGAGCGACCAACCAAGCCGCTCTAGCGAGCCTTGAGAGGAGAATTCCTCCTCTATGTCCGCTCGAGCGGACAGGCAGTCCACTTGAGCGGACGACTTGCAGGTAGACATTCCGTATGCCCGTGAGCTATTTTTGGCAGAATTTTCTAGGACTCTTTGGGAAAGTTTTCCAACCCTAAATGAAGACTTATAAATAGGAGAACTCTTAGACAAAAAAAAGGGTTCAAACTTTAGAGAAAAAAGAGGACAAAAACACAAGTTTGAGACAGAATTTCTTCTTCTCGCAATTGTTAACAAGAAATAAAGCTATGAAGAGTTTGAGCTTTGTTGGGAGTCTTGTTTGAAGATTTTTAACTGGGTTAAATTCAGATTTTTATGCTTCTTCTTGTAATCCAATAATCTGATAGAAAAATTCTATATTAAATTCTTGTTTTTGTAATCAAAGAATGGTAAGCTAAACACTTTTATGCTTTGGATGATGATATAAATTTTTTAATGTTATTTTAATTGATGAATTCCATTTCTTAATCCAAATATGTGTTATTTTGATTTATGTCATTGTTTGAAGGTCCGTTTGAATGATTGATCATTGTTTGAGCGTGTTTGAGACTTTTTTTTGTTTCAAGAGATTAAAAATAAGTTAGCTCTTTATGGTTATAAACACTAAATCCTATAGAAATTAGGAATTATTTCCTATGCTCAGGATCGATCCTGTAATTTTCGGGGTTTGAGACGAATTCTATAAATTAGGCCTCTAATAAACTTCTTAAATTGTAGTATACATTCAAAATTCACAAGTCTTTTACGAGACTAATTGTTAACTTAAAACTAAAAAAACAACAAACAAAATTTATTATATAAAAAATTTAAGGACTTAATGAGATAGAGAGATGGGCCAGAGTAATAAACCCTTTGATTTTGGGTCATATTTGCACTTTTTTTTTTGTTTGAGTCTACTTCACTAATCATAATTTGATCACAGATCTTGGTGGAATGTGACTGCATGTCATTAATCATAAATATTTTATTTTTCAAAAAAATAAAAATGGGCTCCTTTTGTTTTGGGCCTAAGGCAATTGCTTCACTCGCCTCGGCCCAAAACTAGGTCTGCTTATACTTGGTACAATCAAATTAAATAATATTGTGGTTAAAAGTATTTTTTGTGTATTCAAATTCAAATTAGGAATATTTTTGGATCGTAAATGAAAATATTTTTAATTATACTAAAAAAAGATTATTAAATAACTGAGATTTAATTCTACTCGTCAACAATCCTGTACGCATATTTAACTAAGTTGAGTATGAGGTTTCATAGTCAACCTTAATTTAGAACAACAAAAAATTTGTATAAGCTTATTTTGAATTTATGTTAATTCATTTTAAAAGGGCAATATTCGTCATTTTCATTATCAAAATTCACAAAAATAGTGCTAAACTTAAATTCTTAAAAATATGAAAAATCGTTGTCCACCCCCATTTTAGTGCTCTTTGCTATCATCCCCGTATTGAATTTTACCGAGTCAAGTCACGAGAAAGAAATTGTGTGGGGTTTATGTCAATGCACGCTTCGTTTAGAACTCCACAAACTATTATTAAAATTATTTGGAAATTTAGTGCAAATGGCCCATAATCTTTGTCATCGGTACATAAATGGTCCATAATATTTATTTTTTTGGCACAGACGTAGCTAACCTATGTATTTTGACGTGTAATTAGTCTTTATTTGATAAAAATAAACAATATGCCCTTACTTTTAATTATAAAAAACTGCAGTTGAATTTTTAACCTTTGTAAGTGCAAATGGTTGCGGTACATTCATTTTTTTGATAAAAAAAATTAAAGAAATTAACGAGGGTATTTTTTTAATTAAGATTTTATTGACCAAATTGATAATATACATAATTTTTTTATATTTTATAAACTATTATAAAATAACTTAAATTTAAGTTTATAATTACTAATAAACATGTTAAATGATATTATTAGTTTTATTATTAAGTAATTACATTATTTAAATTTTCAAATTTTATTTATGGTTATAATAATAAAAAAAAAATAACATTAACTTCAATTAGAGCTCCAACTATTATTCATATTTTCATGTATCGTTTTATTATTATTCAAAAATAATGAACACATAATTTATAAATTAATTTTTATTAGTATTTTCATGTAATATAAAAACATAATAAATTTGGTTCAATATCATAAAATTATATAAGTCATTTTGTTATTTATTTATCTTAATTTATATTCAAATTTTTCACATCACATAACAATAATATATAGTACTTAAAATATAATTAAATATTTTTTCTTATATGAAAAAATTAATTAGCACGACTATAATGATATATTTAATAAATTGAATTAAATATTATTACATAAAGGTATCAGATCCATTTGCATTGTTTGCAAATGTTAGGAATCCAACTGTAATTTTTTTTAATTAAAAAGAACGGCATATTGGTCTTTTTTTTTATCAAATAATGACTAATTGCACATCAAAATAAATAGGTTAAGAATGTTTGTGTCAAAAAATAAAAGTTATGGACTATTTCCGTATTGAGGGAAAAGATTAAGGACCACTTGTGCAAATTCCCAAAATATTTATATAACCTCATTTTGGTATTATGTGAGTCCATTTTCCTTGTAGGAGAAGACTTTTCTCTTAAATATTCTTTTGAATAAAGAAAATGTTGGTATAAAAAGTTTAGGTTACAAGGATTTGTCATTAAACAATCTTTGAAAAGTCTTTTGTACTCCATTTTTTTAAAAGTAATGTTTTAAAATAGGTCATAAAGTCGGTGTAGTGGTAATTGGTTAGTAGTGGCAACCTAAATTTTGAAGCATGTTTGGCACCCCATTTTGGAATCACATGCCTCTTTGATGTAGATAAAAAATAGAATTTTAAGAGATTTTTAAAAAATTTTATGAACGTGTAATTAAAAAGTTGATAAAATATACTTTTTATTCACATATTTCGTATAATTTATAAATTACTACTCACTTATTATCTATACATTTTGTAACATAAATAACTTATAAGCATTTAAAAGTATGCCCAAGCAAGCATAAGGTACTTGTGGTGTTTATTTCATAGCAAAAAATGAAAAATAAGACATAATTCACCGAAAAAATGTCTAAGAAACCTAAATTATAGTCATGAAGTAGGAATACAAATTGGAAGAATCTAAAAATACTATTTTAACAATTACTTCAAACTTAAGTACTTTGTCTACCCTTTCCTCTTTTAAAATGTTCTATAATAATCTCGTCACTCTTACCCACAAACGAGAACCTCTTCCATCCACATAAACTATGTTTTGATCACTTATGACATGTTTGGGAGTTTCAGAATACCGGTTATGACATTTTTTAAAGTACCGATTTTAAACGTTTATAAGGAGTTCGATTTTGAGTGGTTTTAGTAACTGTTTTTTAAAACAGTTCAACCTATACTTGGAAGTTTATTATCTAGCGATTATGAAAGTTTTTTTAAAAAATAAAATTACTTATATAACAATATATTAAAAAAGGTATGTATTTATAAACAATATGAAGCATGTAAAAATTAAAATATAAATATATATTCGACTGCAAAAAATTCCAAAAAAAAATTCAATAGAACATAAAAAAATTATTGTTTGAAGAGAGTAGGCAAAATGTGTGTTTGGAGAGGATATGAAGAATGAAGTATGTATTTTAAGTTTATGGTAGATTTAGAAATAATTATTTTGGAGAATGTAAAATTAGAAGATAATTTGAAGAACGGCAAAAAATCATCGATTTGAGGATTGAGAAATACACTTCAAATTAAACTTCATCGTTTTTTAGGTGCTCCAATAAACTAACAAGTACCAATTTTTCAACATCTCATAATCAGTAGCATCAAAAATTGGTCAAAACCGATTAAAAAAAAAACTCCTAAGCAATCCCTTCTTTTATTTAAAAAGAAAGTAATATCAGATTCACAAAATTATAATTTGATACAGTAAAAAGAAAAAGAATGAAAAATGTCATTGTCATGAAAATTGTGAGTTTCATTTGGCCTTTACAACTTTTAGAAGTTTGATTTGATATTACTTTTGGACCACTAATTTCCCCTAAAGCAAGATAGTTGTTAGTATGTTTGCCTTTCTTTTGACCTAATTTTGAGGACCATTCTTTTATTTTATTTAATTTTTAATGCAAACCAGTCCAAAAATCATTCTATTTAATTTTGAATGCAAACAAGTCCAAAAATCACTAGTGGTAGTGGGCAATTCCCTGCTGGCCCCAAACTATCCAACCTAAGTTTTGTCACTGGCCAGAGTTTGCCTAGGGAGCACATGGGGTGGCTAGGAAAATATACATGCAATTAGGGGACAAATGTGACTTTAAATATTCAATATTACATTGGTTACTTTTTTGTTAATTTTAAAATTCATGTTTACGAGAAGGGTGGAAGGACCCCCTTTTGTTGGAGTCCTCTTCGACCCTCTTTTTTTTTTTCATATAGAAAATCTTTTAAATAAAAATTTTATTTTTTTCATATATTAGTTCGGTCTGAAAATTTTTTAGTCCCATCTAGATCTGTTTCAGAACGATATTAGAAGAGTAAGAATTACATGATTGGTAGGATCTAATTCTAGGTTCTTATAGTAGATGCCACAATACAAAAACAAAAACGACGAAAAAGAATTTATGCAACTCATTTTTATTTTATTGTATTTTTTAATATTGTCTGAAAATGACTTTGGGTTTTAAACAGTGCAGCAACTTGTGCTGCAAGGAACAGTCCTCAAAGGCGCATAATTGATTGTACTGTTTTTGTATGCTTTCCAAAAATTAATTTTGTTGGAGTAATGGTCGGACATGTCACAAGCTTAGTGGGTTCATAATTAATGAATGCCACACTTAGTGTTATATTATAAGCTTATAATATATTAATATTATTGGTTGTTGGTGTATGATCTGGTTCACATCACATCTTTGAAAATTCACACTGTTTAAATAAAATAAATAAATAAATATCTTTCTAAAAGGTTCTACTTTTCATTAATCTTTTTTAAGCTTGTGGCATGCTTAGTATAAGAAAAGAAATAAAGTTTTTACTTTTCTAATCTTAATTAACTTTGAATTAGCTATAATCACTTCAAAATGTTTGGTCGATCTATCTAAAATATCGAGAGAGAAAAAAATATATATTGAAATGACATGACATGAATAATTAATAATTTGATATAAAAAAAGATTTATTGAAATGACATGACATGAATAATTAATTTGATATCTGGTTTCGAAAGACGAACATTATTAAAACTAATTGAACAATGCCACTTAGGATGACTACCGGTAGTGAGCGACTGCAAATAGCATTTTTCTTATATTATTGTTTCACGTAGGTTGCTAAACTTGTTTTTTTTTTTTTTTTTTTTTAAAGCAGATGACGGTGATGATAGTAGTAGTAGAGAGGGGCGTCACAAAGGGTTGGAGTAGAAAAGTAAGAATTTTCATTTTCTATAGTAACTTGTTTATTTTTAGTTTTTGATGAATGCAAAATTACTTTTTTAAACTAACGTAATTATTTACAATAAGTTTGCTTATAAGTAAATTTTTAAGCTTAACCAAACATGTTGTATGGAGTCTAGGTACATTGTTACAACTACTTTCGATTATTCATATATATGTGAATTTCTCATATAAAAATATAAATTATTAGAAAAAAATAATTTATTTATTACATTAATATTTTTATAAAATTTGAACTCAAGATCTCTTTATATTTTAATATTTTTCTTTAACAACGCGAATCGAACTTAATGCTCATATTAACAATATACTTTTCGAAGCGTTTAATATAAATTCTTTTAACAATCTAAAAACAAAATTTTAGATTATTTAAGAATAATCTATTTTTTATTGCAAGAAAAAAAAAAGTTAAAACCCATAAGTAGTGAGAGAATTTTTCTTTGGGTTATTTCTGAGATATTTAATTAATAGAATGACACGTGTAAGAAAGTTGCAACAAGTTATAAGTGGCATCACGTGGAATCCACCAATCATAATGCTGCATAGAGCATTAAATATGAAGCATGTGATGTAGACGTGGAAAAGATGCTAAAAGACTAGGAAAAGAATTTGATGGGAAGTGGCATTTCATTCATTCTTCTATTAATTAACATGTTTCAAAAATAATTATCATATTTTTTCTCACAAAAATTAATATCTTTGTTAATATTATTATTTTATAATCTATATAAAATATTAATAATTGTGTTCTACGCTCCATTAGAGCAATACATGGTATGCTAATTTGACGTGATCAGACAAGTATTAAAAAGAGAACGAGTGATATAATTGTACATTATTATTCTATCTTTGTACTAAACACATTTTAAGTGTTCAAGATTATAAAGAACTTATTGACAATGTTCGACGATTTGGCTCTACGCTCCAACTCGATCTTGTGGTACCCTGTGTTCTTATAACAGTCAATTAACCCGTAGAGCATGATATTTTAGAAATGCAATTCAGAGTGAACATGCATCGCACTTGAGACTTCTTTAAAAGGAAGAGAAGAAGAGTATGGTGACTTTCTATCTCATACAATTTGGGGTTGATAAATAAAAATTATATTTTATAATCTTTTTGGTATATGCACATTTTTGAATAGTTCGATACGTGCTATGAATGCTCAAGAATGCACGCGAACAAAATCTTGAATAGACCTTTTTCCTTCTTTCGAATTGGTTATAGGTGCAAAAAGGACTAAAGCCTTAAAGCCACAACTTTAAGTAATTGCCTTTACAAAAGAAATCTCCAACATGAATTGCATAGATCCCCACTAACCCATCAAAAAGAAGAGTTTACAAAAGTATGAATAAAAAATTAATTGGGAGAAGAATTTTTCTAATCTTTTAAATAATTGCCCATGTTTGGTAGACAAAGAAAAGCAAATGCCCTATTTTTTTTTTTATTTCTTTTCAAGAAAAAAGTTGTCTATAGTTTGCTAATGATTCTAAGAATTATTTTTCTAGCTTAATTTGACCTAGTAAATATCATTATAAGATTTTACATGTCGGTAATCTTAATTTATTCGTCAAAAATCTGTCAATAATAATAGACTTCATGAGTCAAACATTGCCACTAGACTTAAATGTGCTCAACCAATATTTTTGTGAAGTTATTAACAATCGACGCGAGCTTACTTTTGGCACATGTACACTTCACAATATTGGCTCGGCTTATGGCTTGTGGGCCACATAAGCTGTGCCGCCCACGAGCTAGCTCTTTTTGTTGAAAAAAAAAAAATTTAAAGCAAAATTTTAAATATCTTTAAAATTAAATTTTTAAAAAAAATAAATTTCAAAACACAAGCCGACTTGATAAAAAATTTGGGGCTCGGCCCAGACTTACTGTTTAGGGACAAGCCCGAGCTGAGTTCAAACGGGTTGAGTTGGCCAACTCACAGGTCGTTTGACCCGTTTGCCATCCTTACTAATTACTAATCAGTATTAAAATTGTTATAAGTGAAGTAGAGTAGAGTGATTAGTTTAATTTAACTCTTAAATTATATAGTCAAGTAAAATATAATTAATTCGTTATCTAGAAGAAAAAGATATGATTGTAATCAAGTACACATATAATGCGCATTTAAAAAAATTATTGGATAGAGTCAAACAATAAAATAAATAAGATTTAATATACATATATATATATATTTGGAATTTAGGTGCATGTCGACCTAGCCGTCCGGTCGAGGTACAATGAGCAACAGCTCCCATTTAGATAAAGTCTGGATCTAGTTGAATTGTCAAAATAGATTTCATTGCATTTAAACAGCAGCCGGGCAAATTTCTTAGTCACTATCATGAATAATTGAATATAATTAACTAGGAAAAGTCCTAAAGGGTATATCTTTTCATAAATATCCAACAAGTAAGTCAATTTTTTCAAATAAGTCCCTATCTATTGATGAAATATTCGTGAACAAGGACGAAATTGCGTTGAAAATAAAAGTTTAAAGAGTTAATTGCCAAGAATACTAAGATGATTTATTAATATTAAATTATTAGTTAATATTGTTCTCAAAAAATAGTTAATGAGTTTTGTTACGATCCAATAATTGACGATTTATTAATATTAAATTTTTATTTAATATTAATCTCAAAAAATAGTTGATGAGTTTCGTTATGATCCAATAATTAACGATTTATTAATATTAAATTTTAATTTAATATTAATCTCAAAAATTTGTTAATGAGTTTCGTTACAATCCAATAATTATAAAATTGTGCAATGGACTTCTAAAATATGTATAGAGCTAACAACAATTAAAGAAATTTTGTAAAAGAGTTTTTCACAATGTTATTATATTATATATACAATATTAAAAATCATAATATTATATTATTTTTCTTCTTCAGTAATATTTATTGCTGTCTAATTCTATTTATCAGACATACTATTTTTATATTATATAAAAAATATTAAAAATCTCAAAACATGGTATGAGGGTTAAACAAAATTGGAAATAATACCCAAAAAAATTGTGGGCTTGAGAGGAAACGATTCAACAAACTAAAAAAAAAAAGATAAAATAAAAAAAAAGAGAGGAAAAGATAGTATTGTACACAAGAAAATGGGCATTCCCATACATCGAGTTCCAGTTAGGGGTGAATACAGTTCGATTCGGATGATTTTTATCCTATTTTTAAATCAAACCGTTTAAAATAGTTTGAAAAAATTACAAATCAAACCAAACTATTTCTTTTTTCAAACCAAACCAAACTAATTTTTGTGGTTTAAACTACTATTTACCTATCCACATAATAATAACGCATTTAAAACAAGTTAAAATATAGTAAATTGGTCTAAAATTCTCAATACAAATTAAAACGAGAACTTTTTAAACATAAATTTTACATTACATTAATATTTATCTCAATTGTTACATTATAGAAACAAATGAGAATGGGAGGAAATTGACAAAATTTAGTGGATAACTATGCCCAATAATGAACTTGTGGATTATGAGCCAGTGGTTCAATAGTTTGGTAAAAATTAAATAAGTCATTCTAATAAAATTAGTATTGCATTGTTGTTTGTTTATTTTGTAAATGTGCAAGTAAATTTACTTTATTTTTTAAGTATAAAAAATTTAAAACGATTTGTTTCGATTTAAGTGATTTTTTTAAATATTAAAACTTAATTCAAATTATTTTCAAACAATTCGACTGATTTGAAATCGAAATGTTGATGAATCTACATGGACCTACCCCAACTATTTCAAACTAACAAATTTGATTCCATATGCAATTTGATGATTTTTTTTATTTTTTACATTGCTACTTGCAGTCAAACACTTGTGTGTTAAGCAAAATGCGCTTTTTTTTTTTTAGTACAGCCGCCTCTCCTTCTCTGTTGCAGTCCAGTCAACATGTAAAGCTGCCGCCTGAGTATAAAAACAAAAAACCACGTGCCTCTGACCTTTTGGGACCGTCCACATAAAGTAATGACACCCAACACACAATTACGGCTCGATTGAGTAAAATATTATACTATATCTGGCGACATCGAAATCAATAAGATTAAAAATACAAATTATGTGAAAAGGGTTAATTTCATTGACGGTCATCGAAGTTTCGAAGAAAATACAAAATGATCACTAAAGTTACAAAGTTTTGGTGATGGTCACTAATTTATAATAACGCGTTCGTCGATGGTCATCTGTTAAATTTCCAGCGTGAATTGATGATGTGTTATTGTTAAGTGTTCACGTAGCACACAATCGATCGACATTTGACAAAAAATGACATCACGCAGACTTAATGTAATAATAACAATAAATTCGAAATACAAAAGAATCACTTAAAATATGAGGACCTAACTGTAATTTTTGAACAATATCTAAATCAGACCCCCAAACCAGGACAACCCAATTTAACCAATTGAGTGGGAAAATTAGGTTTTTGGATTGTTTTTGCAGAAAAAGCGGATTGTACAAATGGTTTGAGAATTTAATTTAGATATTGTCTAAAAATTGCATCTAGGTTCTCATGTGTTTAAGTGCATCATTTGTGGCCTGAATTTGTTATTATTAATATATTAAGTCTGTGGCGTCAATTTTTATCAAATATCGACTGATTGTATGCCACGTTGACATTTAATAGTGACACGATATCAATTTATACTGAAAATTTAATAGAGTGACCGTCAGAACGCGTTTAGTATACTTCATTCACCGTTTTGTTATTTCGCTAAAATTTCAGTAATCACCAATAAAATTAATGCTATGTGAAAATGTTTATTCATTTTCGTGTTCAAATGTATTTAGTATAACAAACAAACATGCTCGTGCTAAATATGCATTAGTTAATAATCTATTAGTACTGCATTATAGGTACACCGAGAATTAGATAAAAGTAATTAATTCATAGTAGACTACTATTAAGATCTTCTAAATCCACCCTGAAGAAAAATTATGACAAATACCCAATTAGGAGATGATTGGAATAAATAAAATATAAAATATGCCAGCCAATGGGCATAATTTTTGGCTCACTAAAAACTAAATAATTCAATTATCTTATGCCACGTGTCGCTGTGAAGCAAAAAGGGGTGGGACAAGAACAGATGGGGCACATTTTAATGTAATAATAAAAAATAACCACAGTAAATAGGTGAAGATTAATTATAATATGTACAATTAAATGATTAATCATTGAACAATAAATAAAATATATGATTAGTGTAAGTAGGCTGTCACATTCCAACTCATCATAATAGGCAAGTAGGTTGTATTGTTCACATGATTTTTGTTGACTTTAAAATTTTGTCGACTCTGACTATCAACATAACAAGTTAAATTTTCGTCTATTTATATGTTATACCAGTATAATTAGACACCACGTTATAATGCACGGCCGCTATTCCAATAGATACTGTAGTAGTTGTTTGTATTTCGAAGATCGAGTCAAATTTTGATTTTTGGGTTTGTGTGAAACAAATTAAAAAATTAACGATTTGGGTAAAAGATTTGACGGAACTCAAAATGAGAGAGCAACCTGTATACAAGAAGTGGTAGGTGATATGTTACTGTCAAAGTGTATCACGAACCGTCCATAATACGCTAGAATTGATCAAGCGACTATAGTGTGGTCGATTTGACACATTTGTTATACATCTTTGTAAAACAATTTTAGTCAAAAAGTGAAAAGAGGCTGAGGGAATAAAATTATTGGTAATATTTATTTCCGGTCCACCAATTCCTATATATGGGGCGCCCGCGCAGCAGACAAGTTGTTCTCTGACCTGTCTTTCAATATAAAACAATCGACCAACATCTCATTTGGAGAAGATACGAATTTCTCGTTCTCCTTCTCCAAATATCCTCTCTCTCTCTTTCTCTCTCTATATGATTATATCTACAATTTTGACATAAACGTTTTCGATCTTTGATGAATTGAATGTATATGTGTTGAATTCTGTGTGTGTGTTACGGTGAGTAAATGGTGAGGTGATGGAGCAAAAGCACATATTGTTGTCGGCATTGAGCGTAGGAGTAGGGGTTGGAGTCGGACTCGGGTTGGTGTCGGGTCAGACCGTTAGCAAATGGACCGGAGGTTCGGTGGCGGAGGGCGTCACCGGTCACCAAATTGAACAGGAACTTCTCAGATTGGTTCTCGATGGCAAGGATAGCAAGGTCACCTTTGATGACTTCCCTTATTATCTCAGGTATTTTTTTTTTTTTTTTTGAGATTTTCTTTGATAGAGCAATTTTTCTTCATTCTTTGGCTTTATGTTTGATAGGGTAATGGGTTGTAGGATATAATTTGCAAAAAAAAAAAAAAAAAAATTCTCATTAGATGCTCTGTGATCAGAGTATGATGGAGGTGTTAATTACGTTGAAGATACTGTCAGAATATTGGAAAACATTCCTGATTCTTACTTTTATATGGAATCATAACCTTTTTTGTTCAAATTCTTTTCTTCTTTGCCAAATATATTTTTCTTGTATATTTTTCTCTTTTCTTTTTAATTTAAAGCAATGGCAGTTTGCTTTTGCATAATTTTAAATAAAATATAAGTTCTGTTTCCTGCAATTTTTTCTAGTTGAATAAATAAAGATGAGCAAAGACTTTTCTAGTTTTAAGACTTTTTTAAATTATTTCTTTAGTTTCGGTTTAAGATAAAAATGTGTGTAACTAAGGAGAATTTGATGCAATTTTATTCTATCCATTGAATTCTTCACCCTATTACTTGTTAAGTACTGAAGCATACAAAAATGGCAATATCTGCGACTACTCTCTCCATAACACTATTTTTGTGTGGTCTAGCTTCTCGCTGAATATTTAATTGTCCTAGGAGCTTTTGAATTCAGAAACAGATTCTGATATGGCTTGGGCTCAAATTGTTTATAGTGTGCTTCTGGTTAGGAACTTAATACAATCTAAAAGAGAGTAATTTGTCACATATTCGTGAGTCATTTTGTTATATCGCACTGTCGTATTATTTCAATTCTTGATGCTCCCTTTTTTCATGGCTTTACCAGCGAGCGGACACGGGTGTTATTAACAAGTGCAGCGTATATTCATCTAAAGCAATTAGATTTCTCTAAGCATACTCGAAATCTATCACCTGCAAGTCGGGCAATATTGCTCTCGGGTCCTGCTGGTATGGTAACTCTTTTACATTACTAACCTGTATTTGAAATTAAATTTCCATTATTCAATATTAATTTGTTTTTCTTTATTTAATTTCTTTTTGTAGAACTGTACCAGCAAATGCTTGCAAAAGCTCTGGCTCATCATTTTGAAGCGAAGTTGCTTCTGCTAGATATTTTTGACTTTTCACTTAAGGTAATTGTGCTGGATGTCATTATCTCCTATTGCCAATTCTTGCCAAATCTTTATACTAATATGTTTTCTTCTTTCTGTTAATTGGTCCATCATCCACAGATGCAAAGCAAGTATGGCAGTGCCAAAAAAGAGTCTGTAAGCACCATTTCCATATACTCGGAGGAAGGATGTGTTTCATTTTAGGGCTTGTTCGGTAGAGTTTTTTTTTTGGGAAAGAATGAGTTTTTTTTTGTTACTTTTTGACTTTTCAAATTTTTTTGTAGTGTAAAAAGGGTTGAAAAGTCAAAAATTGTAGGCAAAAAAATAGATTTTTTTGGGAAAAAACTCTACCAAACATGACCTTAATTAGGCCCATTAAAATATAGTTTCACTATTTCCTGGTTTCATTGATCAAAGGAACAGTAAGCATGCGTGGTATATGCTGTTAAAATTAGTCTATCAAACACCTTCCACACTCTTATCCATTTCCATTTCCATGAAACTCAAAAGGACCAACTACTTAAAGTGAAAAGTATGCTAACTCGTATTATTTCTATTTCAGTTCCTCAAGAGATCCATCTCAGAAGTGACATTGGAACGAATGTCCAGTTTGCTCGGTTCCTTCTCTATTCTTCCACCTAGAGAAGATAGAGGTACAAAACAAGGCATGATATGCATATTTGAAGATAATGAATACATGCTTTACAGCCTTCTGTTGTCTTGAGTTGATTTGCATTTTATGTTTATAATCCTGATAATGGCATTTTCACGTATTAATAGTGGAAGAGTGAAAAAAATCTGGAGGTATAAATGAATTATCCTATTTAACAAGATAAGTTAATATTAATGGTCTAAGAACTGTTTCACGGAGTTGGCATGATTGTATGATGCATGCCTCTTTGTTATTCTTTTATCCTTTATAACTGCATTTGGAGCTTAAAGGACGAATGACAATCAGTCAATCTTGTCAATTTGTAGAACTGAACTTGGTGTTGTTTCTTTCACACTTCAAAGGGATTCCTTGTTAGATATCTTGTTATTTGTCTTCAAGAGGTAGAGAATCAGGCAAATGGTAGTATTAAGTTATTTGAATTGCTGACCAACTTTTAGCATGATAAATATTTTAACGCGAAGGCACATTCTATTTTTTCTCGTATAAATTTAAATTCCTGTAATATGTCAGCTTATACAATTTTTTTCATGAAGGTGAATATTTGAGGCAAAGCACTGGATTGGATGCTAAAGCGAGGTATGCTTAGCTAAATTCAACATAGAACATAAAAAAGACAATATTGATCAAATACAGATATTACCCTATATTCTGCTCATTGCAGGAGTATGGAAGGAGTCGTCAATCCTCTAAAGCCTCGCAGAACTGCCTCGGTCTCTTCTGATATGAGTAGCATTAGTGCCCAGTCGTCTTCTTCAAATCCAGGTGTGTATGATATATGTGTCTAGTAACAACTTGAAGCATATGGTCCAACTGGATTAATTGCAATGTGTCTAGTTACAAGCTTGGAGCATGCTGTCCAAAGAGTAGTGTAATAATCACTGTTGTAAGTTTCTGGTCCAGAGTTATACATCACATTGCAGCTGGAATTAATCAGTGAATTTATTCAATATTTTGGTCAGCGTTTTAGAAGGAAATCTATGACATATATGTAATTGATCCCAGTGACCAAAGGCCTACATCCGCCGCAGTTATTACTATGTTACATTCTGACAAAGGCTAATCATTATTTACAACAATTGTAATATTGAATTTGTATGGTATATTGTGACAATCGTGTTGATCGATTTTGACAACAAAATTTGATTTTTTTTTTTGACCTTTTTGATCTTTGCTGTGACTTTGTAGCTCCTTCAAGGCGCAACAGTGGTTCATATTTTGATGAGAAAGTTCTTTTACAGTCACTTTATAAGGTATTTTCATCATTGATTGGTTTCTTTTGTCTTATTTTGATTATTCTTTCTGTTGGACAATATCCGATGGAGCATATTGTCTGCAAATAGTAGTTGAGATTTTGATGATTTTTTCACTCATTTTTTATAAGTTGCTATTACTCATTTATTTTGATTCTATATGGGATATACGGTCACTTGCAGGTGTTGGTTTCTGTCTCAGAAACCGGTTGCATCATTCTCTACATCCGGGATGTTGAGAGATTTCTTTCCCAATCCTCAAGACTGTACAAACTATTTGACAGAATGTTGAAGAAATTATCAGGATCGGTTTTGGTTCTTGGTTCCCGAATGTTGGACCTCGATGATGATTATGGGGATGCAGACGAGAAACTTAGTCTTTTATTTCCTTACAATATTGAGATTAGGCCACCAGAAGATGAAACTCATCTTGTGAGCTGGAAATCCCAGCTGGAAGAGGATATGAAGAAGATTCAGCTTCAGGATAACAAGAATCACATAGCAGAGGTGCTTGCAGCTAACGATCTTGAGTGTGATGATCTAGGATCAATCTGTCTTGCAGACACGGTGGTTCTCAGTAACTACATAGAGGAAATTGTAGTTTCTGCTATATCGTATCATTTGATGAATAAAAAGGATCCAGAGTATCGTAACGGGAAGCTTGTTATATCGTCTAAGAGGTACCATAAGTTACTTTTTTGATGTTTAGGATTCTATTTTCCTCCTGTTTGTTATCACTGCTTCGTAGATTTTCTATGCATTAATTTTTCTGGGTGTGGTTCAGTTTGTCCCATGGATTAAGTATATTTAGAGAGGGAAAAGGTAATGGCAAAGACACCTTAAAAATGGAGCAGGATGCTGAATCTTCAAAGGTTCGTTTTTTATCTCACAATCCAGTTTTCAAAATTTGGACTAGTGCTGTCAGAAATAGTTCTGGACTTAGTTATGTTTCTTCTTCGTCAATATTAGGATACTGAAGGGAAAGATAATGCTGCTGCAAAACCTGAATCGAAGTCCAAAAACCCATCGTCTGAGAACAAGAGTGAGGGTGAAAAATCAATTCCTTCAACGAAGACCGATGGTGAGAATCCATTGGCGTCGAAACCTCCGGTAAGTTCTATTCTGGTTATTTAATAGGAAAATAGACTCTTGAGAGAATATAGATTAAAAGCTGGATGCTTGCAGGTCCTTGGTAGAAGTTTTGTTGAACCTCTCATTCTTTTCTTTTCTCTTTATAGAATTCGTTTGAACTTCTAATGGACTTTAAGATAATGCTCCCTCTCAAGTGCCACATACTTTGGGAGTTAAAGAGGCCATAGATTTTTCATATTAGAACTTTGCGTTACTCTATAAAACCTACCCACTGAAGTTTGGGGCTCCAAGACTGCCGAGGTCTTGGATTCAAGTCCTACTAGAAGTTTGTGTAATTTATAATTTTATATTATTTTTTCCAGAGAAGGCTTAGTATTAGTTGATTATTGTCAAATATTTTTCTCTCAGTTTCACCAATTGAATTCATTTGCACAATGATACTGTACTACTGTCGCACAGAAAGAGAGAGGACAATTTTCTTTCTTTTCTGAGTATTGAAAGTAATATTGTTTTGCCACCTTTTAGAGCTGGCAATACCCATTTTACTAATATCGGACTCGTATGTAAGAAGTATATATAAACTTTTTAATTTAAATGCCATAGATGCTTAAGTGTGGATTTCAGGGCTCCACCTCAACATAATTTGGGTGGGGGGGGGGGGGGGGTTGGCACTACCCCTACCACGTTTATAGATTATAAGAAACGTGTTAGACGGAGGGGGACATGGCACCTTACCTCAAGTCTTACAATGCATATAGAATTATAAATTTACCTTGCAATTACACGTGAAAGTTCTCATAAAACATCTATTGCAGCTCATTACTTTGTGAACCAAATGTAAGGCACTTGACCAGTCCATCCTCAAAAGGCCCATCAGCTTTCCTCTAATCCCTATAATCTGCAACTCAGTTCCCCTCCCTAAAGATATAGGTCACTTGCACCTCGAATAACTTAATGTGTCTTTTATATCTTCAACCAAGTTTTGAACATGCAATGGTGCACGCCTATCTTTCTTAATGAAATCTATAGCAATCATGGAATCCACCTCCCACAATTTTTCCACTCCTTCTTGCTTGCACAAACTTAGGCCCGATTTAATAGCATTCAGTTCAGCGATAGTGTTAGACGTTTGTCCATATGGTTTGCAATAAGCGATCATCTTATTTCCATTATTATCTCTAATTATTCCCCCACCTGAAACGCTACCCGGATTTCCTTCAGATGCTCCATCACAATTAAGTTTTAGTTCACCATCTCACGGTTTTCCCACTGTACCACCGCTGGTCTCTTTTTCTGTTTTTCCATCACAATAATACCCATATCGCCCGCCACTTTCTTATAACCTTTTCATGCTCCATAAGCAAACAGCTTCGCCACACTAATTTTTGTATGTAACAAGTATATAATTGGCAGGTTGACAAAACGTGGTTGGAATTTCAACTTTTTATTCGCATGAAAATTACTGCATTTTTTATTGATTCAGTCTGGCTCTGTCATGATAATTTCAGGAAGTTCCTCCTGACAATGAATTTGAAAAGCGCATAAGGCCAGAGGTTATTCCTCCAAATGAGATTGGAGTGTCCTTTGCCGATATTGGTGCCCTGGATGAGACTAAAGAATCACTTCAGGAGTTGGTCATGCTTCCTCTGCGAAGACCTGACCTTTTCAATGGTGGGCTTCTTAAACCTTGCAGAGGCATACTGCTCTTTGGTCCTCCAGGTACTGGGAAAACGATGCTTGCAAAGGCCATTGCCAATGAGGCAGGAGCAAGCTTTATAAATGTCTCAATGTCCACGATCACTTCAAAATGGTTTGGGGAAGATGAAAAGAATGTCCGAGCCCTTTTCACCCTCGCAACCAAGATTTCTCCTACAATCATTTTTGTGGATGAGGTAGATAGCATGCTTGGGCAACGAACTAGAGTTGGAGAGCACGAAGCAATGAGGAAAATTAAGAACGAATTCATGACAAATTGGGATGGCCTGTTGACAAAACCTGGAGAACGCATTCTGGTTCTGGCGGCAACAAACAGGCCTTTTGATCTCGATGAAGCAATCATTAGGCGGTTTGAGCGCAGGTATACTCGTAAAAGATTTGTCCTATTGTCTATTTATTTCTTGACTCCAATCAGACAAGGCAATACTCGGTTCAGACAAGCACTTCTATCAACTTGAGTTTCACATCAATGGTTTTCAGCTTGTACGTCACTTTAGAATTTGAGGAAAAATTCTGCTAAGATTCTCTATCATAAATTTCTCCAAGTGTCCACCTTTCTAACTGGTTATTGATTTTCCTGTAATGTTCCAAAATTGAAAACTGAGAGTTTCTTGCAATTTATAGTTGTGTTCTTAATTATGATCACCCTGAAATGCTAGTCTCCTCTAGAACTTTTTACAATTCAAAATTTGAATATCTAGAATTTTATGTCAACAAAATCAGTGCCATCTTTATTGTGCTTGTGTGATCATGCATTATTCAAGAAATACTGAGCTTAAGTTTGCTGGTGAACAGAATAATGGTCGATCTACCTTCTGTGGAGAACAGAGAAATGATCTTGAAAACCCTTCTGTCAAAAGAAAAGGTAGAAGACCTAGACTTCAAAGAGCTTGCTGCCATTACTGAAGGATATAGTGGAAGTGATCTCAAGGTTTGTGTTTTTACACATTATCGTCGCGTTACCTTTTCTTTTGTCATTTGGTGTTGACTCTTGGCATTAACTGTTGGAAGCAGAATTTGTGTGTAACAGCAGCTTATCGACCAGTGAGAGAATTGATACAACAAGAGAGACAAAAAGATAAGGTAACTATTAGTGTATGATAATGAGTGAATCTTTTTATTTAACTTTTTGATCATAAAGTCCCATTATCCTGAACATTTCAGAATACCTAGTGCTAATTACTTTGTCTATATAGGAAACGAAGCAGAAAGATGAAGAAAGAAAGAGCTCTGAAGATGCTTCCGCTTCGAAAGAAGAAGCTGAGGATGAAAATCAAATTACTTTAAGGCCCTTAAACATGGAAGACATGAGGCAGGCTAAGAATCAGGTAATTTTTGTTTCCCTGTCAATTCTACCCCTTAGTTGGCTTATTGGTTATCATATTTCGCCAACGCCATACTTGTGTGTCCAGCATCATTATGAGACTACAAACCTAGTAATTTCAGGCAAAGGAATTTCCTTTGAATTGTTGCTCTTCCAATTCATAAGATTGCTTCTTAGACAAAGTATAACAATGATTGGCATGATTTTGTGTTGATCTATATTTCTACTGAAAAATGTCTTCCCCTGAACAAAGGGTTTGGCGTTTGTATAGTTTTAGTCAAGCAAAAAGATTGAACAATTATTTTCTTGACCTCAGGATGAGTTAATTATATCCATGAAACGTCCAGAATGTTAATTCTATTACATATGCATTAGAAATTTATGTTGAGAACATCTGCAGGTTGCCGCTAGTTTCGCTGCTGAGGGATCCATAATGAGTGAGCTGAAGCAATGGAATGAACTATATGGAGAAGGAGGTTCAAGAAAGAAACAGCAGTTATCATACTTCCTTTAGTAATGTCAGCCATGAACATTTGGTGACAGTCAGCGTTCATGAGAAGTTGCAAAACTCGAAATCACAGGAAACTGTTGGACACGAGACAGTCTATCTTTCCACGACAGTACCACTAGGCGCCACTGGAAGTTTAGGTTGGTTCTCTATCCACAGAGCCCCCTCTGCTGCTCCTAGGCTTAAATGTCAGTCGTAATGCTTAATTCAGATTTGATTGCATTTGTACATACATGATTGTAGAAAAGAGGAATTCAATCATTTATTTGGACCTGCAAGATACGTTATACCAGCCGGCTTCCAGAATTTAAATGATCTATATCTTGTATTTGGGCTACCGCGAGCCTTTAGAAGCTACGAGCAATTGAAATGCGTTTGTTTTAAGAATGTATTAAAGAATGTAATATATTTCTTTTTGTTGTCGCTCTCTTTTGTTTGAACATCATATTGTACATTGATCATGTGTAAAATACAATTAATGCCATTCTAGTTTGTTCAATTTTCTTTGAAAGCAGAGACAACGTGTGGGATTGCTAGCGGGTAGCATTTTACTTGCTTCCCCGGTTTTAAGCAATAGATTCCAACAATATTCAGTAAATATAATTCACAACAACATTAGTATGATTATTTATATTATTCAACTTAATTGTTTAATTCAATGAACAATCGTGGAACATCAAGAATGAAATTTCAAAGACGATATTTAACAATTTTTTTTTTTTTTGTAAAAAACTATTATTAGTTATTAAAATAAGAAATCAAACAATTCAATAAATTTTCATGCTAACCTGAGTAAATTGAAAATCGAGAACAGAGGTTTAATACAAAAACATATAGCACAAATAGAGGAGATATGAGAGAAAGAAATGTATGACGAGAACAGGTTGAATAAAATTTTGAAAAGACCGACTAAAATTCTTAAAGAATTTAGTATTTATATTTATTGATTCAAAATTCGTTAAAATCTATTAAAATCTTTTAATCAATGAATTTTTTAAAAATCCACTAATTATTGTGAATACTCATATATCTAAAGAATTCGAATTAAGAACACCTAAATTTCAATAAAATCAATTAAAATCTAAGTTGAAATACCTAAATTTATGTAAATTTCTGAAATTTATTCAAATTTGAGTTAAAAACACCCTGATTCAAGCTCTCTTCCCTGTGTAACAGTAGTAACTTACAATTTCATTAGTCTACATCTACAATGAGTTATGAGTGCACCAATATTGTGAATGTAAATGAACAATTTCATGCTAAAAAAACCGCATGCACGATGCAAAAGACAGAAGTACCCGTCGACAAAATTTGATCCAATGATTTGTTTGATAAGATGAAACTCAATAATATTCTGCAGTATTCAATAATATATCAAAACCAGAACCTCACCCATTATAGTCCAATATAGCTTACCAAACATACCCCAAGAGTGAGTCCACTATTGAGTTGAAGATGCAAGATCAATGATTCCTACTAAAACTTCGTAAATACCAGGGACTTGGATCGAGAGTGTAAGGCAGACTATTAATAATTTGCAGCATGTATCAATGCTTTGTAGCAACTATTTTACATGCATTAGACACTTCTTTAACTTCATTGATATCAGTAACACTTCCAACCTTCCACTTGAAGATAAAGAAGAGGCATATCCCCCTCCCAAAAAAAAAAAAAAAAAAAACATGAAAATTGAACTGTAACAAGTGATAATGTACTCTCAGCACTAGTTGTAACTAGTTCATCGTGCTATTTAGTGGCAAAATCAACTCAAATATTTCCTCATAAATATCATATTTAATTTAAATTATGAATCCAAACGTGGTCATAAGAAACCAGTAAACATTGGCTCTCCATCATATGACTGAGTCTCAAACAACAAAATGGAAAAACACAGCTACAAGCGTCACTGTAAACCTAATAACACCCCAGCCAAGGCGAGTCTAGGCCAGCTTCTTGTCTTTCAGCGGGCCTTTTGGAATTTTACTCAAAACCTTGGCATTGAACATGGCATATTGTTTCTTGATCTCTACTTCAGCTTTCTCAGCAAAAGCGTCAACCTGGTCCTCATATTTCTCATAAAGTACAGGTACCGTGTGCAACAAAACAAAACCTGTTTTGCAGGGGGAGGGGGCAAGGTTAAAAAGGAGATCCCATGAAAACCAAATCAGAAAATACCAATGAAAACTTTAAAATACGAGAATAAGAGCATCTCCAACAAACTCTTCAAACATAGATTACTCTTTAATTTAAAGAGTCAATGCTTAAAATTTTGCTCTAATGGACTCTCCAATTTAACATTTTAATTTAAAGAGTAAGTTTGGCTCTCTACATTTAGAGAGCCAAACTCACTCTCTATTATTAAATGCATTGAAATAGTTTCAATTTTCAATATTTGATATGTTGGTTTTAATTAAATAATATATACAAATTGGGAAGAAAATATATGATAAAAAGAGGAGTGAAAAATATATTAAATGCTTCTCGAAAAAAGTAAAATAAAGAGTACGGAAATAAAGAGACTATTGGAATGTTTAAAAAAAAATTGCTCTTTAAATTTAATGATGTTACCTCATACGGCTCCTTAGAGGTCACAAATAAATCTAATCTTTATGGGATTTCCAAAGTTATTAATAGAAAATAGACCGTGAGGAATCGAAGTCTTTAAAATGCTAAAGAAGCTCTTTAAATATACATAAGGTGTTGTAGATGCTCTAAGACAATGATGGTAACTATGCAATACATTTGTTGCACTAGTGCAAGAACAGAAGTGAATGCTTACCTATGTAGAACAAGGTCAGGAAGTTCCACCAACTTCCCAGAACTGAAAGTATCCACAGACCAGCAATTACCTAAAAACCATAATGCAATATTCTTATGAGCACAAAATTAGAGATGAGATAGTGAATTTCAAGGTAAATAGCTCAAGATTGATACCCCATGCATTACATCTGTATCCTATATCAATGAGACATTAAACAACCATAAAGAGTTTCTCGACTAATGTGGCGCAGAATTATTGTCATCTTTTTCTTCTTTTTTTTTAAACAGCAATATGATGGACTGAACCAGCAAATCATTTTACAGAAAGCAAAAGAATTAACATACTGCGAGGAACTTCTTCAGATCTCTTCCAGACGCAATATCTCGGAGGATTGCAAGAGCCCTGTTGAACTCGATCCTGAAGGCAGAAGCTACACCCAGAACAATATCCTCAGGAATAACAACTTCTGGGATTCGAGGTGGAGACCTAATATATACAATAAAAGAAGATTATGTTTCAAGCAAACTAATAGAAAAAATATTAGTGATTCTATATGTCAATCAGAAAGCATACTTGTTGATGAAGGCGGAAGCATTGGACCACAGGAAAAGGATTGCCAGAGCAAGAATTAGGATATGGCATACTAGAGTGAGTAAATGGTATTCAAGCAATTCAAAAAACACCCAAATTGTGGTGACAACGCCAAGCACGCCAGCAGAAATTTTCTTGTCCCTCCATAGAAAAATATCAGCAGCTGCCAAAAATCATAACAGTTAGACAATATACGTGGAAAGATGTACTAGTATCCATGGGAAAGAGGGTGAACTAATAACTCTGATTTCAGATTAAATATATAACTGGAATTGTTGATGTCTCTAACAATGCAAGAAGTAGAATTATCTAGGTTCTGCGACACATCAATAAGAAAAGTTTACCCAAGACCTGAATCTCTAAACTTCACTTTACAATTTTAATTGCAATCCATTCAACATTGTCAATTTCTAGTCACCAACAACTCAATAACAAGAGCACATACAATTTATGCGAAACACAGACTTAATAGTATTTAGCACCAATTCCTTCATAAATAAATGATCCTCCTAGTTCTCTAAACTTCATGTATCTCAGAGGTACAATAAGAATTCAAAATAAGAAAGGCAAATAAATATATAATCAGCAAGTAAGGATGCCATACACGATTCCAAATCAGAGATTCCATGTTAACATTCAAACTAAATAATAGCAATTAAGTTGAATCAACCCTAAATAGATCTCTGTAGTAAAATCACACAGATTGTGAGTACAATTTATCAAATAAATAAGAAAAATAAAAAACACTAACAGCAATGATAATGGGCACCAGATGTAAACACGTATTTTAAAAAAATCAAATTAATCATTGCCACAAATTAAACACATCAAACCAAAATACTACGATCCAACATAAATATATAGATATGCAAATTAATCGATAGAGAGATATATCATCCGTACGTTTTCCTCCGCCTAGAACCTTGTGGACAGGCTTCTCGAGGCCAAAAAGGCGGTAGATCTTGGTCTTGACGTCAGCTGACTTTTCTTTAATGTCCTTTCCATCGTCGGAATCTGATGACGACGAATCGTGGTCGTGAAACTTCTCCGTGATCTTATCAACAATCGATTCAGCGGCCGATTCGTGCTTTTCGTGCTCGGTGGTGTGATCGGCCATAGCTTCAAACCTCCGATCTCACACAACGCCGATCAGAAATTCCTTTTCAAATTTTCCGGTGATTTTTGAGAGATTTTACTCTCCTTTTTGCTTGATTTTAGTATGTGAACAGACGAATAGAAAATATCGAAGGCATTTAAGAGAAGTAAAGTGGAGTGTGAGGTTAGGAAACTCCGAGCCTAAGGTTCGGGGAATCCGAGCCAGTGATTCGGAGTAACGTAAATCGATGTTGAGCAGGGTTGCGTGGAAAAGAATAATTTTTTAAATCTCTATAGGATTGCTTTATTCGAGGTTTAACGGAGAGACGTTACAAATGACGGCGTTTGAAGTTATTTTTAATAAATATTAAATAGAGCCTAAATACATTCCGGTCCTTAAGATTTGTGGTGTCTTGTGGGGATTGCCCTAGATTTTGCCACAATTGGGATCCGATTAACCTCGATATTATAACTTAAAAAACTTCTTTAATTGGAAAATCTAGGTAGACCATATGAAATTGAGCTTTCACCAAATATAGTTCATCATGTCATGACAAGTGTTTTGTTACAACTCATTTTGTGAATGACGATTGATTAAAAAAAATTGTGTTAAACTTAAAATCAATTATCCTAATCTCAAAATCATGTGCTCTCCAGGTCAAGATTTGTCACTCGTGCTTCGAGAGTTTGTTGTTCACATCGTAGAGGAAGTAGATGTCATATTATTGTTAGTTCAACTACTCCAATGACAAAATCCTAATATAACTCTACCATTCGATAATATATTCTTAATACACATTAACTACTACAAAAAAATCAACTATAATTCACTAAATGTAAGACACTGCAGTAGGACTCTTAAGTCCATAAGAGTCTATAAGAAGCACGTTTACCAGGTGGACTTAGATTCAATAGAGTCCCAACTCATTTAAGACAGTCTAAAATACTATATTTATGTTTCTTACTTTCTCCAAATATTTTCTCACTCTTTACTAACTTACGCTTTGGATGGCTGACAATGCTATCTTTCGACACCTTTATTTCAAATATTTGGTTAACTTTCTTTTTTGATTTTAGATTAAATCCAATTCTATAATATCGTGAATCAGTTTTTTATAATTTATTAACAAGATTTAGTCTATAATCACCAAATATATATATTAAACAATAGAATATCTGAGTTGGACCAATTTCATCATTCATGACATAATTTGTCTAGATTGACTTGAAATTTCAGATAAATTAAATTAATCATATTTCTAAAATTGAACCATTTAGGTAATATTAAATCGGGCCTGAATGGGGTAATTTCATAGATACTTTGGAGTTCGGGCCTGTCGACAATTATTTTAGAAATTGGGGCAGATTTTTTGGGTAACGGTGTGAGGGTTGTGGCTTGTTTTGGACGTGCGTGCGTTGAAATGGCGTCCCGTCCGGTTTGACAGCGGCTGTTTTGGAGGTGTGAATACGTGGCAGAATTTAAGAGGTAGTCGTGGCATATTATTTAAGAGTGGTGGGGGCTCTCCTTTTATGTTCATTTGCCTTGTTTGGAAATGAGGGTAACGATCTCCTCACAATGGAAAAAAATTATAAAAGCCACAGTCTCTCCTTGGAAATTAATAAAAATTCTACAATAAATTATTATTTATTGCTAAAAAGATAAATTTTATTAGTACAAAAAGTAATTTGAAAATAAATTTAACTTATTTTTTAGCATAATATATTTAGGGAAAATTGAGAGGCTCATTAACCTTTCTCATAGTGTGATTATGGATCCATAACTATCAAAAGTAAAGTTCTAGGTCCCCAACCAATTTAAATCTATTATCTGCATCACTTGACTAAAAATATTAAAATAGACGTTAAAATGACACGCGACTTTCATGTAATTCAAAGTTAGAGGACAAAACCATTAAATCATTTCTCTTCCAATTCAGTTGAAAGTCGTATGCAATTTTAATATTCACATGAACCTATTTGCATATTTTAAATAAATTGGAGTTCAATTTTAAAGATTAATAGCCCATGACCACGTGAAAAATTAAAGATTCGATTACTTACTTTTGTATTTTATTTAATGTATGTTTGGTAAAATTTTTTGTAGATTATAAACAGTAAATTTTACAAAATATATAGATAAAAATTGTGAATCATACAAATATATAAATAAAAATAATATTTAACTGAATTATAAGTATTTATAAGTGCACAAATATTATCTTGGGCTCGGAGGACATTGTCCATGAGAATGGTTGGTGCTGGTAGATGCTCCCAAATAACCCTACTAAAAAAGAAAGGAGGACAGTTCCCACATGGTGCACGTTTGACTGGTTTAGAAAAGTGAGTAATTTTAATTATTTTACTATTAGTACTTTTTTCTTTCTTTCTTTTTTCAAGAATAAGATCAAAAGATTTCACAATAAAATTATTTTTTTAATACTTATATTTTAAGTTGTTGATGAATGTATGGATAAAAAGTATATTTGACCAGTTTGATCAATTGAAATTATAATTTAAACATTATCAAACATGTGCTAAGTTCGAAAAGATACTTGAAATCTAGTCTCATTGATTTGAGAAGGTTTTGCTCTTACCCCCTTATATATACCTAAATTATTTTACTATTAGTACTTACAAATATATATATATTTTATTTGTAGTATACTATCAGCAATATCTATATGACAATAAGTATTTTATATCTTGTATTTTTTTCTATACAAAAATTTTTATACATTTTAGAGCACGATAGTCTTAATTTAACACACCTCCCATATCCCGAGAATAGAATATAACTTGCTATAACAAAACATGTCGTTGAGCTTATCTTACATGTCTTACTAAATAGTCCTTCACATTTAAAACTTTCTACAAGAAATTTTCTTGATTTGCACCATCTATTCTCAATTATGACAATAAACTAAACATATTTCTTTTCAAAATACCGCATGGGTTCAACACAAGAACTTGTCAAGGTTCATTTGTCCTAGAACTAGGGGTACAGGTGGAAGGCGGGATCATTTATGTAAAAATCAATATTTAAAGTGCAATTTTTTGTTTTTATATTTTTAGTAATAGTCATTTCAAAAAATTCTAAATCCGTCCTACCTAGAATTATACTTATCCAAACAAGTTTAGCTTCAAATTTCTAAAGAGATTCAATACTTTAATGCTAGTATAATCGCACCCAAGAGCATATAATTCAAAAGAAACTAGAATTTCTCAAGTTTCATATCAGAATCCTAAGTTAACAAAAGAAAGAAGAGAGGAGGTGTAAAATTAAGGAAAAGGGCTAATTACCTTTTTATTTATTGAGATTGTCTTGATTGAAGCAAAAAGGCCATCCGGAAGAAGATTGATTGATCTCAGAAATCTCCCTAAGCAGCATCCCTCTCTATTAGAAAAATCCATTCCAATTCATTCAATTGTTGC
Source organism: Forsythia viridissima (assembly GCA_030279155.1). Taxonomy (NCBI): domain Eukaryota; kingdom Viridiplantae; phylum Streptophyta; class Magnoliopsida; order Lamiales; family Oleaceae; genus Forsythia; species Forsythia viridissima. The sequence continues at coordinate 65,598,002 of CM059033.1, read as the reverse complement.
AGCATATTCTTGGCTAGTTTTAATTACAAAATAGAACATCCAAAGAATATGCTCTTTTCTTAGCCAACTCAGTCCGACTTCTGTCAAAATATTGAATTATACACTAAATCGCCAGTTTTGGTTTAACTTGTGTTTGGTAATATTGAAATTATTTTTTAATTATTTATAAATTATGGATCTTATAAAATATGTAGTTAATAAATAAATAGTAAATTGTGGGTTCTACATAATGTACGCATAAAATATAGGGATTTTTTTTATATAAATAAACCAATTTTTTAAAATAATTTCAATTTTATCAACTTAACAAATTTATTCTAAAAATACTACATTCATAAAATTATATTAATTAATAAAATAATAAATTAAAATCAAATATATACCTCAAAAGATATTTCCACGTGAATTTATCCAAATTAGCTTCTTGAGTCCTTGATTATTTACACAATAAGTCCTTCATCTTTATAATATTTTCACTTTAGTCCATATACTTAATATTTCATTTCAATTTTGTCCTCTTTTATTTGCAATCTAAATTCTTCAACTTTTAAATTTTTACAACTTAATCCCCATATTTATATTTTTATATAAATTTAGTCATTTATAGTATCAATATTTGAGACATTTGTTACAATGATATTGTCTATCAATGTTTGATACAAATGTTACAAATGATATTTTGTAAGAATCTGTGTTACAAATTGAATTGTAAAATATCAGTGATACAAAATATCAATTCATGTAACATGTGTTGTGTAAAATAACATAATATAATTTGTAACATATGTATCAAATAGTAATACACAATATCATTTGTAACATCTGTATCATATCGCGATACTAAACAGAAACTGTTACAACTGCAAAACCAACTCTAAACTTCAATAAGTTCGTATTAATATACACATTGAACTCTAAAAACCTATTGATACTATGTAACATCAGTATGATATATATATATAACATAATGCCAAATTTAACAAATAAAAGTATTAATTTTATCATTTGTAATATACGTAACATCAGTAATACAGAATAACAATTCATGTAACATGTGATATGTAAAATAACATTATATAATATATAACATATTCTGTGATACAAAATATCATTTGTAACATCTGTATCAATTAGTGATACTATAAATGACTAAATTGATATAAAAGTATAAATATGGGGACCAACTTGTAAAAATATAAAATTTGAAAGACTTAGATTGTAAATAAAATAAGACAAAATTGAAATGAAAGAGGAAGTATATGGACTAAAGTGGAGATATTATAAAGATGGGGGACTTATCGTGCAAATAATCAAGGACTCAAGCAGTAAATATGGATAAAAAAGTTCTTTAGAATTCACGTGGTATATATTTGATTTTAATTTATTATTTTATTAATTAATATAATTTTAAGAATGTAGTATTTTTAAAATAAATTTGTTAAATTGTTAGATTTAAAATTATTTTAAAATTGGTAAGTAGTGGGTGTAATAATCCTTAAAATGTATGTTTGACTAATTTGACCAATTTAATTATAATTTAATCTTAATTAAAAAGTTGTTAAAAAATTGAGCAATTGATTTAACTACACATTTCATGAGATCCACAACTTTTATCAACTTTTATCAAACGCTTTATCAAACAATCCCTGTGTCAATTCTAAATTCTCGAAGATAATATCTAAATAAATAAATGTATTCTCTTTTTAATATTTTAGATTTTTAAATTTAGTGTTTCAAATGAATCAAAGTTGAGTAAAAATCTTGGATTCAAATTTTGCAAGTGTCAACCATTTGTAATCAGGCTTGCAAGTATTGAAAACAATAATTAAATATATCTTCTGTGTAATATATAGAGTCGGTTGTATATATTGTTAATGGAATTTATATTACCATTTATCAGCCGGATTATGTCGCAATCTGATTCTTATTTTAATTCCATTCTTAATCATGTTTTTTCTTCTAACGTTATATTTCTGAAATCACTCTATCAGGAAGAAATATTTCGAATCAAAAGAGACATGAAAAAAAAAAGTTTCCAACCATTCAGAACTTATAGACTAAAGAAAGGCCGGACGGAGTTGATTTGTTGATCTTCGGACAATGCAAAGCAGCCTCCCATTTAAAGTAGTCTCTTATAGTAAATGGGCTATTGGCTGGTTATCTTGCTACAATGTAGAGAGTGGAAATTGCATCATGTACTTTTTTATTTTTTTAATCTAATTTACAAAAAAAATTTCCTTTAATTTTTTTTCTTAAACTATTGAGCATATTCTCAAAATACCGTGCATAATCAAATTAGAAACTTTCCAATTATCCTTCCCTTCTAACGCCATCCCTAACGATGTAAACTATCGTCTTCACATCTCACACCACTTACACCCAAAAATAAATATCCATCTACACACACACACACACACACACACACACCTACACACACACACACATATAGAGAGAGAAAAATGTGTGTCCAAAACTTTGTTTTTCGTCTCTGTCTTTACACACACACCCATAAAAATGATATTATGAATAATTTGGATATGTAAACTCTTGAATTTGCTCAAGAAATTGGTTGATTGATTTGCTTCTTGGAGTCCCCCCAACACACCTATAAAAATGATATTATAGATAATTTGGATATGTAAACTCTTAAATTTGCTCAAGAAATTGGTTGATTGAGGTTTGCTTTTAAGAAATGAGACATTTTAAAGCTGAATATGCATATCCATTTTTTTGAAATGGAAGTTTGTTTTTTAAAGATTTTGTGGACTTTCTTTGATATGATGAGATGGTTTTTGGGCCGTGTAATTGTGGTGGAGGTGGTCGCAGTATTGCAGAGGTGGTTTCCAAAAGTGATCGATGTTGGTGGAGACGGCAGGACAATCAACGATGACTGAAGGTGGGTGGTGGTGAAAGTGTGGTGCTTTGAGATGAAATGGTGGTGAAATGTGGTGCAAATATGATGGTATGTAGAGATGGTCGTGGTGGTAGCAACGACGTAACACTCGATGTTACACGTGTTATATTTTGTGAAATGACGTTTTCAGAAGCGACGACTGTGTAACTCATTTTGTTACAAGTATTACACTTTGCAAAATAGAATATACGATGATGGTAGTAACGTTGTAGTACAGTGTATTACAAGTGTTACACTTTTTATTATAACAACGACGATGGCGTAACATAATTCGTTACAAGTGTTACAATGATACCACAGAGTTATGTAAGGGTTTCAGAAAAGAATTATCTTATTAATTTAGCGAAATTATTAATTTAGTATATTAGCCCAAGTCAGACCGTAAAATAATATTATATAATAGAAGTTATTAATTTATCGAATACTAATTTATAGAGTTATATTGTATGTTCTTATTTGAGGAGAATTGGTGTTACAACGTATGATCGTTTTGGTTCCTTTTTTTTTTTTTTTTTTTGTATGATGGTATAGAAGTATATAATATATTTCATTGATGTTACATAAATTGTTATTTTTATATATTGTATAGTTTATATGTAAAGTTGATGGTATGATATGATATGTTATTTTTATAGTTTGATTTGTTGTTTTTCTTAATTAGATGTTTTATTTTGTTGACAGGTTATCATAAATCAGTATCTTTGTTATTTTTTGTTTTATTGTTGAGTTACATATAAATGTTACTTGCTCCGTTACACTACATGCTATGTTGAATTGCAAATACAAGTTAGTGCTCTTTTACACCACATTCGATGTTGAACTGCATGCTCTATTGAACAACACGTGAATGTTATATGCTCTATTATTTCGAGAAAATTAATACTACATTTTCGGTCTGTGTTGTGAATGTTACATGCTCTATTATTCTGTGAACTGAATGTTACATTGTATTTTATTTTTTATTAAAATCTATTTGCTATGTTTATTTCTCAATATGGTTATTTATTTACTATAAATGGTGGTGCGGTTAGATTTAAGAGTTTCAAGCAGGAGGTGACCGCTGTTTCTACAATAGAAGCCGAATATATAGCTGCTTCAGAAGCAATAAATGAAGCGGTTTGGATCAACAAGTTCGTCACTGAATTTGGAGTAGTTCCTAGCATTATTCATCCAGTAACTCCGTACTGTGATATTGGAGTCATCATGCAAGCAAATGAACCACGGTCTCATCAACGATCCAAACATGTGTTGAGGTGATATCATCTCATTAGAGAGATTATTCAAAGGAACGATGCAAAGATAGAGCGTGTACCCACATACTTTAATGTTGCACATCCATTTAAAAAGCCACTACCTCAAGACAAACATGAATGTTATGCTAAGTACATATTGAATGACACAAAAATGTCTAAATTCAGTAGTTAGTGAGTGAGTTGTTGTATAAAAAAAATTGGTGAGCGCTAATTCTGCAAACAATCCATTGTTGATTAAATTGGAAGTAATTTTTAGTTTATTTTCACGATTTGATTTTTTCAGATTGTCATTGTTATATTTCGTTATGGACTTTTCGGTTATCCTTCTACATATGGTTACATAATGCTTTTTGATTTTTTTTTTCTATGTTTGATCGCCAATTAAGAATTACATGATATGAAAAAAATTTAAACTCCTTGTTCAAATAATGTATTTTAGGAGATGATGGTACATTGAGTTTTATTTTTTGTTTTGTCATAATTCATTATGCGCCTGATTCTATAACTTTACGATATGTTGATTTGTTTTATTATTACTTATTACATTTGAATTTGGGTCCTTTTTTTTTCTCTGTGTTTCGCCCATTTGAGTGTTCTTTGACAATGGCATCATGAGCACCAGCCCCTTGCTCCTTAGCCCTTTATCGGACTCTCCTATGTACCAGCAGACTGAAGTTATCCAGGCGGGCCATCTTCAACCCTTTGCTCCACTTATTTTTGAACAGCTAATCAGACCTGGCTAAACTTGGAACGACATAGATCAAATGGCCGAGCCTCCTCCGTCCCTCGGGACCAACAAGGGGTAGTACATGAATATTTACATGTTGTCCATCTACTACGCCTTTCGGCCTGATCTTAGGCTTTGACTCACCCTCCGTGGATGAATTTTGCGGAGGAACCCTTAGATTTTTGAAAAAAATAAAAAAAGGCATCAGAAGAGGTTTTTATTCCAATATGGAGCATTTGGGAATTCTTTTCTATCCTTGTCCCTTTTCGGCTAGAGCCATAGAGCTAAAGGCAGATTCTTTTTTCGCATATGACTTAGCCCTGACCAAGCAAGGCCTCTTTTAGATTGACTGTTTGCATATCGAGATTGAAAGCCAGTAGCAACGAAGTGCTTTCACCTCTTGTAGTAGATCCTTCTAGTTGGCGATCCTTATTTCTTGCTATCTAGTCTCCCTTTATTCGTTTGTGAAGAAGCTTGGCTAGTTCTTTTTTTCGGACATTCTGTTCATCCTTTTTTTTTTCTTTTGAAGGTGAGCTTCAATGCCCCTAGTTAGGAGGCGAGCGCTAAAAGCGTGCTGACTGGCCTATGTTTACATACTGTTAATAAGATTTGAGTGTTATATTATATGTTATTTTTTAAATGTTAATGTTACATGATTTGTTATTTGAGAGGACTTAGTGTTACACCGTATAATCTTTTTTGTTTTTGTGATTGTGTAGTAATATATAATATATTTTATCGATGTTATATAAACTATTATTTTTATATACAGTATAGTTATATGTAAAATAAGTTGATGATATGATATGATATGTTATTTTTATGGTTTTCATAATTAGATGTGTTATTTTCTTGACCCACTTATCATAAATCCATTTATTTTTTATTTTTTGTGTAATTGTTGAGTTATATATGAATGTTACTTGATTTGTTACACTACATGCTATGTTGAACTACAAATTTAAGTTACTACATTTTTACACTACATTCCTTGTTGAACTAGATGCTCTATTTAACAACACATGAATGTTACATGCTATGTTATTTGAGGAAATTAATATTTCATTGTGGTATTTGTGTTATTGTGAATGTTACATATTTGGAGAACTAAATGTTACATTCTATGTTAGTTTCTATTAAAGTCTATTTGTTGTGTTAATTTATTATGTATTTTCTCTATATGGTGGTGTGTTAACTACAAGAGTTTCAACTAGTATATTTTCTTATTCCTGTGATATTGTATATCTTTCATATTGGTGTAGATTGTTTTCATAGTACTTTGATTATGTAATCAATATAGGATCTTTCTTTTTGTACTAATTTGTAACGTTAAATAGGATGTTTCTCATTGTAATTCATAGACAAAAAATAAAGAAAAGTTACGTTATCACATTTAGTATTTCTGTAGCAGTTATACTCATTTTATATTTTAACATAGTATCAAAGCCTAAATAAGATTCATTGTTATCAATATCTTTCTTCTTCTTGATCAATCATTTCATTGAAGAAAAAAATAGAAAAAAAGGCAAAGGAAATTTTTCTGAACCCATTCACTTGTCCAAAGCCTTAAGGCTTTTCCCCCCTCTTCACTTTCTTTATCGGTCGGTTTATGACCTTATTTCTAACCTTATTCGTAAGATTTTTCTTTTCTTTTTCTCATGACCTTCGATAGGGATTTTCCATTTTAAAGATTGTGTTCCAATGTCTCATTTATCAAATAATTTTTGACATTGTTCTCATGGTTCGTGTTATGATTAGTTATTAATCTTAAATTGAGATTCTTTTATTATTGACCGATTCTTGACTTTGTTTAAGGTTTTTTTTTTTTTTAATTTACCAATTCTTGACATTTCTTAATTGTAAGAAAATAATCTCTAAAACATCAAGTTAAATAGAATTATTTAATGTAGAGAAACAATATAATTTGGACAATATTAAAAGTAAAAAAGAAAACTCCAATGTTCAATCAACGGGACAACAATGATAAAAGGAAGATGCTCAGATTTTAGTCAATCTCCAACAATGGTAACACCACAAATAATGGTCAAATCACAATCTTAATTAACCCACAAGATTCCTCACAAAAGAGAAATGTTAATTTTCACAAAAGAAGAAGATTTGACATTAATAATAAGTTCTGTGATAATTAGGAATACTATTTACATTTTTTACCAAATTGTAAATTTACTTGATTTTTAAGAATGTATTAATATTACTAATTAATATATAGATTTACTGTATTAATTAATTAATTTGAAATTCAAATTTAAATTCAAATAATAACAAAATTGCTATTTTTAAGGTCCAAATTTTATCATGCTTAATTAAAGACACTAATTTTTGAAATTGACTCAAATAGCCTTCAAGTAATTTGATTTTACATGTAATATAATTAAACCCATTATGTAGTCTTCTCTGTCAGAACGGAAGAAGAACTCTCCAAAACACACTCTCAAACTCTAGCATCAACCCAAATCCAGAAGGTTTCGCACATTCAAGATAATTAAACTACATATCGATTTCAACAATGAGTGTATTCTCTTTTCTTTCCTTCTGAATTGAAATATTTTTATTTTTCTTTCGTGAAAACAGAAATTTGCTCGTTGAATCGTATATTCAGTAATAATGTTAATTTTTTTTGTTATACAGTCATTTAAGAATAACAAAGTCTCGTAGTGTGAACAAATCGAGACGAAAACATACATTCTGGCAGAATGGCTCAGCTACGAAAAGAAAAAGCTGGTGCTGTAAAAAAGAAAAGTATGTGCAGAAGAAGAAAGTTTCAGTGACGGTGATACAAAAGGAAAATGTATTATTTTTATTTAGCAACATCAATTTCTTAAATGCATGGGTGAAATTAGGAATAACCAATATTAATTTTTTTTAATATGTTAATAGCAGATACCATACATTTTCTTTTTGTTTTTCTGTATTTGATGCCCATATAATTATTTGTGATCATTAATATGTTTGTGCGATGGGTGTTAATGTATCGTTCAAATTTGTTCAAATTTTTGAATTTTGCAACATATGCAATTTTATAAGTTTTTATTTTCTTGTGTACCAAATTTTAGACGTCTGCATGCAGACAAGTTACTCCCCAAATTTGACACTTGAATATTATTCTTCATAACAAAAGTCAATATAACTATAATCTTGTAATACAATCAGAATTTTTTAATTTTGATCTTTGTTTTGTTGTTGATTGAATTATGTGTGTTATATATATATTTTTGGAATACTTAATGTAATCATATTGTATCTTCAACACTATTTGTGATATTTGTAGTGTGTTTGAGATCAACTGAATTCATATTCTAAAATAGAACCTCATTTGTCATGGAATGGTGTTTTCATCATTCTATTTTCACATATAAAAGAACATGTGTGTATGCTAAATTTCAATGTTAATTGTGTTACATTTTAATGATAATTTATTGAATACAAATGTTACAGGTGATAACAGTAATGAAATCATGTATCTATATTACGAGTTCATGTTATTTGCAAAACTTAAATTGTTACTAGATGGTGTTATAATTATTGTCTAATCAAGTAGTAATAACAACATGTAACTACGTTACATGGTATTTAGTCACATATGGTTGTGTTACATATTAATGTTAATTGAAGAAATTCACATGTCATGGAATGGTGTTACCAGCATTCACATGTTAACAGTAGTGAAATCATTATCTAATCCAGTAGTAATAACAATATGTATCTATATTACATGTTTAGTTTACGTCACACGGTTAACATATAACTTATTGACACATTAATTAATAAATATTATATTGACGTAATTTCTTTATGTTCTTATTTTATAAGAGTGGGAATACATCATTCATTCTGACCAATGGTGCCTCGGTAAAGTGAATGCATTCTCGAAAGCTAATGTGTTCAGCATATTTGTTGGAAGTATGTCAGAAGCTCAGAAGGCTACGTTTTCAAACACGTGCTTTGGACACTTTCTTCGTGCAAATGAAATTTCATTGAATCACCAACTAATTCACCAAGTCCTTCTTAGGGAAGTTAAGTACTCAAATACTGAAGAGATGTGGTTTAATATTGGAGGCAGTCTCGTTAGCTTCACGCTCCAGGATTTCTGCCTCATTACTGGATTAAGATGATCGGGTGATGACAAACGATCCAAATTTGATGCGCAATTTTGTAGGATTAAAAATGATCTATTCGACCACATAACAAACATCTCGCCATCAGACGTGTATGATCTATTTTGCAAATGCGCTCTACTAAGTGACAGGGATGTAGTCAGTTTGGCATCCTTATTTGTCCTTACGTCCCTCATGTTTACAACATCATACAAAAGAAGCGTAGAAGAATCCTTAATGGTGCTAGTTGAATAAGAAGAGATTAACACATATGCATGGGATAAGGAGCTGTTTGGATTTACCATTTCATCTTTCAGATTCGGTGTGAAGAACAAGTCACTTATCATAGAGGGCGATGGTAAACCCTACATTGCTTATATATTAAGTGGGTTTTTAATCGCATTCCAAATATGGATCTACGAAACTATTCCTATACTAGAAGGCAATATATGTACCAAGGTCGGAGATTATTGCCCAAATATACTAAATTGGACGTCCATGGTACATGGAAATGTATTGCAAAACTCAATATTGCAAAGGATATATTTGGTTGTCCAAATGTAAGTCACACGGTAGTGTATCTTCTTCCGTTTTATATATTTGTTATATACATCAATTTTCAAAACTATTTTAATGACATTGAATGCTATTCAATATATGTACGTAGTTGCAAGTTAGTGCTCTGACACCTACAATCATCGAGAGACAGAAGGCATATGCAAATGGTATATGTGACAATGTTGCTCATGCGCGTGTTGAAGACAGTGATGATGATTTCGAGGCTCCTGTTTTCAGGCGATCACCAAGACTAAATAGTTATCAAAAGGCTTTTGTCTCCAGTAGCTACAGTGTAACTGGAGTCGAAAAAGTTAAAAAGGCGTGTCATCGTCTCTTGTAAAACATCTTTAGATATATTATTTAACAGCGATAGACCATATTATTGTGATGATAAGTTTATATGTTAATATGATTTTTATATGTTAATATGATTTCATGCAGATTGTGGCTCGAACAGTTGTCCAAAACAACACTATTATACACAAGCCTAATATTGTTGTTCATGAATTTCGAGCACTTCACGAGCATGGTGGTATTCGAATGGAAAAGGTTGACCAACTACACATATATGTTTCCACAGTTATCATCGTACATTATTTGGATTTAAATTTTATCAATTAGTTTTTGTTTTTCTGTGATAATATTCTAGATTCTTACTGTAATTTTTTGAAGAATTTGGCACCTGCAAATGACGGGAACCATCAAGTATTGCATAATAGGGGTATCAATACAACAGAATCCATAGTTGAGACAGAACAAGAAGATACTCGTGTATTTAAGGGTGATGGAGTTAAGTGCAAGCTAATGAAACAAAAAACACAGATTCTGAAAAGGCAGGAGCTGTACATACAATCTGTGTCAAATCAGCATGTCCACAATGAAGCATCTAAAGTGAAAGTGTTCAATAATATTTTTCCTTATTAACAATTTAATTAATTGTATGATTATACTTTAAAACATCGCTAAACTTAAATTCGCAGCACCGATTCTCCAAGAAGGAGTTCATTAACACCCGATTCGATGCAATTTTGAGCACGTACGAGAAAATAGTGGCTGACCATTTTATTATCAAAATGTAATTTGTAAACCTCTTTGATGAGTTTAAAAAGACAATCGAGGATGGCCTGAAAGGTGTGTGTGATCAAGCAAATGCAGAACAGTAGTGGCAACCTATACATAACCAATTATGAGCTAATTCAAGCGATCAATCTTCAAAGGTTTGTTATGTATCATTACGTTTTATTAATTCAAAGGTTAATTGTGATCTATTCCATTCCCAAAAAATGACTACATGTCTTTTAACTTAATGCAAGGTTCGTGCGAAGAATAAAAATGTGCGACATTGCTGAGCAAATCTGAAACGTGATGTCACTAGCACTCAATGGGTTAACATAATTGGTGAGGGAGACATTTCATAGCTTAGACCTAGGAATTGATACCCAAACTAATTCTCATTCTCTTCTACTAGATGATGGACTTGTCTTGACTGAAGATGACATCAACATGATTGACAACAGTGTTGAATTAAAGGTTAGCATGACATCTTATTTTTTGTTACGTTTCAAATTTATTTCAACACTTCTAATTTTTTGTATATCCAAAACAAGCTTATTGAAATGGGCTCAAAAGAGGAAATTATTCAAGATGCATGATTGGAGTGATGTTGTTGTAAGTGTGATGACTTTTCAATCACTCGGTAACCTATTGGATGACTGATTGGAGTTCAGTGAAGAGGACTTTAGGAGTATCGACGAATCGGTTCAGAAGAATGGAAGCTCAATCATGAAAGGCAAATTGAAGGTTAAAATTGTCCTTTAAAAAAGTTGGAATATTAGTTTTTTATACATATAAACAACTCATAGAATATGAATTACGTATTCATTTTTATTTATTCTGGATACTATGACCCAATTTGGTATTTCACAGGCGATTACACTAATACCGTTCGTGGTGGAGAATGATTAAACATTTGAACATCTCCCGAAGAGGATTATCAAACCTTCTACATGTCTCCAATCCCCATACGTAAGAAGTTATTGTTCACAAGGAGAAATACTTCCAATTGATCCCACCATTTCTTTTCAATACAATTTTAGCTTAGATTCTCCCAGTCTACCGGATTATTTTGTCTTCGAGAAGTGGTATAGAAGATGACTCCGTCTTAGTAATAAGTAAGTGATTGACAGTAAACAATTGCACCTCACCACACTTAATTTATAATACTGTAATGACATTTCTATATTTATAAATGTGTAGGCTTCAAAATTTTCAAAAAGATGATCTGAAAATATCACTTGCAATGGATATTGGACCAGTTCACATGTCTTCTAAAATGTGGTGGTATGATCTGAAGGAGCTCAGAGTACCACTGAACAATGGGGTAATATTTTCTTCCTTATTGCATTTATTATTTATTTTAGAAAAGTCCATAATTGATAAAACGCATGATAAAATATTGAATCATATCGATGCTATGTTTTATTACCTAAGAATGATAATGAAGTTCAACGGTCTGAATAAAACAAGGGCCACATGTACATATTGTTTATTTGATTTCAAGATTAGATCCTTATTTGATCAATTCATGAAAGACAACATATTCATAGACAAACAGAGTTTTCTAAATGTCGTATATAATTGGCAACAAGATATGGTTTGGGAATAATTGGGGAGACATTGATCATGTCTTCATACCTATTTTTATGGATAAGCGCGCCCATTGGATATTAGCACATTTTGACATAGCAAACTGGCATCTGGATGTGTACAATTCATCTTTCAAAACAATTAGGGATGTAGCTGTACTGTATGTTGTAGACCCACTGCGCCACATTATTACCCATCTGCTTTGAAAAACTGAAGTGTTTAGTTATGGAACCCCAAATGCTTCTCTGTCATGCAGATTGTGTAAAGACATTCCGCAACAAACAAATGGGTAAGGTTTAATAATTCTAATGTTTCTAATTTTCTTTCCACTAATTCAATGATGAGTTTGTATGCTTTTTTTGTATATCTCAGTGGTGATTGTGGAATCTCTGGATGTGTACAATCCATCTTTCAAAACAATTAGGGATGTAGCTGTACTGGATACCATAGACCCACTGTGTACAATCCATCTTTCAAAACAATTTGGGATGGATACATTATCTCCCATCTGCTTCGAAAAACCAAAGTGCTTAGTTATGGAATCCTAGATCCTTCTTTGTCTTGCAGATTGTGTAAAGACATCCCGCAACGAACAAATGGGTAAGGTTTAATAATTCTGATGTTTCTAATTTCTTTCCACTAATTCAATGATGATTTTGTATGCTTTTTTTTGTATATATCAGCGGTGATTGTGGAATCTTTGTAATCAAGTATGCGGAGTACTTATTCGAGAAAAAGATAAATGATATGTCGAATAAATTTGATACCCACATGGCTCGATACAACATGGCCGTTCAACTTTACAAGTTTGCAATTGAAAAGCCCGATATACCCCTGTCAAAGTTGGCAAACTAGGGCACCTGTTATGGTTCAAGAATGATGCCGCAGTATGTTAAAGTAATATCTAAATTGCATTTTGTAATTTTATCGAAGGATTGTTGGTTTTAGGCATTTTCCAAAATCTGATCTGACATGGGTACTAGTTTTGTTTTGGACTAAGAAATATTTATGTATAAATAGTATATAATGTTTTGGAAGTAGAATGAAGTATGATCACACTGGAGCATCATAGTGATAGATGATGTAACATTCTTTATCCAGTAAAATGATGCCAATGTTAATTTTCTGGGCTTTTTGCGTTCATTTATGTTACACAGATAAATTCATGTTAACTTTGTGTTAACGTTGCCTCCCAATGTTAATTCTATTGTCCTTTAAGAAATCAAATTGTATTCATGTAATTACAATTTAGCACATGTTACTTCACATTCGAAAAAAATGTTTTTGTCGATACATATTCGTATAAATGTTTTTGCTGAGATGTATAAATTTTTTTTATGAATGTGATCATTAGATATAATAATCATTTTCTTATTAAGATTTGAATTTTGTTAATAATAAATACTCACCTTTTCGGACCTTTACGTCAATACATGATAGAACAATTCATTGATATTCAATCAATTTTATTCACAAATTACGATCAATTTTTGAAATGAACAGCCATATCCATATCTTGGGTTTGATGGCTGACGATAATTTCAAATACACGTGTCCCTGGGAATACTTGTAGTCTAGGCAATCTTATTAAACTTCTTTAGTATACAACACAGGAATTGGATCCCATTGTATTATGCTTGTAGCTTCAAAACCTTAAATATAATTGATTATCAATTATTACTGCACAATGATACCATCTATGAAAATCGATAAAACAAATACAAACATTCATTAACAAAAGAAACACACACACTCGCATCAATATGGATGTAATGTTACCAAAGCTTGACAATTATTCAACCATCAATATTGAAAATGTATTTGGATTTGAAATCCTCTATAAGACAAATAACACATGGACAATTATCCAATTTATTGTAGATTCAATGTATCAATACATCCCCCAACGTTTTACAGAAATGAAAACATTGATTGCAAATATAAAACAAATATTTGGCTGGTTGTCATCTATCTAATGACAATTCTAAACAAATTGATAGACTATAAACTTATTTCCAATAAACAATTTCTCCAAAACAGCTGCTCCACAGCTAACCTTTTGAAACCATTAACCTGCAATCATATTCATATAAGTATTAATAAGAACGAATTTAAAACAATAAGCAATTAATTAGAATCTGAAATTTTTACCTCCAAAACGTTACTAGATTTCTCATTTCTTTTTCGTTCTCGATTTAGGCGCTGGATTTTTGCATCTTCTTTGGTTGTGACCATATTCCATACAACGACTACATCTCAATGTGCTCTTGACCTCGGTCACACTACGTAGACGCTTGTCATGTGGCCTTCCAGAGCTTCTATTTGAAACAGGTGCTATAATCATCGTATTTTGTACGACTTCTGGTACATTCCAATCAGACTAATTACCAAGCAGTTATATTTTACCGCTATACGCCACAAGATACGACTCTTTGCTATAATAAGGTGATAAGTACTCATAGATTGACATGTTATTTTTACTAATGACTGCTACTGCATGTGGACATGGCATTTCATCTATTTGGAAACAGTTACAGGAACAAATTTTTTCATGAAGTCTCACCAAGTAAGACGTTCCATCATCGTTCACCTGATATGCACTATCGCTTGATGGTAACACATGTAAAATATTCAATAAAATATTGAAAATAATCAATATCACCATAAAAAAAATACATTCTATTTTACAATATTTTTGTTAAGATGATGCTTGTATCAGGTTTTTATATTCAAATATTAATACATAATTGTTATCATACCTCTAGACCCAATGATTTCATCAATCTATCTCTCATCATGCTCTCACATTTTGATCCAAGTCTTGTGAATGGGTTTTTGGCATCATTTGTATTCTTGTAGAACCACCTTTGTACTACACACCGCAACAACTTGAACAAAGCTTCTATTGAATTTTTTTTAGCTGATCTACTTACAGAATTCACTGATTCTACAATGTTTGACGTCATTGTGAAGAACTAGTTTGATGTCATATAAGCTCTTGACCACTTATGGTACCCCTACATCCTCCTGCATTCATATTGTAATATCACGTTAGTTAGTTTTCAGTATTATAATAAATTAGAAATAAATTAAAATCCATACTAACCAGATATCCACGAATACGCCCGTCAATCAAGTCTAACATTATCATTTGGATTTCAAATTCTGATACCGTGTATGCTCTCGCAGCAGCATTGAACGGTTTTCTTATGAATTTAGCATTTTTACCAAATTGCTTCTTTAAATTTTGATACAGATGATAACAACACACTTCGTGCATCGCACTCGGATACACCTTCTTGGCTGTATTTTCTATGCTACCGTGCCGATCAGAAATGATAACAAGTTTATCACATTGGCCGTATGCTTCTTTCAACCATAGCAAGAACCACTCCTACGAATAATTGTTTTCCGAATTACTAACACCGAAAGCAAGTATGAAAATATTGTTATTAGCATATTGTGTAGAAGCAGTGAATAGGGTTCCATTGTAACTATCTGTTAAAAAAATTCCATCAATTACTATAAAAGGTTTGCAATGTTTCCACTCTTCTAAACATGCCCCTAATGCCACAAAGCTAAACAAAAACTTGTTATCAATGTATATCTCTATGCTTGTATATGAGCTTGGATTCGTTTGTTTAAGCATATGATATACACCTGTAGTCTCCCATAAGATAGTTCTGGATCACCTCTTATTATTTCCAATACACGTTTACAAGCTCTCCAGTCTTTTTTTGTAACAAATCGATACCCCGTAATTTCTCATCATATTCCTAACAATATCAGCTTGTGTGTAAATCGCCTTTGCAGAGACATACTTGTATTTAATACAACTCGGAATCAACGAATAAATGGTTTGTTTGTGATCTCCCAGTGCCGCGTCCAAAGAGGATGTGTGACTGTTCTTTATATTTCTTATTTAGAATATCGTCGTCCTTATGATTATCAAAGCTCTGAGTCTCCATTTGCATGTGTCATCCAAACACTTTAAGACGTACTTTTTTCTTGTTTGATTTGTAAACTTTGAACTGAAAACGGTAATGAATTGCATATAGTGATATGCTTGTTACCAAAAAAATCCTTATTTCTGTAAACGGCATTCACCTTGACACCCTCAATACTAGGACGGAAGATTATATCACACTCAATCTCATTAGTGATTTGATTAGGATATTTCATATATTCACCTATTGCAGATCCCATTTCTTTGATAGATGGCAAAACAAGATTCGAGAACGTATCTAAACAACCATTGCTAGAATCATGGGTCATAATATAGAGATATGTAATATTATCAAATCCTGGCAATTCATTACCCAAGCACATCAGATTGTCGTTATTGGGAGCTACATTTTCAATATCTACACACAGTAGGAACTTTGTCAAGTCCAGATCAAGTTCGAACCATCGTAAAACTACGAAGAATCCCACTCACCATCAAAGTAAACCAACACACTTATCGATCCCATAATTGTAACATAAATTATACATTTGATGTGTTAATCATTGCCAAATAAATTACATGCTGATCCATATGTTTTCCAACCATATTAACAGATTGCATAACCCATATCATGGTCTCATTCAGTAACAATGAAGACTATAAACATAGTTTTGTTCCAATTTTTTTAGGACAATATAATTTGAACTCTTATTTAACTCAATACATATTCATTAAAAATTCACCAAAATGTAGGGAATTCTTTATACATACAAGTTTTTGTTACTACAATTTCGCATATATGATAAAAATATGTAGTCCCAAATATAATGAACAACTAACAAATTAGAATCTAACAAAAACAGTCACTTGAATATTATTTGTTTCCACGTTATGGACAATATAATATATCTTTCACAATGCAGTTTGAATGTTTGTATGAGACATTACTAAAAAAGAGAACATTGGGGACGGTTCAAAACCGTTCTCCAATACTACATATCCGTCCCCAATATATATTGAGAACGACAACTAAAACCGTCCTTGTAAAGAGTGTTGCGATAGTATCAGGGACGGTTGTAGCGATGGTTAGACGAACGTTGAAAGAAGTGTATGTATTCGCGACTATAAATTATCGTCCATATTGAGGTTTCTTTGTTCGATGCCTTTCAACAATTTGTCACGTATTCTAACCGTTCTCAATTATCCCATATACCATTGTTTTCAAGATACCCTTCTTATTAGGGATCCGCAAACCGTCCTTAATGTTGTTAATTTTTTTTATTTTGATCATTACAGTACATGTGCACCTGTAGTTACACAATTCCAAATCTACAAATAAATTACAGCAATTCTAATTTATAAATCACACCAAAAAAAATAAGTCATTAAAATATAAAAAATAATAACCATTCCACATCCACAAAATATGTAACAGTTCTAAACATATACTGCTTTCAAGTCAATATGACATCTACCTAAATTCAATATATAATTCAAAACTAACATATTCATATCCATATATATTTAGAAATCTAAAATAAGATCACGCACGTTCGATTTTCAATTCAAAATAACATTAGCCTGCATTCCATTTAGAGATTTAAAGTTTCATATCTTCATCTGTGCACAAAAAACTATATATAAGATCGTGCACATTCTATTGACAAGCCAAAATACCATCTACCTTTGGATCGTGTCCAAATTCCTCTACATGCATAGCTATCTTGTTAGATATTTGCAAATACAATAGTACTTCATATTAATAATAGAAATTAAACAATATATCACTACAAAAGAGTGTCCACTCGAAAGATAATAAATGAACTATAAATAAACTAAAGTTGCACAACAGGTGAAGCATATATCCAATATACTTCTACGAATACCAAATGAGTTCAAATTTTACCAAAATTTAAGGTCTTCAACACTCCAATTCTTTAGGAATTTCACCCGTAATTTGATTGTTTCCAATTCTAAGTCTCACTAGGGAAGTACATAATAAACTTGTGTGGTTTAAGGCATAATTAACTGAGCATAAAAGTGTCAATTCGGAGTTGCTCAAGCTCTGCTCCTTTAGGTAAGAGACCAAGCTTGGAACAAAATGTACACATACCAAGCTCAAGCAGTTTATTCGGCGCATCATTTTCATGAAAATGATGTTACGATTTCAATCAATATAATATACCACAACATATATACCAGAATATTGAAAGACCCATCCATATTCCTTTGGAAACAATGAGCAAGAAACCACTCATTCACATTTGTATATGGTTGTATACAAGTACTGAAATAAAAGAAACCACTTATGTCAGTATTTTATCATCAATCTCTTTATGTCAATATTTTTTTTGGTAATATGTTCTTACCAATTTAAATTTGTTTAACTGCAGATATTTTTCGAGAACTTGGACTCTAATATTACTAAAGAATATCTAAGACATGTTTTTGGACATTATGGACAACTACTTCATGTAAAGATACCAGCAAGCAAACGATACGGGATTGTTCAATATGCTGATAGGTAAGTGAGAATACTATAATGCCTGTTTCTACCCTTAGTTTAAATACCAAGAAATTGAGTATAAAATAATTTCTTATGCTTTTTTACATTTGTAATAACAAAAGATGTTTCTACCCTCTATTCTATTTTCCTTGTCACCCTCCACCCAAAGAAAAAAAAAGACCGTCTTTCTTATGTTCATGTGTTCTTTCCTTTGTCCATTTTTGCCCATATACTTATTTGATCGTTAACATTTGTGGATGCCAAGAAAATGATGAAGTACTTCCAATGGTAAGATAAGAATCAAGACAAATTTCATCTATTAATAAAATTTGAACAATAATTCACATAGTAGACCCATAGCATTAGCATTCTTTAGTAGATGACGATATTAAGGATAAGTTCCACGGATTCTCTGATTTCAAATTATACATTTTCTTATTGAGAACCATTTGCTCTAGATTCTATGATACACTTCTCATCTTCTTTCTACAAATTCAAAACCGTGAATTCCACAATGATGGCTCTTTCTTATATATAACCACTAAATTAATCTATTATTTATTCCTTTATCTATGTTTACTAATACTACATGCACATCTAGTCGCTCGTCATTCCATTTACCCAAATGCAATTAATAGCACAAATTGATAAAATATGTAAACAAAACCTATGATCTAAGCCTCACAAATCAAAGGTTATGAATTGTACTATTTCAAGAAACATAAGAGCTTAATACATTACGAGAAGCAAAACTGATATTTCCAAAAAAAATACAAATGCAATCATAAACTACACTTCAGATGAAATACTAGATTATAACACTATTCATTCCTTAAAACTTAATACATGCAGTGTTGTCTTAACTAGTCAAAAAAACATGACATATTCTAAATCTCAAAAATTGCAGGTCAACATGCAAAAAGAAAACAAAGAAAAAATAGAGGTAACATGCAATAATTCTAAATATTTGAGAATTTTAGCCACTATTTTTATAAATACCATTACAAATCATCAAAAGATCACTAAAATCATAGATACTATGATCCTAAATGTCAAAGTTATGCAACTTAGCAAGTTATTAAATTTGTTCTGTTGACTGCATTGAGAACAACTTTGCAAATAGAACATCCCATATGCAATGATGGCTCTTTCTTATCTATGATTTCTTGTTTCTGTGGATTTGTCAATAGATGTTCATGATTAAATTCAACTTCATAAACCATCATTGCATAACAGCACCAGGGACTACTTGCCATGCATATGTACAAGATATATTAAGGAACTTGAGCTATATTTATCCTGAAGCTCTGGGAAATGTATTTTTCCCACATACACGTGAAAATGTAATACTCATTTGGTTTATAACTTAATTTTTTCAGCCCGAATACTCTTATGTGGATGGTGATGGAACTATCCCTTCTGAATCGGCAAAGGTACAAATCTTTACTTTTTTGAATTGATGTTCTATCTAACTTGACAAGTAGTCTACCATCATGATATTTCGACATTTCTCTACATTAGTCTCTGTTAGTTGTTTATTAAGAAGAATTCTAACATAATATATAGTGAAGTTCATATATCATGCATGTGGGAGTTTTAAACAGTATCTCAAGTTGGCAATACTCTATTTTATCTTCAATTTATGACTTAGGTTGCGACCTAGAGAAAGAGAAAGATAAGTACACCACTTACTAATGGTTACATTGTATGGAAGAATTGGGAGATGAAGTTGAATTCCTTGGTACTTGAGTGTATTGCTACAGGTGCTACAATGAAGTAATAACAACTTAATGTTGTACATAAACATATTCACTAATGATAGTGTTAAAATATAACATAGGTAAGAAATTTTCGTACTCTATCAAGAAGAAACAATCGAAAATATCTCCTAATCATTGCAAATTCATCCATAGTAGCCTTCAATGAATCTTGTAATGTATTTGTAGTGCTTTTAAGATCAGAACATTGTTGCTACGTGTTCTTTAATTCTTTTTTTGTGCTTTTTAATTCTTCTTCTACATCCACTACATTCTCCTTCAAGCTTCTAACCTCTGCATTATCTCTATTAGAGGTAGTGTTTGAAAATTCTCCTGGAAAGGTTGCTCTTCCAAAACACCACTTCTGACCTCGGCTATCAAGTCCCATGACTTGGGCGAATATGTTGTCATGTCTGATGGAATACATAGATGAACCCTCCTCGATTGCCTTGTTAGCCAACTCTTTCATTTGGTCCTACAAAAATCCAAATTCAAATTACATTAACATAAATATGTTTTAATATAAATGTTGTTCAATAAAAAATATAAAGCATTAACTACAATATTCAATACCATTTTTTCCTTAGCTAATCCATTGATCGGTGTCTTATCTTTTCGAGTATGAGTCTTCCTGAAGATTTCTAACCGAGTTGCTGGTGTGCCCGAATGTGCATCTCGCTTTGGATCTTCTTCTATCTGTTAGAATATGAAATAAACATAAACAACTTAAGTATTGAAATGATGTTTGAAGTTTAGTCTTACCTCAACCGCATGCCTCATAAAATTCTTTGAACCTCCAGTATGCATTATTTTATGCCTCTTGCGATTTAGGATAATTTTTCTTGCTTTTACCTAGATAAAAAATAATTTAAACTTTAAAAAAATCAATAAATAATGCTAAAAAGTAACAATGTGTGATTATGTATATTAGAACCTACAAGGGTTTCAGGATTCTCCCAGTACTCTACCAGCATCGTCCATTGATCCTTGGGCACCTTATCTGGGCTGTTGGCAATTTGATCTTCCCTAGTGGCAAAGGGAGTAAAATATTCTCTTTTCAGATCTCCCTTTTCATCCTTCTATGCTGTGTTGAGTTGCTTAAGGACATACTTGTTGTATTCATATGGGAAGTCAAATGGTTGCTTAAATTAAGAAAGAAAAAAGTAAGAAACATTAGTCTTGAAATTATCCAATGATCGTTGATAATTTAAAGTCCAATTACAAAGCAAAAGATATATATATAATACAGTTTGTAATTACCTTGATTTCCATCATTACTCTATTATTATATTCAATATCCACCAATGGCCATTTAAGAAAGTGAAATGGCAACAACAGATTCGTGTCCCTTCCTAGATGCCTGTCCAAAGCAGACAACTCACTTGAGTTTAGATCAATTGCAACCCCATCCCAAAAAGTAACTGGGAGTTTCTCCACTCGTGTTTCCCCCAAGAACGCCAACTTGACTTTTCCTCGAACATTTCTAGGAGCAACTTTCCGTTCTTCAGTCACTTACGTGCACACTTGTAACAAGAATTGATTAGATAATCTATTTAAATTACATATAATTGAAATATAGAAAAACACATACGAACATTTATACTCTATTATTTCGAGATATTATTAACTAAAATAACAAAAAGACATAGCAGAAATCACTTCGTAGAATATCAATTAGAGTCATTTAAAGTTTGTTTGTCCCAGTCATAAAATTGAGGATACAATTAAATAATAAAAATTTTCCAAAATTATCACATTCAAGTATTACAACTAGACCAATCGTTTAATCGAAGTTCATCTTCATCTTCATCCAAAACTTCATCTTCATCATTAATGAAATCTATGCAAGTATCTGTTTCAACATCATATATTGGTGGAGCGCCATCAACATATCCTCCAACAACATCATTCCTCATCAAGTTGATATTATCATCTTCAACATCATCACTTAGGTTTCCATTCCCATAAAGATCATTATCAAATTGAATATCATCTTGTCCACCCAAGTCATATGTGTCTCTAGGCTTAGTCTTCGTTACAGCATAACAATATGGGTATGTTGGATCCTGAACATAAAAAACTTGTCTAGTTTGAGATGCCAACACATACGATTTTTCTTTTTTCGATGGTAAAAGATGTGTAAATTTACAAGAGTAAACCCAAGCTTATCAACTTTAATGCTTAAACTAGTAGTAACATCCACCCAATCACACTTAAATAGTAAAAATGTGTGACCCAATGGATATGAAACCTCAATTATGTCAATTAAACCCCCATAATATGCAATCTCCACTTCAACTGGCCTTCAGCCTTTTGAACTCACATAGCTCATCACGGTTGCATTGACCACAATACCACTATTTTGGGTTGTAGATCCATGATCTCTACCAACAGTTTTGAAATGAAACCCACCAACTGTATAACTAGTGAATCTTTTCGCTGTTGCAAAAGGAGCTTCAGCAATCACACCAAGCTCTATATGAATTGATTGTTTAGTTTTGTTTTCTATTCTAACACTCCTTAAAACCATCATGCAAATTCATTTTTGTGCTTCTTTTGGATCTCGTGAACAGGCAATTTTCGGTTCAACATTTTCAAAAGGTGATTGTGCCTTCTACATAGAAAATATTCATATTATTCATGGAATATAAAGAAAATAAGTAGTTGAAGACTATTATTTACATTAAATTATACACTCTTACTTTGTATAGGTAGAGATGTTATCATTATTGAACAACACATAGTCATGCATCTGTTTCCTCTCTTTTTGGCTAAGCATGAAACCTTCAACACTGCTAATATGACTATATTCCTTATACCTAGAAGGCCTATTTAGTCGTGTCTCAACATACTCTAAGTACCTCCTCACAAACGCAAGGCACTCTTCTATCACATATCCCTCTGCAATAGACCCCTAGGGACGAGCCCTATTGCGCACATATTTCTTCAGTGTACACAAGTATCTGTTATCACATAAGAAGGTTCACAAGAATAAATAAATCATAAAGATACTGGATCAATTAGAAATGAAATAAAACACCAAATATATAATGAATACCTTTCAACAGGATATATCCAACGATTCTGCCTCGGAAGCTAAATGGATGGGCAAGTGCACCATAATGTCGAAAAAAGCTGGTGGAAATCTCTGCTCTAAATTGCAAAGTATGAGTACAATGTGTTCTCCTAGCATTCAAAAATCCTCAGGCCATGCTATATTGGAGCATACTTCACGAAAGAATGCACTTAACTATATTAATATAGAACTAACCTTTTTCGGCAATGTCTTTCAAACATCCAAGGGCAAAAATTGTTGCATAATGAAATGCGCATTGTGGCTCTTCAAACCAGATATCTTACCTTCTTTGACTTTTATGCATTTTGCAAAATTAGAAGAATAACCATCTGGAACTTTACACTTTTCAAAACCATGCAAAAAGTTTGTTTCTCAATCTTATTCATGGAGTAGCATGCTGGTGGAATATAATACTTTTTCTTATCCTCCTGCCAATTTGGGTGAAGTTCATGCTTGACCCCATTCATTGTAAATCTAATATTGCCTTTAAACCGTCATTGGATTTTCAGTTAAGATCCAGAATAGTATCAACCACATTATCATACAAGTTCTTCTCAATGTGCATTACATTTAAATTATGTTTAAACAAAATGTATGGATAATATGGCAGCTCACTAAGAATAGTCAACTTCTTCCAATTATCTGGCCACTCTGTTGTTCGGGTATTTTTCTCCGCGAACTATTATCGTCTTCAGGAACCTTTCCAAATGTGTTTGGAATACTTTTTAATTATTCTAATATATGCATCACTATTAGTGGGGTTAGAGCTTGTCTCATTTCAATATCTCTATCGAAATCTTTCTTTAGTCGGCAGAACTATAATCCATAGGTAAGAACCGACAATGACCTATATACATTGTTTCTCTCCATTTTTTAAATACTTATTGCATGTGTTATTATGGCATGATAGGCATGCCAAGTATCCCTTCGTGCTCCAACCTAAAGCATTACCACGCCTGGGAAGTCACTAACGGTGTATAACACAGCTGCATACATCTTGAACATTTTCTTTGTTGACACATCATAAGTGTCCACCATTTCTTTCCAAAATTCTCTAAGTTCGTCTATTAAAGGTCTCATGTAAACATCAATATTGTTACCGGGGCTTTTACGACCAGATATAAGAAAAGACAAGATCATGTGAGGTTGTTTCATACACAGCCATGGAGGTAAATTGTATGAGATAATTACCACGGGCCACGTGCTGTGCGTGGAACTCATGGTTCCAAATGGGATAAAGCCATCGCTTGCTAATCCAAGTCTCACACTTTTTGGATCTGTAGCAAAAATTGGGTATTTCTCATCAATGTGTTTTCAAGCTGGTGTGTCTGTTGGATACCTCATTATCCCATCTTTAGTGCAGTCATCTTCATGCCATCTCAAGCCGACTGCAACTTTAGATGAGATGTACAAACGTTGGAGCCTCGGTATCAATCAGAAGTGACGAAGAATCTTTGCTGGTAAATTTTTCTTTCTAATACCACTCTCCTTAATATATTTTGAATCCCCACATACGGTGCATTGTTCAAGTTTGGAATTCTCCTTCCAAAATAATATACAATCATTTGGACACACATCTATCTTGTTGTAACCCAAACCCATATATAAAATAATCTTTTTGCTATGTGTGAATTTTTTTGGCAAAGTACACCACTTAGGAAATGTCTTTCTTAATAAGTCAAGCAATGAAGTAAATATCTTATTGCTAATGCCACCAAGGAATTTGTGGTGCCATATTTAAAAAGAAATGACAGCTTCGTGTAAATTTTGCACTTTCAATTCTTCTACCAATTTGTAAAAGGTACTTTCGATTCTTCTACCAATTTGTAAAATTGGGTAGCACTACCATCACTAGATATACCATCAGTTTCTTCTGCCACACCATCCGTATCTTCATCTACGACTGGCCTCTCAAACATATCTCACAGTATATCAATTATGTAGTCACGATCACTACCATCACTATATTCACCATATTCACCATCAATTGTATCTATAGTGGTTTCGGGAGTAAGTGTTGTCTTAAATTTCTCCCCATGAAGATGCCACACCTTGTAATTGCTCATCATCCCCCTACATATCAAATGTTCAGAGAGTATTTCTTTGTTTACATCGTTCATGTTTTTACAGTCAATGCACATATACGTTACTTTGCTAACACAAACAAACCCATGAGCAAAGGTGTGCTCTATGAATGCTTTAAGTCCATCATCAATTTTCTTAGTACATGGATACATATAAACCCAACTTTTATCCATTGTATTCTGTAAATCGATAACTAAACCACAACAAAAATGTTAAAATCTTCACATAGGCATTTATGAGAGAAACAAACACTAGATTATAAAATTAAAATAAAGATGATGCTCCAAGATAAGAAACAAAAGATGACAAGTTGACAACTATCTAAAACTTTGGGATACAAATTTACTAGTTTAGTCCAAAAGTACACAAAGAACAGTTGGGATCATTATATAATGCAAAAACAACTAATGATAACAAACGGTCGGCTAAAATAGGAGAACATATGATCCTTTTCACAATTGAGCAATAATGGGCAGCATCTGTATCAGGTGCTACTGCATGCATCTATCTTTTATACCCCAACTCAAACATACAGACACACACACTTCCTCACTGTAAATGCAAATAAAAAGCCCTTCCCCATTTTTGGTACAAGGGTTTATCCGTTTTTCACACATATAAAGCTTTACTTTGAGTTTACAATGACACTCTTTTAAGCAATAAATATCACGACTTTACAATCAGTAAAGCTTAAAATGGGTGAAAAATTGTACCACAATTGACCAATAACAGCCTACAAACTAAACTAAATGGGATTAATAACTTCTATATAAAACTAACATTAGCTAGGATCTTTGTACTTGAAAGCTGTTGAAGAAATTCTATCTTCACAAGTTAGTTGATCAATTATAGATGTGTTTATGTTGATAATGAATTGTCAAAATTACGTAAGACCGAGTGCATGCACCCCGAAGATTAACAAATTAGAATAAGTTTAGAACAATGAATAAGCAATAATTGAAACAGATTACAAAAAATAAAGTGAGAAAGGTACCACAAGATTAGATGTTAGAGGATATTATATCTTGCACCTCCAGAGGCAAAGTTTAGACCTGTTATGAGATCTTGAGCTTGCAACAATGTATCAAGGCATGTAGGCAGAAGAAATTTAATTCTCAATTCTTCAGCTGAAATGAAAATATTAATGAAATTTAGTTTAGAAGTGAGGATAAATGACTCAAAACTGCTGGAATTGTATCATTTTCAGGTAGTTTAATCACTGATTCACCAATACAAACATGAAATGAAATAGAAACACTTAACAATACAAAAAACTAGTTCCAAGCAGAAGAACTGTTTTGCTATTGACCATCTGTATAAACCAATTAGTTGGAAAAATTTCATGAAAGATTTAAACCAATTCTTGTATAAACTAATTTATCATCGGTCAAGTAAACAAGAAATTCTTGTTTTCAGAAGAGAATTATGAAATGAGAACTCTGTATAAAGAAAAACCAGGGAAGACATTAATAATTTTTATTAAATTCACATTTTCTCTTACGAATTAAACCAATACAATTGTCCCATTTCGATAGTAATGCTCCTACTGCACTAAAATCTCTATGGAGTAACAGAAAAAATTTCAATTTCACAATCACAAAGTCTAAACTTTATACAACAAGAATGGGATTGAAAGAGCCCAGGTTGAGAAAGAGTGGAAAGAGACGAAGGAAAGAGACAAGGAGAGAATACCTGGCTGAACAGCGACGGTGCTGGAACTTCTGTAAACGGAGAATTACTTGGCTGGATGTCACTGCTCTTTTCCTTCAATTATTCAATTCGTATGAACAATTTTTCACGGTAGTTAGGGCACGCCTGAGAGAATGAGAGAGAGGAAATTGTATTAGAAATTCTTTTCACCCTAGACAATTTGGCCCCTACAAAAATTTTGGTTAAAATTATGGGAGGAAACTTTAGCTCCAAAATTTTCACTCATTAGGGACGGTTTTGTTTGGAAACGTATGTCCCCGATAAGATTATTTAGGATGTTTTACACAATAGTTCCCTTACATTTTTCCGCCAAAAATTGCAGGCGCAATTAAAATATTTTCCGTGACGGACCTAACTGTCCCATATAATCTATTTTTGGGGACAAATATTGTAAAAACTGTCCTTGCTGACATAATTTTTGGGATGTATGTTTCTAAACCATCTCTAATAAATGATTATTGGAGACGAATTTTTTAACCGTTCCCAATAATGCGTACCCAAAAGTCAATTTTTTAGTAGTGAGAGAATCTCATAAATGGCGCAATTCAATCTACATTTATTTCGTTGATAAAAAAAAATTTCAAAATATCTCCACCACATAGATCTTACTAGACAGTTTCGAGATTTTTGCTTATTTCATATGATTTGGTTTGCAAACTCAATTTGGTTTCTACAACACCATATTGAGTAATTTACATCAATTATATTATCCCATTCAATGTTTCTGTATCACAATATAAGTAATATTCATTTAATATTTTAATAAGAATAATATAATCATTAATCAATAAGAACACACAAAAAGTGAAAACCACAATAGTCTACATATTAATGAGATTTTACTCTTAAGAGTTCAATATTAAGAGGTCTTGCCAAAAAAGGAAATGCTACGGGTTGACTTGATAATATGATTAAGGGTTTTTTTTTTCATAAATAAGTCACTTTTTAAAAATAATTTCAAAATTGTTGTAAAATTATAAGATAATTATTGATAACTATTTAGACTTATCAAGATACTTAGTCTTATCAGTATATTTAGATAAACCTTGTTTGATTGTATCCAAATATCTTTGTAACCTACTTTGGAATCCTATAAATATAAGTCCACATTTATAATAAAATATACAATTTATTTCGCATCTCTTATATTTTTCTTATCTTCTTTCTCTAATTTCATAACACGTTATCAGCACGAGGTTCTAGCCTACTCAAGTTGGAGTTCTAACAACGATCCTTCTCATATCGCATATAAAAACTAAAGTCAGATTTATTCGGAGAAGGTATTAATTCATTTTTTTTATGTTTATATACATGATAGTGGCATGAATATTTCCAAATTAATATGGTACAATTTTATTATTATTATTATTATATTACTGCAAGATGAGTATATCATACAATAATCAGAAGTCAATTGTGCTGGAAGAATTATTTGCTTTGTCAAAATCAAAAAAATTAATGGCATGCTCTGAATTTCTTTCTGAACAATTGATTAGTTTCTACCAGATTGTATTAAAATACAACTAAAAGTTCATACATATTCAAAAGCCCACATCAATTATGTATTTTATGAAATTTGAAAAATGCTAAGAATAATATTTTTTCAAATATATGTCTGCTAGTTGCTGATTTTCACTCTTGATCTTACATTTGAAGAGTTACATTTTTACATATTAATTCATGTGCAATCATACTTTTGTTTTTTATCTATATAATGATAGTTGCAAATAACACTAATAATATCTATTCATTACTACAAATTTTGATAGCCAGAATATTATGTTGTTTTTCTAGAAGAAACGCAGTTTTACAATTTTATCAATATTATAGAAGAATATTGTATTATATGTCACAACCTAACATATAAATATTGTAGAAGAATATTTTATTGTTGCTTCAGAATAAGCAAAGCTTTATATTATATTAATATTCCAGTAGAATATTAATTGTTCATGAATAGTCTAATTTTATAAGATATAATATTCTATAAGAATATTATAATATTGCTCTTGAAGAAGCACAACGTTATATTCATATTCTGGCAGAACATGACTTGTTCCTGAAGACTATAATTTATATAATTTAATATTAAACTATTTGTTTCTGAAGAACAAATTTTTATAAAATTTCATATTTTAATATAATTTGTTGTTTCTCTTGAAAGAGCATAACATTATATTAATATTTTGACAAAATATTATTTACTCCCGAAAAAGTAATATTATAAGATCATTTAATTAAATATTGTTGCGAACCCGAAGTTCGTTAATCCAATAAATTTTATGTTTTGATATGTTTAGATAATTTAAATTTCAGATATGGCGACAATAGTCACATACATATTGTACATACATGCATCATGAATCCCTGAAGGAAAAAGACAAGAATGATGAAACAAATATTATGTTATTCATTTCTTTTAATTTGTACTACACAAATATTGGTACAATTAAACAAGTACTATGTTGAACCAGAAGTTCAATGTCCTAAAATTTTATTGATTGACATTTCCGGTTAGACTATCCCGGATCAATATGATGTGAATTATTAATGAGAATATCTATTGAAAACCATAAGATTTTCAATATAATGAATTCTCACGTGATACTTGTTCTCATGATATATAAACCAGTAGACATTCACTAGATAAAATCGAGACTGAATTCCCTACATTTCTGAAAATTATTTAGGGTGATTTATGGGGCCCCATCACCCTCCATGTTGACCATCTATATATTATTTGTATCTGATAGATACATCTATTAGATAATTGTATGGTGTTATTATTGACAACTTGAAGTTTACAAGATTACTTGCTCAAATATTAAATTATGAGCATAATTTTCAAATTATACACCCAAGACGATGATGTGTCTTGTCAATACTAGTGAGTCTAAATCTCAAACTTTTAATAAATATGAGTTGAGATGATTTTAAATGGTTTAGAAATATTATTTTTCAACGCCTCCAATTAAATTCTAAACCATTACTATTGAGAACAAAGCGCTTCCCATTTTTGTCTAGGGAATGCTATTTTATATGCAAAAATATTTATACGCATCATGCCAACATCAAAGTTACCCATGCTATAGTTGACTTATGGTCAGAGCCTAATATTATCCATCTAATGAATTTTTTATAGTGCAATATATGTATAATCGGTCCACCATAGTGCATTGAGATGGGCTTTGAAAAATGTTGAGAATACATGTTTAGTATGGAACATTATAAAATATCTTAAGTCCTAACGGGTGATATTTTATAATTCGATTTTTCGAATGTCATTTTGATAAGACAGTTTCCTCAACATTATGGGAGATAAATTAAGTAGCTGGAAAGAATACATAAAAATGCTGTATATTATATTTTCTAGATCCTTGCACAAGACAATATGAACCAGAAGTTCGACAAATAACTCATTTGTAAGTTATACAATTGACAGATGCATTTACTAACCAAAGAGATTAAATCAAATCTCATATACCAGCTCTAAATGCTCCAATTTATATTAGTGTCCTTGAAGGACAATCTATTAACATTATATCAGGTAAATTAATGACACGTCTGAAGAGTGGTGACATTTGATTCCAAAAAAATTCTCAAATAAAAAATGGAGCCAATTATAAAGATGGTCCTATTGAGAAGGTGCATACTCTTGGAGTGTATATAGACATAACTAATTATAAAACCCCAGAAGAGGTTCAGCTAGCTGAAATAATAAAACGAAAAGATCTCGTTAAGTTATGTCGTTATGAGAAAGAAATGGATTCAAAAATAAATATTGTTGACAACATTATTGTACATAATGAAGCACTTCATATTATAAAAGGTAGCAAGGATATTGAAAGAAATCTGTCAAAGAATAAATTGACCAAATAAAAGGAAGCAATCCAAATAAATTGAACTGACTAGAGAAACCTGAAGTTTCTGGACCTGTAGTCGGAGCACCTAAAGGTGTGTATTTTTGCGAAAAAGAAATGGAAAAATGAAGTCGTAACATGTAATGCACGACTTTTAACATTATGAATTTCGCAAAAACTTATGTAAAACAATCATAAGTTGATATCTTGTTAGTCTGTCAATACATGACATATATGCATATAATGAATATTGTTATAACCAACTCATCTGACATAACTAATAAAACAATGTATATAAATCCCTGGAGGATTTAATATGCCTGAAGCATATAGTTCAACTTTTCGAGAACTCAATCGATCAAAGTATAGATCTGAACTAATATTATAATGAGGGGGAGTAAATACGCATTGTACTCTTTTCCTTGACTGAGGTTTTGTCCCATTGGATTTTCCTGGCAAGGTTTTTAATGAGGCAATTTGCATAGCGTATTAAAAGAATTATGTACTCTTTTTCCTTTACTATGATTTTTTCCCACATGGTTTTTTCCTAGTAAGGTTTTAATGAGGCATATTCTTTGTGTAAATGATATCCAATTAGAAGTGTTTTAATTCTTATAGTTATGGATGTTTATAACCTACAAAATATTTACTTTCATCATAACCCTATAGTTATACTCCTGTATATTATAAAGTGTATATGAGACCCTTGTAGGGAACAACAACAAGATCTATTTTTAATAATAGCATCAGACCATCATGTTGATTACAGTCAACCATAGATAGTGTATTAAGATGATATTGATGGAGGTTATAACATGGAGCACATTTCACCAGAATTGTTTTATACAAATTCTAAGAAGATAGCGACATTGAAGACATTGGCGTACAAGATATAGATAGCTCGATACAAACTTTTTTCATTGAGTGAAATCAGGAGGAGTAGTTGTACTCTTTTTCCTTCGCTCATGTTTTGTCCAACTGGGTTTTCCTGACAAGGTTTTAATGAGGCAGTATTTGAGTACTCCAATTTTTGATAATTTTTTTCTTTCTATTGGTATTTTTGTCCAATTGGATTTTTACCAAATAACGAGCCAGTTATTGTGTAATAAGTCATTCAAGTGGGAGTGTTGTAAAATTATAGATAATGATGAATGACTATTTAGTTGTATCTAGATGTCTATATAGTTATCTACTTACTCCATAAGAGTGTATTCTAATCAAGTTGTAACTCCCTTTAGAACCATATAAATAAGGGTCATTGTTATAGTAAATTAAGACACTTGAGTTTTAACTCTCTCTATTCGCTTCTCTCTTTTTCTCTACTTTTCTAGTTTCATAACAAACAATATAATATTTTTAAAACAAATTAGTTAAGTTGATAACATTAAAATTATTTCTAGATTAAAAATCAGTGGATGTAACTTCTCTGGCCCAGTTGGACTTTGCTAAATGAACGCAAGAAATATCTCCTTGACTTAGAAAGCAAATTCCAGGAAAATTAGCTATAAGTCAACCTTCTTGAATGTTAACCATCAAACGAAAATTCACAAATTACTGACCTTTGCAAAACTTGGTTCCTTTTTTACCATAATTTCCGCCTTTTTAAGTATTTATAAATTATGAGTCTTACGGAATGTATGAATAATAAGTAAATAGTAAGTTAAGTGTCCTAAAAAAATGTGTGGATAAAAATTATATTTGATCAAATTAAAAAAAAAAAAATTAAACTTTGTCAAACATGGGTTAACTAATGACTTGAATTTTGAATTGTCTTAACATGGGTGAAATGTCGAGAAAGAGAATTATGCCCTTCTCCTTCAAAACTGGACTGTCATTCACCGTTTTTTCTTTCGATAGTTATCTCATTAACTTTTAAGACTATACTTTTCACTTTTAAAGTGTCTCTCTCTTCTGTAAAATAAAATCAAAATTCATCAAACCTAGAAAAACCTTGAAAACGAGACGCATTTGAATATGATTAGATTGATGAAAGTATTTAGGACCAAAACAAAGATTCTCCCTGTATCCCACCCCCAATATAGCGACCTTTGAGGTCCTATATACATTTTTCTGAATTAAGTCTTAACAAGCTCACGTCATTCTAACAATGGTAGTGACTATTTTAGTATACGAATGTGACAAATTTTATCGATTTTTCTTTTGTGAGTGCATGTTTTGATAAGCTTAAAGATTTTAAAACTAAGAAAACATAACATGTCCTATATAATATTAAATTTTAACTTACAATAGACATAATGAAAATCAAGAAAAAAAAATGACAATAAAAAAAAAAAAAAGCAAATAGGTGGCTAAAGTATCAAAACTCAAAAGTGCACCCCCACCCCACCCCACCCCACCCCACCCCACCCGCCGCCGCTGGGGTTGGCAGAAACACCCATCAATGGATGCCAAAAATCATATACTAAAAGTAATAACTTCATCATTTGCACACAATATTCCGGAGCTGTTGTGTAGCCGTGACAATTTCCATGGAACAATTCATATCAGTAGACTTCTTCTTCTTTAACACCTTCATTAGCTCCACTTTCCCACTGAGTTTTGATTGGCTACTAAGCCTCACAACACCAGAACTCAAATCATTTCCCAGTTGAGTATTCGCCGCCGTGGTGTTGGCCAAACTCAACTCCACCACCGCATTAAACTTCCTGGTCGACCTCGCTTTGGCCTTCGCCTTCTGCACCACCACCTCGCCAACCTGCGTGAGGCCGTGGAAGAAATAAACAGTGCTGTTCTGATACTTGAAGTGCCCGAAATTCGTGTTCTTGACTCCAAACTCTGCATTCATCCTTAAACTAAACGAAGGGTTTGTTGGTGTTCCAACGTCAAAGTTCTCGAACGTCGCTGAACTCACGCGAAACTTCGGGGTTTTGATTTTCATAACAGTTAGGGCAAAAAGCAGTATGATCCCAGTTTGAAAAACTGCAAAGAGAACAATATAAAGTAAACATTTCATGCGTTTCTTTTTGCGTAATTCTCTTGCATCATGGGATGCTGATTCTGTGTCACTTCGTGCATAGCCATTTGCTGCAGGTGCCAAACGGTTTGGTGATTGCTGCTCCTTATTCTCTGCCATCAAATCAGATTATTTGATAAAAAAAAAAAAATACTTATTCTCTCTATTCTTGCCTTTTAGGTTTTTTCAGTTTGAACGATTGCAAGAAATGGTGATGAACATGGAATGGGAGTGGCGACTGATACATATAGTGTTCTTCATACGCGTGGAATGTAAGATAATTGTTTAAATCATACAGTCATGTGATTACTCATTCTCCTTGTCCCGTTTCAAGTACATTTCTAGAAGTGCTATTATATCTCTTTGGTTTATTTGACTTTAGGGGTTGTTTTGGTTTTCAACCGCGTAACGTTGCCTATATACAAATTAATGCTGATGTATTCATATCAGATGCTTCTATAGGCTACACTTAGGAGGAGGCAGTGTCTGCCGTGCCGGCCCGTGGTTCTTTCCTTTTTTTTTTTTTTTATTTATCTTTTTTTGTTTAAGAAAAATAGAAAAAAACAGGCCTAATAAAGCCCGAACTTATAAGCTTCTTTACACCTCTAAATTAAGGGGGGTGTCCCCAACTCAAATTTGAATGAATTTGAAAAATTTACATAAATTTAGGTGTCCTCAACTCAAATTTTAATAGAATTCATTGAAATTTAGGTGTCCCCAACTCGAATTTAAATAGATTCTTTAGAAATTTAGGTGTCCTCAATAACTAGTGAATTTCTAAAAATTTCATTAATTAATGGATTTTGACAGATTTCAATAGATTTGGAACTATAATTATAACTACAAAAAATTCTAACAATTCTTGTTCCAAACCTCAAAATTTCAATTGATTTCTCTCTCTCTCTCTCTCTCTCTCTCTAACATCTCACTTTTCACATACAATTTTGCTGAAATTATTTTGTATCAATTGACTTTTTTTCTTTCTTTCTCTCACAAACCTCTCATCTTTCACATAAAATTTTACTGAAACTCTTTTATACCAATTTGTAATTATTCACGTCCTTATTCCGTTTTTCTCAAAAGTCAAAATGATGCCCATATTTCCAACTTCATGAATTTTTGTTTAAAATGATAAAGTTAAGAATTTCTTTTAACGTACGATAATGTTATGAATTTTATTTTGTAATCACAATGTTATTTTTTTAGTGATCTAGTCAGACATTATACTATTTTCTTAGCTTTTTTTAAAAAATAATAATAATCCGTTTGTGCACAATGAGTGGTTATGGTTAAAAAAATCACAAATATGAACTATATCAACCTCTATAATTTAGAATTCTTTAAAAATTAAAACGTTTCGATACTCATTTTTAATATTTAAAATATAAATTATATGTATCAATATATCATGAATTAATTGTCCTTTTTTTTTTTTTTTTTGGCTATTAGTCTATTTAAAAAAAATAAATTGTGCTTTTATAGTGAGTTTACTTGTCAACATTAATTTTAGAGCAAGTTTCTCGTCAAGACATAATTTGGTTTTAAAAAAAAAAAAAAAAAAAGACTTGAAATGTTATGATGAAATTTTAAAATTTTTTCAAAATTTACAGTTGACACAATTGAAGAGATGAAAATATAATTTTTAATAAAAAGACCACAAATTCAATGAAATTTATAACAATCTATTAAAATCTATGATATAGAAATCTATTAAAATCTTATCAAATATGTCAAATTCTATTAAATTCCATGAAATTTATAAAAATTTATAAATATTAAGAATCTATTAAAATCTGAGTTGAGGACACCCCCCTAAGGCAATCACCACTAATAGATGATTTGAATCCATCCTTATTTGATTTGTTTAATCAAATTTGTAAAAGACATTTGAAAACAAATTTAGACCAGAGTGGGGCCTTTTTAATTTCTATAATTTGCTTTGATTTGGTGAACGAGTAAAGATGACAATTTGACTGCTCAGCTCACGCCCCGTTCCATTTTGGACTGTCTCACCCCTTAATATTTTTTTAAGAAAAAAAAATATATAATAAGACTCCAATAGACAAATTTTGTTGGGAATGGAGTTCAAACTCGGGTTAAAATGTGAAAATTACAAAGCTTAACAACTAAACCACAACTTTAATCTTACATTTTTTTTCGTTTTGTTTGCTACAAACATTGTAACAAATTCCAATTTCCTAACCATACATTCCTAATCCTACATTCCTATTCCAATTTCATACGATCCCAATTCCCAAACGCACCTCCCTCATCTCTCTGCGAATCTGCCGCTACTCCTTTAATTTTTTATCTCAGTCGACCACTGTCAAACCGCCTGTCACCACTACCGTCACTGCCACTGCCATCGCTAGTCAGACCATTGAGTCTGTACTCCTCTCTTGCTTGGTGATATTATTAATTTTATCTTCATTTAATCCACACAAGCACCTCGTGATAGTTCTACGCGAATGACAAGCGGCATATACTAGTAATCCTCCATCATTATTGGCTGAGGAAAATTTGAAGCAAAATCCAATAGCCATAGATTTAGATGGACATAATACAATGGCTCTTAGTGTAGTGAGTAGAAAAAAAAAAGTTGACATCTCACTATTGGGACCATGTTAAACTCAAAATGATTGATAACGAGATCAAGGCTATTTGTAATTATCGTCGATCAAAATTGTGGGTTATAGTAAAAACGGGGCAAATTATTTGAAAAAACATCTAGATGGATGTGCCCTCCGTAACTGTAAGCAAATCGATATTAGACAGTCAATATACAACCCTTGTGGTTATGAGGACTTACTATTTTGATCAAGATCATACTAGAACGAAATTAAATATTTTACATGAATATCCGCTTTGTTAACAAGTTTTATTATATTATTAGAAAACTCTCCTGCGTCGTCATCGTACACCGAATACTGTTCTACTATCACTTAAGAGGACATTGAAGATGACGTAATCTTATTTATTTTAATGTAGAATGTTAAAATCTATTTATATTATAATACTATTCCACATACGTACTTTTCTTACTTATTATACAAGAATAATTTATATTTCACAAATATGCAAGGAGAAAAATGAAAATTGGAGATTTCAATTTGTCATTATACATGAATCATTTACTTCTGTGTTTGTAAATTTCAATTGTTATTGTTGTAGAACTTTGTGAATCGTGTATTACTTGAAACAATTTGATTGTGTTGGGTTGTATTGTTCATATTTTTGTTGTAATTTTAATTTGATATTTTGAAGATGAGACGAGTTTTTAATTGTTACGTTTTATGCCTAGATTTATAATTTATCTTTATTTTTTTTCAGTGTCTAAATTAGAATTTTTTTTATGTGGGAATTGATTTAAAACAATTGAATGAGAGTTTTGATATTTACATTTTTCCAAGTTAATTGTTAAAAATTTAATGATTTGTTTGATAACTTTTTGAACCAAATGGTTTTTTTTTTTTTTTTTGAGTGTATTATAATAATAATAATAATAATAATAATAATAATAAAATCGGAGCAGTAGAGGGGTCAATGGGAGCCTCTCCCCACAATTTGGCGGAGTCTAGGGGTGGGACGAGTGCCCCTAATGTCCCGTGGGATGGGGCGGGTGAACCAGTTCCATTTGTCATCTCTATGAATGAGAGTGGGCTAGTGGGGTGGGATGGGGGGGAGGGGGAGGTTTAATTTTTAATTTTTTAATTTTTTTTACAGTGTTACTAGGTAATACAGAAAAAAAATTTAAAAACAATAAATAGGTGAATCCGTAGTGAATCATGTTTGTGTATTATCTGAAAAGTCACAGTGAGGTGATGATAAAATTGAACTTGAAATTTTATGTATGTATCATATTGAATTATACTTTATCTAATAATTTGAACTTTAATGAATGAAAGATAATTTAAAACTTTCACTCGGCTTCGAGCATAGGCCTTTCAATATTTGACTTGCACTCTATGACAAATATATATATATATATATATATATATATATATATGACTTTGTTCATGTACTACTTTTGTAATTTTCTGATTCATTGAAATAATCGTCTTACCAAGTATGAACAAAAAACAAGAAAAAAAGTAAGAATCAAAATAGTTTACATATTTATGAGTCTTGAATTTAAAATCTCTTATTTAAACTTTCTCGACTAGTACTTGTTTATTTTGTACGCACACATATATTTTTCAGTTTCTATATAATTTACCTTTTCTTAGAAAAAATTAAGAAGTCTTGCTAAAAAAGGTAATGCTACGGGTTTGCTAATCTATAATCTACTCTATAATCTATAATTTATAAAATACTAAAAGTTTTTGTTTGTTGCACTATATTTTAATTACAATGAAAGTCTCTAATATTTACTCATTATTGCACTAATGTCACTAACTTTTTTTGTCACATTCTTATTATCAACCTTTTATTAATTAACACATTTTATCTTGCATAACGGTTTTCGTACAAAAAATCCGTTAAGAAGGCATACAAATACTTATTTTCTCCTCATATTTTTAAATGAGTAAAAGAAAATAACAAATACAAAAGTTTGACAAAATATTTGTCTCTTTCAAAGCATGCCAACAAAATATTTTAGAAACCATCATCATTGACAAGATGTGTTAATTAATTGAATGTTAAAAATAAGAGCTTGTTTGGCATGGTTTATAAACCGTTTTTAGTTTATTTCAGTCGTCATTTTTGACTTTTCAACTCACTTTTAACATGAAAAGTCAACAATTTCAACTCAAATAAACCAATATTGGTTTATAAATTAGTTTATAATCTCTGTCAAACGGACCCTAAGAATACAAAGAAAAATGTTGGGGTACATAAGTACGACAATGAATAAAGATTGATAACTTTTATTACAATTAAAATGTCATGCATCAAACAAAAATTGTGATGTGAATATTTTGGAGAATTTATAAAACTAGACAAATGTAAATGAAGATTATTGAAAATGTCAACTTTTAATAACATTTGTAAAAATGACAACTTTTAGATGCAAAAGTAATGTAAGCATTTTTGTAAAAATGACAAGTTTTTCTTTTCCCGCTTTCAAGAGAAGTTACCTACTGACTTAAAGAAAATGACAGTTGAATTGTATGACATTTGAACTGTCGAGTCGACAATTAAATTTTTTATTTTTCTTTCTCAACAACAGCTCAACCCACTATTTGCGTTTATTTTTTCCGTTTCCACTTTCTTCTTATTCAACCAGATATTAATCAATGAACTCAATCTCTTTCAATAATTTTTGAGCAATTATATTTAACATATTTTCAGTTTTAAAAACTACTTAAATTAATCTAGCACAAAATCTATTGAATTTTTGTACTTTTATAACTCGAATTTATTAATCAAAAACCTTGGGTTGGGTTGGGTTGGGTTGGATTGGGTGGTAGGTGAAAATGGTGCAAAGCGGTGGAGAAGGCTTCACTTTGAATTTTTATGTAGAATTGTAGATCTGATTTTCAATTAACTTTAACTATATTTGAATAGGATATGTAGGAATTTTATTTAGTGATTTAAGATGTTTTTGTCTAAAATGGTCATTTCTAAAGTTGTAATAAAAATCTGTCATAATTGAAAAGTAACACTTTCAAATGGACATTTTATATAATTTCCTCTATAATTATGATTTTATTTCTAGTACTCTCGGAGTATGGAGTACTCATTATTCCCTGTTAGCATTTAATTGACAAGTGTATTGAATAAATGAGACATACTGTTTAATTGAAACCCAAACACACACCGTACATGTCAATTAAATAATGACAAAAAGTAATGAGTTTCATACTCCTCGAATACTAGAAGTTTTCTCCTATAGTTCCCCTGTATTAAGCTATTGTTTGGTTTAGTTCAAAAAATTGCTAAGAAATTGAGATCAAAATAAAATTAATTTTAATCACATATACATGAAATTTATAACTTTTATTAATTTTTCAACTACACATTTCATCAAATCAAAATTTGCTAAAACTTTTGATCAAAAACTTTGTCATACAAGCCTTAAATGTCACGTGAATTGACAATCATTTTATGAATAATTTTATACAATCTATATGTAAGCTATTTCGATATTACCCCCTCCATATCCCAATTTCTTGAATTGAAAAATACATATTGATGAAAGTAGTGAAAACTTTCAACTATTTGGAGGAAGCCAAAGAGACACATAAATATCAAATCTCATAGCGTCTCCAATGCTACAAAGAGATGAGGAGAGAAAGAGTGAAAGGAGAAAATAGAAAGAAAAAATAGATGAAAGAAATAGACACAAAATAATATTAAAATGAATGTAAGGCTGACAGCATGTTAGATAGCCTTCTACGATAAATTTTGTCTTCTAAATTTTATCATTTTCACCTCATTGCCAAATCAATTAGACATTCAAAATAAAAAGTAAAACTGAAAATGCTAAAAAAAAAAAAAAAAAAATTGATACGAGAAAATGTCAAAGCATGTACTCCATCAAATAAAGTACTTTATTCAATTTGCACTATTTATGACAAGCAAAGATTGATGTATATTTTGGTGTAAATTTTGAAAAATATTTTGTTATTTAAGTAAGAATTACATTAATCCTTTCAGATACTCTAGAAATAAACATAAACACAAAGTCACACAAGAACATGCACTAGTAGAGTTGGCAAATGGATTGAGTTGGGCCAACAAGGTCCGTTAGAGCAGGGCCACACATGAAATTGGACTGAGCTTTTGTATGGGTCAGAAATATGCTAGCACAGTCTAACCCATTGGCTCAACTTGGTCTTAATTTTTTTTTAAATAATTTTTTTATACAATCTAATACATTACATCAAATATAATCTTAGATAAATTTAGACTATATACTTTGATATTTTTAAAGAGATTAATTTATAAAATTAAAGTTCCCATGTATTAGTCAATAGATAAACGTCAATTTTCTTTCAAAATAATAATTTTTTTTTGTTAATTGTAAACTATTTGTAGACACTTTAAAAAAAATACAATTATTAAAAGCATGCTAGTTTTATTGCTTTGAAATATAAACATGTTTGGCTTAAATTAAAAAATTACTTATAAGTAAATTTAAAATAAATAATTTACTTGTCATACCAAATATATTTTGGATGAAAACTTAAATTAAACTAAATTTTAATTAAATCTAAACAATTTTATATTGGATCTTAGGATTTTTGGACTAATGTTTATTGGCGATTTAGGCATAGATCATTTTATATTGATATTATTTGGATTATATATTGTGACTATTCATAAAATGAGTGATTAGTGTTAAGGAGCAAAAGTATAAAAGAAAAATTCAAAATCGGGCCAGCTGAACTAACCCGCAGACTAGATGAGCCGGGCCAAATTGACTTGGTTTTATTTGGGCCAGGGCCAGCCCAACCCAAAAACCTGGGTTATATGGGCCGGCCAGCAGGTCGGGCCAATTTTGTCACCTCTATGCACTATGCATCAAATTCCTACACCTCTTTGTTTGCTTATTTCGTAGATTCTGATACACCTATTGATAAAAACTCAGCGGCATAATATATTTTTCTTGCCAATTATTTATTATTTTTGTTGTTGTTTTGAATTGAGTTTTGGTATTTGTTTTGAAACCTTTAATTTTTCTCCCGTCAATTAATTAGGGAGAGCTAAAAGCTTGCTTACTTTTGAAAGATGAAAACATCTTTTCAGAAGAATGGAGGGTGATGATAGATGAGACAACAATTGTCATATTTTGACAAATAATGGTAGCGTATCTTAGCACGTCCGCCTCAACGATTCGTCCAAGCTAATAGTCTCATAACTCGTCTCTTACATCTGTATTGCGGTAATACAACCGTTGTTGAATCAGTAAGATCCATGATCTATTAGGTGACAGTTACTACTGTCGATTGAGAAGTTGTAACGTCCCTCATTAACTTCGAGTAATGAGTAAGGTGAAAGGGCACCGGTCATTCATGTTAATCTCTATAAATAGAGATAAATCTCCCAAGTAAAAGGGAACTCTCTTACATTTCTACATAGCTATTCTGCATTGGTCACTTGATCATATAATAATTATCATACTGGAGTGGGCAGAAGAGATAGAAACTCTGCCACTTTTTGCAGGTCTCCACAACTACCATCGCTGCACTTGGAGGAGGAGAAAACTTTTATCATCAATTAGTACCGTCTATAGGAATCCATATAAAAATTCATGGCTCAAACTAGAAGTGAGAAGAATGTAATCGTCTCTCAGGACCTGCTGGAGATGTTGATACTAAGTCCCACGCCACCACTAACCACTAACCACCTACAGCAAGAGTTTTTCCCTGCTACTAAACTTGCAGCACTAGCACTGCAAACTCAGGTGACGGCTTTGGCGGCTCAACTTCAGGGTTGAAACAATGTTGCTTTTCAACCACCATACGCTCTTAGTCTTCTACCCACATGATCATCACCACTGGGTGCTCTGTCCCAGGTTCTTAACTTTCCAGCAATGGAAACATTGCCAACAGGGCTCCACTGCTGGCCTTAGGTTCTTTGGCTCCATTATTTGCACCCTACATTCATTCATTGACGTTTGGCTAAAATCTAATCTGAGGGCAACCTTCATGGGTGGCTCCACATATGCTAGGTGAGACACCAATGTTAGGCCTCGAGCAACAGTTAGAAAACATGATGGGTCACAAAATAGCAGAGGCTATGTTTAAGAAAAGTGGCAGGAAACAATCTTTGGTATTTAAAGAACATCATTTTGTCTCAAAAGTGATGGTTGTTCCCTTGTCATGAGACTTCGTACAGCCAAAGATAGAGAAGTATGTCGGGTCCTCAAACCCTATTGTTTATCTCAGGCTCAGAGCCTTTGTAAATTTGATGAGGTTACGAGCCACCCCAGATGCAATTATGTGCAAGGCCTTCTCGCCAACACTTAGGTAGGAGGTAAGGGATTGGGTAGCCACCCTTTCTCCAAAATCGATCCAAATGTTTGAGGACTTTTCTAAATGATTTGCTGTATACTTTGCCAGCAACAAGCGGGCTAAGAAGATAGCTATCAGACTGATGCAATTGATCCAAGACAAGGACAAGCTGCTGAAAGATTTTATTGTCCAATTCAATAGTGCCACTATGGGATCAAGGATATACAGATGTCTACTATAGTCACTGCTATGATAAATAGATGTTGCAGTCAACCTTTTAAAATGTCATTCTCCAAGAACCCACCAGATACGATGCACAAGTTAAAAGGAGATGGGATAAATATGTGAATACTAAGGAAGCATTTTTTATTACCAAAGGCATGAAAGATCAAAATGAGCTTGAGTCTAACAAAAGGAAAACTCGGGACGAGCCCAAGGTCCAAGATGACAAAGGCAAGCAGAAAATGAACCATCCAGGCCCTAACTGACCCGATGTTGGGAGGAAGGATGGGTACAATACTCATTTGCACACATCTAGGACTAATGTCATGATAGAGATACGAAATATAAAGGAGCTTATTGTGACTCAAAAAGATGTTGGCACTGCCATACAAGATGGATGAGACTAGGTACTTTAAATTCCACATGACCATGGGCACTATACAGAGAACTGCCAGCAGTTGAATGAGGAAATAGAAAGACTTATAAAAAGATGATACCTCTCAAATTACGTGAAGATAGATAAAGCTATAGGAAAAGAGGTTGAATATTGACAACAAACACTTCATAGGACTGGTGTTATAAATGTCATAGTAGATGACATTGCCTCGAGAGATAACTCTAATTCAATACGAAAGAACTATGCCGGATCTAGCAGATCTACTTCAGTGGACATAAATAAAAGGTTCAATTAGAACATCACCTTCAGCGACGAGGACTTGAAATGCGTAACCTGTCAGCACGATGCTCTTGTAATAGTGGCTAACATTGCAGATTTTGATGTGATTAGGGTATTAGTGGATTATGGTAGTGAAACTA
Organism: Forsythia viridissima; assembly: GCA_030279155.1. Taxonomy (NCBI): domain Eukaryota; kingdom Viridiplantae; phylum Streptophyta; class Magnoliopsida; order Lamiales; family Oleaceae; genus Forsythia; species Forsythia viridissima. The sequence continues at coordinate 65,553,937 of CM059033.1, read as the reverse complement.
ACATAATGTCTTGGAGAATATTCATATGATTGAAGATATCGCACAGCAAAATCAGACCAGTCACCACCCCACTCCATGGGTTTGGAGGAGCCACTGTCGTGCCAAAGGAAATGATCTTTAGGCACTTACCCGGCTAGCGTGGTGATAATGACTAGCTTCCTGCTGGTGAAAACTCCTATGGCTTACAATGTGATTTATGGTCTCCTGCTTTTGATTACAGCTAGGGCGATGGTATCTACATACCACCAGGTGATAAAATTCTCTACTAGTCAGGGGGTAGGATGTGTCAGAGACGACCAACAGACGTCAATGAGATGCTATGCAGATAGCATACTTCTTAAAAATACAGTGATGAGGCTTGAGTTGAACATCCCAAATGGCAAATTAACCACTGGACTTTACCGAGGAAGTTGTGATAACATAGCGTCAGTTCTAAAAATCGGAGAAATGAAAAACACCTATAGTTGTATTGAGTTGCATTTTCCAATTTGATTTACAATTTAATGAAATGCTAGGGCGGATAAATGACGAGGGTGCTAAGGAAGGATCAGCTAGTCCTGGTGCACATACTGAAATCGATCTGCGATAACCACTTATTTTCACTACAGTCTTTCTTAAGGGTGAGACAAGTGACACAAAATTTTCATCAACTACTAAACGGTCAAACAAGGTGACGATTCTTAAATTAAATACAAGGCGATGAGCCTTAGTTAAAAAATAAAGCGAAGCCTTAATTAAAAACAAGGTGATGAACCTTAGTTTAAAAAACAAGGTGACGAGCCTTAGTTTAAAAAATAAGGCAACGAGATTTAATTTAAAAACAAGAAGATGAACCTTAGTTAAATACCCAAAATTCCAAGAGAATGAGAACACAAAAGTGGAGACCCACGCAGAGGGGCGGGCCAAGGTGTGGGAAAACCCACGCCTAGGCGTTCGCTCCACTCGTGGCATGGAAAATACCACACCTAGGAGAAAGAACACGTCCGCCCCACCTAACCCACCACCTCTCTACCCCGTGCCCAATTTTACAAACTATTTCATTTTACAATATTGGTCGGGGGCCACTATCAAGTATTAAACAACCAACAGTGCACTAAACATCCAACAATCATAGAGTTGAGACTGCTGTCAATAATAAAGCAGAACGAAAATATCACAATAACTAATGATTGCAAAGTGAAAAAATTTACTAGAATCAAAACAAATGTTTGACATTGAACATATAAAAATGAAGTATTGCACAACACTCAACAATATTCAAAATTTCTCCCATTGAAGAGAAAATTCCCACCTAAAATGGGGCTAGGGCTATGAAAAGTAGAGTGACTTGTAATGATAGATGAGACAACAGTTATCAAATTTGGCAGATGATAGTGGCGTATCCTGGCACGCCCGCCTCAATAATTCGCCCGCCCTGATGGTCTCATAACTCGCCTCTTACATCTAGAAAGCGATAATCTAACTGTTGTTGAATCGGTCAAACCTACTATCTATTAAGTGACAGTTAGCACTGTCGATTCCTTAGCTATAATGTCCCTCATTAACTCCGAGTAATGAGGGAGGTGAAAAGACACACAGTGACACCTATCATTCATAATAACCTCTGTAAATAGAAATCTCCTTTGTAAAATGAAACTCTCTCATATTTTTACATAGCTATTCTGTATGTAGATAGCATACTTTTTAAAAATGCAATGATAATGCTCAATGTTGAACAGCCTAAAGGGTTAATTGAACCACTGGAACTTACCAAGGAAATTGTGATAAGAGATTGTGAGGTTCTGAAAATCGGAGAAATGAAAAGCCTCTATAATTGTATTAAGTTGCATTTTCCAATTTGATTTTTAATTTAATGAAATGTCAAGGCGAATAAATGATGAGGGTGCTAGGGAAATATCAGCCTAGCTGGGAAGTCTTGGTGCACCAACTGAACCCAACCTGCAGTAACCATTTATTTTCACTACAGTCTTTATTAAAGGCGAGTCAAGCGACACATATATTTCCATCAACTACTACAACGGTTAAACAAGGAGATGAGCCTTAAATTAAATACAAGGCTATTAGCTTTAGTTAAAAAACAAGGAGACAAGCCGTAGTTTAAGAAATAAGGCGACGAACCTTAAATTAAAAAGCAAGGTGACAATCCTTAAATTAAAAACAAGGTGATGAACCTTAGTTTAAAAAATAATGTAACAAGCATTGGTTTAAAAAATAAGACGACGAGCCTTAAATTAAAAGCAAGGCGATGAGTCTTAGTTTAAAAACAAAGCGATGATCCATAGTTAAATACAAAAAATTCCAAGAGAATGAAAACACAAAAGTGGAGAACCGTGCAGAGGGGCTGAGTGGCATGGAGAATCCTACTCCTAGCCGCTCCAATCCATCCCAACCCATCCCATCCCATCCCATCCCATCGCCGTCCTACTCATGCCCAATTTTACAACCTGTTTCACTTTACAATACTGGCCGGGGGCCACTATCAAGTATTAAACAACCAGCAATGCATTAAACAGCCAACAATCATAGAGTTGAGACGACTGTCAATAATAAAGTACAACAAAAATATCACAATAACCAACGATTGCAAGGCGAAAAAATTTACAAGAACCGAGACAAATGTTCCACATTGAACATATAAAACTGGAGTATTGTGCAGTACTCAACAATATTTGAAATTTCCCTCATTGGAGGGAAAAATCCTTCTTAAAACGGGTATATGAGAGTTTGGTCAAAATCTGACCCGCCACAATGCGAGCCATCGCTTGGCCACTCATCGCCAAGTGTCGGGCCTCTACAGAGCTATCGCTAATATATATATATAATTGTTTGACTGTCATACAATAGATAAATAATTATTCTTGACCGAAAATGTTAAAGAAGAACAGGTGTGGAAGATTATTTCTACTTCCCATCGACGATGGTCTATGAAAAGTAGATGTGCTTATGATGATAGATGAGACAACAATTGTCATATTTTGGCAGATGATGGTTGCATATCGTGACACGCTCTCATCATCTACTTGCCCGCCCTAATGGTCTCATTTCTCACCTCTTACATCTGGATAGCGATAATCCAACCGTTGTTGAATCAGTTAGACCCACAATCTATTAAGTGACAGTTACCACTATCGATTGAGAAGTTGTAACGTCTCTCATTAATTCCAAGTAATGAGGAAGGTGAAAGGGTACGTGTCATTAAAGACAGTGACACATGTCATTCATGATAACCTCTATAAATAGAGATAAATACCCAGGTAAAAAAAAAACTCTCTCATATTTTTACATAGCTATTCTGCATTGGTTACTTAATCATATACTGATTATTACACTAGAGTGAGCACGGAAATAGAATTCTCGCTACTTTTTACAGGTCTCCCACCACTACTACCGTTGCACTCGAAGGAGGAGAAAACTTTTATCATCAGAGTGGATTTGTTGTACTGTATGTGTTGAGATATCGTTTGGTAATTAAACGACCAGTTCAAATTGATATGAAAATTCAATAGAGAACTTAGAAAATGAATAGTCAATTATTAATTTTTATTTACTCTCAAAATTATGTATAACTAATATTTCAGTTTACTATATATATTGAAAAGCACAAAACCAATATAAGAAAAAGTTTTAAAATTTCTTAAAAATTGTACACAGGTCAAGTTTTTAATAAAAAGTGAATCAAAATTGCATGCAAGGGATATAAATCTAATATTTCATAAATAATTTATATACGACATATAACCATCAATTAGTATTAATCAAAGGGCTAATTTTACAAGCCGTCACTGATGTTTTAACAAAATTATAAAATGGTCACTGAAGTTACAAAGTTTCAATGCTGGTTACTGAAGTATACTAATGAGTTCACCAATGGTCACTCTATTAAATTCTCAGCGTAAATTGATGATGTGTCACCATTAAGTGTTTACGTGGCACACAATGAGTCGACATTTGACAAAAATTGATGTTACGTAGATTAATGTAATAATAACAATAAATTTGGACCACAAAATATGTATATAAAATATGAGGACCTAGCTACAATTTGTGGACAATATCTAAATCAGTTCCCCAAAAAAGATCTCAACCCTAATCCTCCAATTGGTTAAATCAGGTTGTGCAAATAGTTTGAAAATTTGATCTAGATATTGTCCAAAAATTGTAGCTAGTCGTCTTATTTTAGGCGTATCCTTTATAGTTTGAATGTATTGTTATTAGTACATTAAGTCCGTGTGACGTCAATTTGTACCAAATGTCGATCAATTATGTGCCACGTAGACAATTAACTGTGACACATCATCAATTTACGCTAAAAATTTAACAGAGTGACCATTAGTGAACGATTAGTATACTTTAGTGACCGGGACTATAATTTTATAATTTTAGTGATTGTTTTGTAACATTATTGAAACTTCAGTGATCGTCGGTGAAATTAACCCATTGATCAAACATTTAAACATAATATTTTTATAATACTTCAAAAAACTCTTATTAGAATAACGTACCACGATTAGTATGATTAATAAATATGCGAACATATGTTAGCATCAGGGGTGATCTAACCCCCACTGTGGGGAAACTTTATAACTCCAATTGCTGATTTGGCAAGGCTAAATGTGTTAAAATTTCCACCTAGACAAACGAACATTGTCCAAAACAAACACCTCCAACCATACCCATTTCGGTGCTTACTCTCCTCTCCCCCTCAGTTTTCCCCCCAAATCGTGCCCTAAAAATTTCCCACCCCACAGCGACCACCGGTGAACGCCATAGCCACCGCCGCTGACTCGCACTCGCGCTGTGGGGATTCCTCGCTGTGAACAGCCCTCTCGCGCTGTGGGTCTTCCTTCGCGCTGTAAATCCCACCATTTGCGCCGCCGTTGACTCGCGCTGTGGGGCTTCCTTCGTGGACAGCCCTCTCGCGCTGTGGGGCTTCCTCGCTGTGGGCCTTCCTTCTCGCTATAAATCCCACCATTTGTGCCGAACTTCGCGCACTGATACCACCATTTTCACCGTGAAAAAGCCATTTTCGCCGTGACCCACTGTTTGTGTTTCTCCACGGTACTGATAATTTTGTACAGTTATCTGAGGGTCTAGTGAGATTGCAGTTTCCTACCCAATGATTTCAATTGAATCTAAAATTTTCTCTAAATTTGTGATAATTTTTGGTACTGTTAATTTGTACAGTTTTGGTATTGAAATGGCGTTTTCATCCAATCTGAAATTCGTGATGAATTTGTGATGATTTATGAATAATTGTGATGACTTGGGATGATTAGGAGTATTGGTGGTTGAGTTGCCTGATTTATGAAGTAGAATTACGTCTCGATCTCCATCTAACCCAATGATTTGTCCACTTTATTGTATGAGAGGAGAGGGAGATAGGGATATGATGCTAATTTGAGTAGTAGATCAGGCCTGATAATTTGATGAAGGGGCTGTAATGATCAATGTTGTTGACTTGTTGTGATTGTTGGAATTCGGCAACTACACAAATCAGTCCCGTATCTTGGCTTGGCAGCCTGGATGGCATGAGCGATGGGGTAGCCCATACGTTCATGCAACCGGTGTTTTGCAGCCATGGCGGTGCTAATGAATGTAGACCGAAAACATGATCTGAGCCTCCAATGAATACGTCAATTTGTAAAATAATTTTGCATGTGGATCTTATTGGTATTCTTGTGATATTGTTGTGACATTCGAATAACAGATAGGTAATGATCGATATCTTCTTCTAGTGGAAATGTTATCCAGGCACGACTTAGATGTAGATGTGGTGGGTATATGAAGATACATACCTCACACTCTGAAAGGAACCCACACCGTCGATATTGGAGATGTCATAGTGTGAAGGTAATTGAGTTTTAATTTGTATTGTTTGGATTTTTTAATTGGATTGACTGGAATGCTATTATATTATTGCAGGATGGTATCATGTGCGGTGCCTTTATTTGGGACGACGAGGTTGAATCGAACTTTGGATCGCAGTTTGCAGAAAATGAACAAACACGTTCAGAATTTGATGAACTGAAGTGTAATGTGCAGAGCTTACTAGAGAAAGTAGATAAGCTAGAAAATAAAGTTCAGTCTTGTCAGCGTTTTAGAAACAGGGGTTACAATTGCGCAGATGTTGTAATTATTTCATGCATCGCCGTACTTGTGTTTTTTGTAATGAATATGTTGGTGTAATTTTTAATGATAATCGTTCATACAATTTTTGCGCAGATGTTGTTATGTGTACCACGATCAAGATGACAATATATTAGCAAACATGATCATTACACATACAGAAAATCATATAAAATCGCTAACAATTCATTGTTCCAAATACACAAAAATAGAAACACTGGCTAATAAAATACACACGATAGGATTGTTTGAATGACATAAGGTAAACAGATACAAAAGATTTGCTATAAACCAAATCTAAAATTCATTGTATCACTTGTCAAACTAAAAGCATTTGATGTGAAAGTGGCGTCCTCTCCCCAACTACCTTGCAGGTCAGCGTATTCATGATGGTGCTCGGGTATGGTTGGTACATGTGATCTACAAAATAACGATATTAGTATAAATATAGTAGTTTCATAAATTAATGGTAAAACAAAAAATAATATTCACTGTTACCTATCATTAAATCTCGAGCAAGTTCTTTTGTCATGTCCATTTGCTCCACAAATGGAATATTGTCTACTCATTTTGGAGATCGCTTTCTCTTTTGAAGACTTCAATCGTTTTCCACATTCCTTTGCTCGAACAGCATTTGGATCTTGTATCTCTTGTTGGACCTCACAACTTTTAGAACTGGACTTGCTCTTACCGACATTTTCACCATTGTCAATTTGGTCGACTCTCAAATTCAACCTTTCAAACTCATCTAATAGAAACGTACTACGGGCATCTATTAAGGCCGACTTATCTACTAACATAGATGCCTTATGTGATAACAACCCATGTCAGCCCATTAAAGATTGGATAGATGAGTCATCCATGTTGGAAGGTGCATTAGTGTCACAGACATTACCCATTTTGGCATTCTTTGTCCAACGTCGAAGTATATATTTTTCTGGAAGTAAAAGAACTTGTTTTTTCTTCAAAAAACATACCATGTGGCGACATGGATAACCTTCAAACTCGAAAGTTCGACAACTGCATGATACGTAGTCATTGTTTGTGAAATATGTAACCTCACGTGGCCGATCAACAATTTTGCCAGCTTCATATCTCTGCACACTGTAAGATTTCCCACCGATGAAAGTTGATCTCTTCGAGCAAATGTATACATTACTCTTATCAACTTCTGTCTGAAACAACATGAACACCTTCTTCGTGTAGATTTCAACCATTTGGTGTTCTATCACAAGACTGGACATCAAGCGGGGTTGTTCATTTGGATCAACATGGTTAGCAACTAGTTCTTCGTGGCGTTGATGGGTAAGTGCCCTATTGAACCTAGTAATGAATCCCATCAGTGAGTTCTTCTTATTCACGTACTTCTTTAGAAATGAGTGACCACTTTCAGATCGTTGGCTGCTAGACATTCCAACACTGAATATGTGCTTAACATATGATGGCACCCACCGACCCCGGATATCATACATCGATTGTAGCCATTCATTACAATGTAAGCCTGTATTTACCATAGCATCATTCCACCGTTCCTTAAATTCAACCGGCGTCTCTGAATTTTTGATAATGTTAACTAACCTATGGTACTGCTCATTGTACACCATAGCGTTAATTTTCTCTGAAAACTGATTTAGAATGTGCCAGATGCAAAACCTATGGAATGTCATCGACAGGACTATTGATATTGCCTTCGCAATTGCAGCATTCTGATCAGTAATAATCAACGGGGGAGCATGATTGGAGTTGGACTCCATGAACTTCGACAACAACCACACAAATGACTCGGTCGTTTCGTCGCTCAAAAATCCACACCCAAACACAACAGTCTGACCATGATGATTTACTCCTACAAAAGGGGCGAAGATCATTGAGTACCTATTGGTGTTATATGTTGTATCGAAAACAACAGCATCCCCAAAACAACGATAAGACCGTATAGATTCAGCATCGGCCCAATAACAACGATTCAACTTATTTGCTTCGTCTATCTCGTAGTCGAAGTAGAAGTTCGGATTTTTCTCTTTCTCAAATGTGAAATGCTCTATCAATGTTTCAGCGTCATGACCCCTTTGCTCTTCTCGAAGGTTTCTTTCATGGTTCCTAATATCTCTCTCCACACACCCAATCGATGATGGACCACCAGAATCTATCTCTATAAGCCTTAATTGCTGGCATGTTGGTATATTAGCATCAGAAAATTGTTGAGTAAGTGATTTCTTTGTAGTCGACACCGTCCGGTGAGATCTCAACAAATGAACTCGACTAGGAGTAGTAAGTGCATGATTGTGTTCCTCGATAAAGTTGTTAACTATCCACATCTGTCCTGTTTGTTGCTTGACTACACTTAATCTAGCACCACAGCCAACTCGTGTTTGCCCACGCTTTCTTTCCCCAGCACGCGGCACAGAGTCTTTAATTTTCCTCTGATATTTATCTTCAGTCTTCCCCTCCTTCGAACATACAAACATTTTCCAGTACGTCTCACCGGTTATCTTATTCTTTTTACTGTTCTCTATTCATGTACTAAATCCAGCCTCCCGAGCATAATTATTGTAGAAAGTGTATGCTGCTTCATGGGATTGAAATTCTTGTCCAGTTGCAGGGATACGCTGAACTGAAACTTGAGGAGTATACGTATTGTCTGCACTTTGTGATTCCATTGCGCGAATTCTGAAACAATAAACATAAGAAAAAATCAATTATCGATACCGCCACTCATTCTGTATCCAGTTGCAGCCACTAGATATAATAAACATTGATGAATAGCAATTTCTGAAATTACATCACAATCTTAATCTCATTGCATCTAATTTTGAAATAAACAATGAATAAACCACTTTCAATACAAATGTACTGATTACATCCACTTAATGTTAATCCCATTGCAGATAATTTTGAAAAATATAAATCATTAAAAATTTTCAATTTTTTAATATACACCCAACTCCCTATCTACACCCTGTCTCCTTGCATCTAATTTTGCAACAATCAACAATGATGAATTTCAATTATTGTGAACTATCAGCTTTTACCAGTGTTAATCCCCAAACAATCATTACAGTGGAGAAACACAAACAGTGGGTCACAGCGGAAATGACTTTTTCACGGCAAAAATGATGGTATCAGTGCGCGAAGTTCGGCACAAATAGTGGGATTTACAGCGAGAAGGAAGGCCCACAGCGAGGAAGTCCCACAGCGCGAGTCAACGGCGGCGCAAATGGTGGGATTTACAGCGCAAATGAAGGCCCACAGCGAGGAAGACCCACAGCGCGAAAGGGCTGTTCACAGCGAGGAAGCCCCACAGCGCGAGTGCGAGTCAGCGGCGATGGCTATGGCGTTCACCGGCGGTTGCTGTGAGGTGGGGAATTTTTAGGGCACGATTTGGGGGAAAAACTGAGGGGGAGAGGGGAGGGGAGAGGAGAGAGGAGAGTAAGCACCGAAATGGGTATGGTTGGGGGTGTTTGTTTTGGACAATGTTTGTTTGTCTAGGTGGAAATTTTAACACAGTCAGCCTTGCCAAATCAGCAATTGGAGTTATAAGGTTTCCCCACAGTGGGGGTTATTTTAGGCGTATCCTTTATAGTTTGAATGTATTGTTATTAGTACATTAAGTCCGTGTGACGTCAATTTTTATCAAATGTCGATCAATTATGTGCCACGTAGACAAATAACTGTGACACATCATCAATTTACGCTAAAAATTTAACAGAGTGACCATTAGTGAACGATTAGTATACTTCAGTGACCGGCACTATAATTTTATAATTTTAGTGATTGTTTTGTAACATTATTGAAACTTCAGTGATCGTCGGTGAAATTAACCCATTGATCAAACATTTAAACATAATATTTTTATAATACTTCAAAAAACTCTTATTAGAATAACGTACAACGATTAGTATGATTAATAAATATGCTAACATATGTTAGCATATTTCCCCTTATCAGGAATAAATATGCTAACATGATTAAATATATGACTTTTTTGGCTCAGTGGACTATCGTGGATGAACACGATAAATATCTCTATTGCAGGTCTTTTCATGACTTTGGAAGCAAAATTCAACGCAATTAGCTATGAGTCAACCTTGTAGGCTATTAAACGGATGGTCACAAATAGTGACCTTGTAAAAACTTGTTTTCTTTTTTACCTTAACTCTGCCCTAATATGTATATAAATGTTTTGGTTAACTAATGATTTAAATTATCTTAATATAGGTGAAATGTCCTGAACGACACTAATGCCCTTCTCCAGGAGCATATATAGGTGACTCCCTTGTAATGAATTCCTCCTTAATATAAGAAAAAATACTTATTTTAAGGGACATGAAAAAGTGACCCAAGTTATATGGTGTCACTTATTAGTACCTCAAAGAATTTGATTTAACAATTAAAGAATTTTATTTTAAACGGTCACAAATAAGACTTTACATGATCTCGTTTAAATTACACCAAATATATCATTGTTGTTACTACTGAATCTAAACAAATACAAGTAAGAACAATAAAATTTTATCGATCGCAAACAATTAATTTTGATCACTTTATAATTAAATTATATTTTTCTATACTTAACCACTTAACTATACAATTTATAACACCTCGTGTAATCACGGATTCTTTGATTATTTGCTCAATTCAAATATATAAAATATAATAATTAAAACATATTTCTAATCATGATATCACTTATTACAATACTACTCTTATTGACATAAAATTAACACCACCTCCCACTGCCACTAAATACATAAAACACCCATCAATGGATGCAAAAAACCATACACTAAAAGTAATAACTTCATCATTTGCACACAATATTCCGGAGCTGTTGTGTAGCCGTGACAATTTCCATGGAACAATTCATATCAGTAGACTTCTTCTTCTTTAACACCTTCATTAGCTCCACTTTCCCACTGAGTTCTGATTTGCTAGTAAGCCTCACAACACCAGAACTCAAATCATTTCCCAGTTGAGTATTCGCCGCCGTGGTGTTGGCCAAACTCAACTCCACCACCGCATTAAACTTCCTGGTCGACCTCGCTTTGGCCTTCGCCTTCTGCACCACCAACTCGCCAACCTGCGTAAGGCCGTAGAAGAAATAAACAGTGCTGTTCTGATACTTGAAGTGCCCGAAATTCGTATTCTTGACGCCAAACTCTGCATTCATCCTTAAACTAAACGAAGGGTTTGTTGGTGTTCCAACGTTAAAGTTCTCGAACGTCGCTGAACGCACACGAAACTTCGGGGTTTTGATTTTCATAACAGTTAAGGCAAAAAGCAGTATGATCCCAGTTTGAAAAACTGCAAAGAGAACAATATAAAGTAAGCATTTCATGCGTTTCTTTTTGCGTAATTCTCTTGCATCATGGGATGCTGATTCTGTGTCACTTCGTGCATAGCCATTGGCTGCAGCTGCCAAAGGGTATGGAGATTGCTGCTTCTTATTCTCTGCCATCAAATCAGATTATCTGAAGAAGAAAGAAGAAAAGAACTTATTTCTCTCTTCCTGCCTTTTTCCTTTTTTTGCAGTAGGAAAGATTGCAAGAAATGGTGCTGAACATGGAATTGGAGTGGCCACTCATACATATAGTGATCTTCATACGCGTGGAATTTAAGATAATTGCTTAATCATAGAGTGTGATTACCAATTCTCCTTGTCCCGTTTCAAGTACGTTTCTAGAAGTGCTATTATATCTCTTTGGTTTATTTGACTTTTAAGGGTTGTTTGGATTTTCGACAGCGTAACGTTGCCTACACAAATACTGATTTATTCATATCAGATGCTTCTATAGGAAAATAATGAACCCTACACGAAGTGTCGAGGAGGCAGTGTCGGGCTGCCGGTTGTTTCGTTTTTCTTTTTGTTTAAGAAAAAATAAAAATAAAACCAGGCCTAATAAAGCCTGAACTAAGCTTCTTTAATTACTCTAAATTGTTGTGGAAATTTGCAAACATTGTCATTTATTTTTAAAAATACAGTATATTATTTTATATTTTTAATATATTAAAGGCTTGTTCGGTGTAATTTTTTTTTTCTTCAAAAAGTGGGTTTTTTTTTTTTTTACTTTATTGACTTTTTAAACTTTTTTGTAGTGTAAAAAGTTTGAAAAGTAAAAAATAGTAGGCAAAAAAATGAATTTTTTGGGGAAAAATGGTTACCAAACATGCTCTAAATTAAAATAGATTGACAAATATAGAATATAATTTTATCACGTTCCTACTTGTTGTACACAATCTAAGATGAATCCCTAAATTGCATCTATTTTCCATTTTGAATAGAATCACCAAACTGTAGATGTCTTCAATTTTGAAGTAGTATACACATATTTCTCCTCTACTTTTTAATTATGAAAACCCTAAAACATGTTGAACTACATTATAAACTTCTTGAGGAGGTTGAAGCTCATAATCTGGGGAACAAAAATTGTAGTAATAAATATCCCAAATCCCAAGATTACTTGGTACATGACCAAAGTTGAGTCGCTAGCGCAAAAAATATTCAACCTCAAAATACAATGAAAGAAGACAACGTCGAACAAATGACGATACCGAATAAGACTTAAGAGAGATTGAAATTTGAACCCAGTGTACCTCAAACTATTCATACTACGTGTAGTAGATGTGAATTTTATTGCAGTTATTCCTTGTCTTTTATAGTTGCATATATGCTATATGTAACAGTTAGTGTTATAAATGGTCTTCAAGTGATAGTTATGGGATTACCAAACATTACAAGAATGCTGTCTATAGCAACGACAAAGATCAAAAAGTCGATGTTATAATATTACAGTGACATAGATGATATGTCGTTGCTATAAACTAGTAAGTATTTTTTTTTTTAGTGCGACGACATTTTGTTGTTGCTATAGTCGCAACTTCTAGTCTCTATAGGAGTCAAATGTTTAATAATTAAAAAAAATTAATTTCATATGCTTGGTGGACCCTTGACCCAACTTGTTGAGTATGGGTTTGAAACTCAACCTACCAAAGGCTCGACCCAATCCACTAAGCTTAATTTGTCATGCATTTTTAGTTTAGAATGATTAAAACGTGATTTGAACCATTGACTTAAGAGTTGTAGAATTACAATCAAACCATTGGAAATAAATGAATTCTTGTGATTGTATTTATTTTCATAATATATAATAGTTGAATGAACAACATTTTCTATAATTACATATAAAGTAAAAAATAAATATTAGTGAAAAATCAAATTTAACACCTAAGTTTTCCAAAAAAACAAAAAATAATAATAATAAATAAATAAATCTCACCTATAGGGATGACATTGTCATCGCTAGATAAAAAAGTGACAACTTTCTCCATCTTTTAAAACAAAAGTGACGAGTAAATTGATTTATAAAGACGACAAATGTCGTCGCTACGCTATATATGCTATCCTATAATGACGACAAAAAAAGTCACCGCTATTTGTAATCGATGTTGCCGCTATTTCTTGTAGTGAAATGTGTGTTAGTATTTGTGTAGAATTGTCCATATTAATATTTCATAGTGTGTTACAAATGTGATTTTTTTAACAATTATGTAACTTGAAGTGTCAATTGTAGTTTTATCTGTTACAATTGATAGTATCATATGTATTACAAATTGTAACAAATGTGTTCATGTGTGCTTAATTTATTGTGTAAGTTTATTGTCATAATTAAATATTTTGCAATTAGATTATAATGATTGTCATTTATTTAGCTTTCAGTTATAGTATTAAATATAATTAAAAATACTATTACTAATTATTAAAAAAATAAAAAAAAGACAGCACCAGTATTTTTGTAATATATGATACATATTTTTTTTAATTGTTTTCAAATAATAGTTTATTTGTGCAAATATCCCTAAATTATTCCAAGCACCACTAATATATGATTTGAATCCATCATGATTTGATTGTTTAATTTTATGTATCACATTGAATTATACTTTATTTAATAATTTATATACTACATATAACCACTAATTAGTATTGGTCAAACATGTAAACGTAACATTTTTACAGTACTTCGAAAAAATCTTAAAATTCCTGGCTTTACTGATCAAACATGTAAACGATGATTATCTGACTTTTTCTGGCGTAGTAGACCTCCATTGCAGCTGGTCTTTACATGCAAGTCAACTTTGTACATTAAATATATATTTAATAAAGATTTTTATAAATAATACACAGTGTAGTGTGTGAAGAATGTGTAAATAAAAAATATATAAAAATTATAGGTCCTATAAAATATATTGATGAAAATAATATTTAATTAACTTATAAATACTGATAAACATAAACTAATAAACGGAAGTTCACAAATAATGACCTTGTAAAATTTGTTTTTTTCTTTACCTTAACTTTGTTCGTCTATCTTTGACTCTAATGATCTCGCTATTTTCTCGACTATCATTTTTACTTTCTTATTTAAAATAATTAAAATTTATGAAGAATATTATAATTATACTTAGATTGATAAAATTATTTAGGAACAATATAAAGATTCTTTTTGTACCCCCACCCCCTATATAGACTTTCGGACTGTACAACTTTCTTAATCGAGACTTAACCGGCTAGTGCATCGTTCCAGCAACTAGAAACGAGCACCTCAATATACGATCGTCTCACTAAATTTATCAATTCTTATTCCTATTCAATAATGCATGTTTGGCTTGGCTTAAAAAATAATAATTTATAATTGAGAAAAGATAACATGTCCTGTAATACATTTAACTTACAACTAAGAAATCAAACTGAGATGGTAAGTGGAAGTAAACATTAATTATTCTCAAATATTTATTTTTTTTCTTTTCTGAACAAAGAACTAAGTTAATCCTACAATAGACATAATGAAAATCAAGAAAAATAAATGACTAAAAGGAGCCAAATAGGTGGCTAAAGTGTCAAAAGTAACCCACCCTCCCACATGTTGGTTTTGGCTAGAAAAGCGTCACAAAGAATTATTTTCTTCTAACATTAAGTGTTTAAAAGTTTTTTTTTTTTTAATTGATGAAATTTTTTTTTATAAAAATTGATGAAATTTGTGGTTGAAAATTAGATTAAAAGTTGTGGGTCCTATAAAATATGTGGTTGGAAACGAGTTTAAGAATATATATATATATATATATATATATATATATATATATATATATTTTAAACTCTACTAAACATGTGCCCAAATGAAATATGTGGTTAGAAATGAGTTTAAGAATTTTTTTTTCTTTTTTTAAAAAACTCTACTAAACATGTGCCCAATTTAGTCAACTTTTGGCCAATTGAGATTTACTTATTAATCTCGACACATTCCATTGAAAAGTCAAGATTGCATTCTTGGGTCAATTGATATTTCGGAAGATCAATACTATCTAATAATAGTATTATTTGATTATCATACCAAAAAGTCAATCTCCATAATAGTATTATTTGATTATCATACCAAAAAGTCAATCCCCATTTGAATGTCAATATTTCAAAGTCAGGCAAAATGATATTTTTGCCAATCCTATTTGAAATAGAAATTAAAGCTCATTATCCGCTGAGGATTAAGGTGACCCATTTGATAATTAAATAAAATCTTATTTCAAGATGTTCACAAATACGATTTCACGTGGTCACATTCACTTAATTCTAAAAATATCATTGTTCTTACTATTAAATCTAGACAAATTCAAATAAGAAAAATACGATCTAATCAAAATAAATTTTCAACTTTATTTACCGATGACAAACAAGGTCATGTTCGGTAGAGTTTTTTTCCACTACAATTTTTGATTTTTCAATCCTTTTTACACTACAAACAAATTTGAAAAGTCAAAAAGTAAAAAAAAAAAAAAAAAAAAACCCATTCTTTCCCAAAAAAAAAAAACTCTACCGAACAAGCCGCTTAGTTCTGATCATGTTATAAACTTATTTTTCCATACTTAACCACTTGTATGACTATGGAATCTTTGATTATTTGCTCAATTCAAATATACAAAATATGATAATTAAATCGTATTACTAATCATGATATCCTTTATTACAAAATACTATAACAAACATAAACTAACACCGCATCTCACCGCCACAGCAGGCGGAGCGGCAGAAACATAAATACATAAAACACCCTTCAATGGATGCCAAAAACATGTACTGTAAGCACAATAACCTCATCATTTGCACAAAATATTCCGGAGCTGTTGTGTAGCGGTGACAATTTCCATGGAACAATTCATATCAGTATACTTCTTCTTCTTTAACACCTTCATTAGCTCCACTTTCCCACTGAGTTTTGATTGGCTACTAAGCCTCACAACACCAGAACTCAAATCATTTCCCAGTTGAGTATTCGCCGCCGTGGTGTTGGCCAAACTCAACTCCACCACCGCATTAAACTTCCTGGTCGACCTCGCTTTGGCCTTCGCCTTCTGCACCACCAACTCGCCAACCTGCGTAAGGCCGTAGAAGAAATAAACAGTGCTGTTCTGATACTTGAAGTGCCCGAAATTCGTGTTCTTGACTCCAAACTCTGCATTCATCGTTAAACTAAACGAAGGGTTTGTTGGTGTTCCAACGTTGAAGTTCTCGAACGTAGCTGAACGCACACGAAACTTGGGAGTTCTGATTTTCATAATAGTTAGAGCAAAAAGCATTATGATCCCAGTTTGAAAAATTGCAAAGAGAACAATATAAAGTAAGCATTTCATGCGTTTCTTTTTACGTAATTCTCTTGCATCATGGGATGCTAATTCTGTGTCACTTCGTGTATAGCCATTGGCTGCAGGTGCCAAAGGGTATGGTGATTGCTGCTCCTTATTCTCTGCCATCAAATCAGATTAATTGATAAAAAATACTTATATTTCTCTCTATTCTTGCCTTTTTGGTTTTTTTCAGTTTGAACGATTGCAAGAAATGGTGATGAACATGGAATGGTGGCTACTGATACATATAGTGTTCTTCATACGCGTGGAATGTAAGATAATTGTTTAAATCATACATATAGTTTTCTTCATACGCGTGGAATGTAAGATAGTTGTATAAATCATACA
The DNA here is from genome assembly GCA_030279155.1 of Forsythia viridissima. Classification (NCBI taxonomy): domain Eukaryota; kingdom Viridiplantae; phylum Streptophyta; class Magnoliopsida; order Lamiales; family Oleaceae; genus Forsythia; species Forsythia viridissima. The sequence goes on along the minus strand of CM059033.1, from coordinate 65,536,789 downwards.
GTGTGAATGTGTGATTACTCATTTTCCTTGTCCCGTTTCAAGTAAATTTCTAGAAGTGCTATTTTGAAACCGTTTGATAGAGTTTATAAATTAGTTTATTTGATCAAAAATAATTTATTTGACAAAAAAGTTTGTCTTGGTAGTCATCATTTTTTATCATTCTTGGTCAAATAAACCATTTTCATCTAATAAACTAATTTATAATCTATGCCAAACGGGCACTTTATCTCTTTGGTTCCGCGTAACTATATCTCTTTGGTTCCGCGTAACGTTGTAACACAAATTAATGCTGATGTATTCATATCATATGCTTATATAGGCTACGCTACACTTAGGAGGAGGCAGTGTCGAGCCGGCTAGTGGTTTTTTTTTTTTTTTTTAAATAGAAAAAAACAGTCCTAATAGAGTCCGAGCATCTCCAATAGACTTTCTATTTATAAAAAGCATCTTTAGCATTTTATAGAGCATTTATAAATTTAGAGAGTAAAATTTTTAAGTGTTCCAACAATCTCTTTATCTTTAACACTTTATTTTACTTTTTCTAATTAGTATTTATTATTTTTTCATTTATTTTCTTTTAACATGACTCTCTATTAAATTATTATATGATTTTATTCTATTTCTTCTATTTTATTTTGTACACACTATTTAATTCAATCATTGTATGAATTATTGAATATTGAAATTCTTTGAATGCATTTAATTATAGAGAGTGGGTTTGGCTCTCTAAATTTGGAGAGCCAAACCCACTTTCTATTTTAAAAAATTAATTTAGAGAGTTCGTTAAAGCATAATTTTAAAGTTTGACTCTTTAAAATATAAAGAATCTTATGTTTAAAAAAGCTATTAGAGATGCTCTTACAACTCTAAATTATGCCAATCACCACTTATAGATGATTTGAATCCATCCTTGTTTGATTTGTTTAATCAAATGTGTAAAAGACATTTGAAAGAAAAAAAAAATTAAAACTAGAGTGGGGCCTTTTTACATTCAATTATTTTCTTTGATTTGGTGAACGAGAGTGGCCAAATGGGGGGTTTAATTTATTTTTTTATTTTTATTTTTGCAGTGTTACTTAGGTAATACAAACAAAAAAGAAGAAGCTTTAAATACAATAAATAGGTGAATATGTAGTGAAACACGTTCATGTATTATTCGGTAAAGTCCCGCAAGCATACATGATCATTGATTGATAAGTAATAGTAAAATAAATTAAGGAATATCGTTCCCACGAAGATTTCGATTTTTTCACTTAAATTAAATCAATTATAACTTAAAAGTAAATACACACAATAAATTCTTGATCAATTTTGTAAAAACTAAGCTAACTAGTTAAGATGAAACACATTACAATTGTTGAATAAAACTCAAGTAGACAAATTATGTTAGGAATCTGAGTTGACTTATTTTGAACCTTTCGAAAAAAAGAAAAAAAAAGTTTCAAACACGTTTAAACGGTGATCATTTATTCAAACAAACATTTAAACCATGACATAAATCAAATAACACAAATTTACATTAAGAACATATTGTTCAATTAAATTATCAACTATATATTTACATCATCATCCGTAGCATATGAATTTATCCTACCATTATTTGATTACAAAAGCATGACAATAATACAGAATTCATCACCCGAATTGTTTAACTACAAGAAAAAGTGGTTAAATATGGAGTTCGTCACTTTTGAACATCTTCAATCGAGTTCCTAACATGCAGCCCTTCTTTCTTGCTTTGAATCTCACCAAAAGCTAGCCAGAGGAAGAAATCTCGTCTCACGCTCGTTCTTTCATCCTATTTTTTTTACCAACATTTTCGAACCCTAGCTCCTCCTTGATTTCTCCCATTTATATCAGCCAAAAGATAGGTAAAAATCTTGCCCAAGAATCTCAAAAAATCCTGCCGAAAATAACTTCATGAGTAGACGGAAAGTGCCAAAGCCCCAATGTTTGTTCCCTTGGCTCGCTTGAGCAGCCAAAGGATGACTCCGTGACTTTAACCACACATTTTATATGACTCACAACTATTATTAATTTTTTAACCACACATTTTATTAACTTTTTTATCAAAATCCGCTAAAAAAACTCCATAAAACTAGCGCTAATATTAGATGTTTCTAAAGGGAAAATGATGGGTGAACATGAAAATCTCTCCTACATTCACTCGGCTTCTATTTGATAACAAAAATAGCCTCTTCAATATTTGAATTGCAATCTTTGACAATTATGTATGACTTTGTTGATGTACAACTTTTGTTATTTTTTGATCCATTGAAATATTTGTCTTACCAAGTATGAATTGAAACAAGCACTAGAATAATATAATTAATAAAAACACGAAAAAGTTATGAGATTTGAATTTAAAATCTCTTATTTAAACTTTCTCGACTTGTACTTGTTTATTTTGTACACACACATATATCTTTTAGTTTTCTATATATTTGACCTTTTCATAGAAAAAATTAAGAGGCCTTGCTAAAAAAAAGAATGCTACAGGTTTGTTAATCTATAATATAATTTATAATTTATTAAAAGTTAATTATAGTCAAACCATAATTTTTGTTTGCTGCATCACATCAAGTGTTCTCAATCTTTGATCATTTTCGCATTTATGTCTTTAACATTTTTTTCATTGCATTCTTATATTTAACCTTCAATTAATTAACATTTCTTGCCCCTAATTACGATTTTTATCCAAATATTCTGTTAGCATGCTTTGAAATCATATGCAAATATTTTGTCGAACTTTTTTGTTTATTGTTTTTTTAATACTTATTTAAAAATATGATGGGTAAATAAGTCTTTGTGTGCCTTAAGGAATTTTTTAGATGAAAATCGTCATCAGGTACATTTATGCTAATTAATAGAAAATTAAAGATGAAAATGTGGGGAAAAGTTTCCGGTGATATAAGTGTGATAATAAGCAAAGGTTGGATAGGTGCAACAACCAAAAACTTTAGTATAATTATATTTACCCTATACTAAATATCACATAATTAAGTTGTGAACGATTTAATCTAACCTATATGTAAACTATCAATAATACCCTCCTCATCCCAATTTATTTAAATGATAAATACATATTGATGGAAGTCGAGAAGACTTTCAACGATTTGGAAAAGATTAATGTCAAAACTAAAATAATGAAATTAGAAATGGTCGAAGCATTTATTCCATCAACATCAAATTAAGGCAATTGAGGATTGAACTAAAAAGTATACCACATCACTGTTGTGCAATTTAAATTCTGTAAGTGGACGGATCGTTTACAAGTAATATAATGATGTGTAGAGTGTCGAACCCACGAGAACCAGATACTAATTTAACCAATTACTTTATAACTTAAATTTCAACAATGGAAATAAACACAGATTCAATTTGTGGTTTTGTGATTCTAAAATTAATTTAATTAAATCTAAATTATCAAACAATTAAAATAAAATAGAGAGAATGAATTCAAGATTTACTAATACTAGGATTTGCGAATCCACCAACACTTTCATTAATCAAATATTCGTTTAACCGTTTTAGCTTATAATTACCATAGATTAAAAATAGGCGTTCCTAAATTAATCAAAAGCCTCTCTCGATGGTCAATCAATTCTATATGTTATGCGAACTTCATTATCTCTAATTAAGCTTCGAACATAAACACATGCATTAAAATATCAAGAACACCTAAATGGATTTCATAAAGCATAATAGTAATCTCTATCTATTATTGGACCTTATATTATTCAATACCACATGCTTAATCTATATTGAATCTCTCGACTTCAATATAGATCACAATATATTCTAATGGTGATCAGGCATTAAAATAATAGAAAAACTGCATAAAGAATAATCAACATAAGAGGTAATTAACTACTAAAACGGAAAACTTCTAATTAATTAAAAATCATGAGGTTTCATCGTTCATCCTAGAAAAAGTAAATTAGCCGTACATGATTTCGTCAATTATGACAATAATTGGCTTTATCATGATCCGGCGAAAGAAAAAGAAGAAGAAATAAATACAACCCGTGACTCCGGCTGAAGAATCTTCAATCCCGTGCCTTGATCTTCAATTCTCCTCTTGTATCTTGTTTCCAAATTTCGTCTCCAAATTCTTCCCAAAATTATGGCTATCATCTGCCTTTTATAATACTTTCTAAAAACTCAAAGACGTGTGTTTAAGTTGTTGTTTTATCTTGGAGTTGTAGAGTTCTAATCCCATCAGAAAACTGCCAAAACGGGTCCGCGTATAGCCTTGCGATCGCATGGTGTAGTACCTTGCGATCGCATGGTGTAGTACCTTGCGATCGCATGGCTCGATCATTTCACGTTCTGTAATTGAAAAGGTTGACTTGCGATCGCAACCTTGTTTGACCATGCGATCGCATGGTTAACTTGGCTGCAGATCCGGTTTTCTTCATTTAATATTTGCATACTGAGCCCCTGAAGTATCTTTGTATGTTCAATTTAGTCATCTTTTCTTCTGTTTGCGCTCTTTTTCGTCTTTTCGTCAGATTGATACTTGAATTTGATTATTTCTTAAATCAATAAGAAAACAACATGCAATTAAACTGAAAATAACTAAGAGTACTAATAATCATCCATTTTTGTGAGCCTAGATAAGTACAAAATTGTACTTATCAATTACCTCAAATTACTTACAATGGCAAAGAAAAAAGTGAAAGAGTGATAGACATCTTCTATTTATATTTTTATAATTAATATCAATCGAAATGTGTTCGCTTCTTTTATTTAATTTTTATAATTATGTGTGTTATTAATTATTTATTTAATTTTTTTATAAATTTATCTACTATTCTCTTTTATACATGTAAATCACAATTTTTAAATCCATAATTCTATTGGAGAAATGCTCTTTTCTCTGTTTTCATTTTATTTGCTACTTGTAGAATAATCTACGTTATTGCATTTGGAGATCCTCTAAGCATGATGATGAAAAGTCAGTGTTCCTATGATGTTTATTGTGATTCAACAATTTCATTGATTCTGGTACAAAAAGAGTTATTTCCTTACAGTTTCATTTATTATATATAATCTGTCAAACCAAGTATTTTATTCTATTTGCACTAGAGTGGTAATCTCCGCTCTATAGTATAAAGGATTTATGTTACTCATTGTCTATATGACAATAGACAATTGACCACAAAAATTTGTTAATATTAAATAAGTTTTTTTTTTTTTTTTTTTTTTTTTGGGCTAATTTTCCACTGCCATGTAAGCAATGGACAACATAAATTTTATCCACTGTGAAAAAGAGATCACCAGTCATAACAACCAAACTCATCTATAATTGAAAAATATTTCATTATTTGAGTAGGTTTTACCTTAAAGGTGCGTTTGATTGCAAGTAGAAAATTTGGATGGAAAAAAAATGAATTTCATGAAATTGAATTGCCAAGAAATTGTTTTAAGAAAAATGATGATAAATTTTTCCTACAAAATAAAACATCATCTACCCCTAAGAAAACGTTTTCATTGTTTTCAAGAAAAATATTGCTTTTTTAAGGTAAATGAGAAAACGTTTTATCTAAAAAAAATACAGATCAATCAAACGCGTAGTTGAAAAATAAGTAGAAAAATGTAGCTATCAAACGTAGTTAGTTAAAAAATAACTGAAATATAGACTTTTTCCCTAGAAAATGAAATGCAATCAAATGCACCCTAATATCCTTTCACATGCTCTTAGAGTAGAGAGTAGACGAATCCACACAAGAACATGTACCAAGCATCAAACTCCGATGCCTCTTCGTCTACCTCTTTAGTTGACTATGACACACGGATTGATTGATAAAAACTCTGTAGCATAATAGATTTTTCTTGTCAATTATTTATTATTTTTCTTCTTCTTGTTTTGAATTGATTTTTGATATTTGTTTTGAAACCTTCAAATATTCTCCCGTCAATTAATTGGACAGCGATATATAAAAGCTTGCTTACCTTGGAAATATGAAAACATCTTTTCAGAAGAATGGAGTGGATTTGTTATATTGAGCGTGTCTAGATATCGTTTGGTAAATAAGCCATAGTAGTGTTGAAATTAATTTTAAATACTTATAAGTTATAAATTTTATTTATTATATGGATAATAAATAGATAGTAAATTATGGATTCTACAAATTGTGTAGATAAAGAGTACGTTTGATTATTTTAATTAGTTTAATTAAATTATAATTTAAGATTTGCCAAACATATACATTTGGATTCAAGTCCTGCCAAGTTTTTGATAAATCAAAATTGTATATGAAAGACCCAAAGCTTAGAATAACGTCTACCACTAACATGATTAAATTTCTGACTTGACCTCTATTGCAGGTCTTTCCATGACTTATGAGAAGCAAAATTCCATGCAATTAGCTATAGGTCAACGGTCAACCTCGTAGACTATTAAACGAAGTTCACAAATAGTGACCTTGTAAAACTTTTTTTCTTCTCTTACTTAACTTTGTTTGTCGTTCTTTCATTAATGATCTCACTATTTTCTACTACTATCATTTTCACTTTCTTCTTTAAAATAATTAAATTTTATGAAACCTAGAAAAATCTTGAAAACAAGAAAGCAATCAAGCACCATTGAAAGAGTATTACTTAGATAAGAAAAAAACAAAGAAAACAAGAGAGAATAGAAGTTAGAGAGAGATGCTCTCAATCTAGAGAGAGAAAATCTCTGGGTTGCTTCCTGATACCCTCTTTCTCGTCTGATTTCATCTTCAATTTTCTGTGTGAATGTGTGATTTCCTCCATAATCAGAGACACAGCTGGGTTCCTGATTTATTCAGTTTTTTTTCGGACCTACACTTTTGAAATTCAGCGTGCGATTTGCGTTTTTGCCCTAGTTCTCGCTGCTCTCGGTTTGGTCCAGATTTTGGGGTTTTCTTCTCTCATCTTCTAATGGGTAGGAAAAAATCCAATTTGTTGAACACCATTCCGTCTGCAAGACTACTTAGCAAGGTTCAAAGTTTGGGAGCTAAAAATGCAATGGTAGCCCAGAGCTCTAGCGCGAACACGGGAAAAGACGAAGCCCATTCTTCTTCCTGTGTTGATTCAACGAAGAAAGGAATGAGCGATTCAGGTACTTCATCTACTCGTGAATGCTCTAATTGTCCTTCCTTGTCCAGAACCCTTGGGGATTTTGACACGGATTCAGAATGCCCAGCTGAGAAATTGCTCGAAGGAACAGTAAACCAAAATGAAAGGAAGGTGACTGATGAAATGACGGAACCAAAAACAAAACCAGCTTCATGGGTCAATCTTTTTAAGGATAACAGACACCAGGATAACGGAATCAAACTTCAGTATTTTGAAGGACAGGAGGCAGATGTCGAGCTGAACCATCTGGACGTGGTTGACGTGGAAACAGCGTGGGGATGCTGTTTAGTTGGGTACATTGCAGGCCGCTTCCCAGGTAAGACTGCTCTACTTCAACTTTGTGACACTTGGGGTGTTCCTTATCGATATTTTGTTCATAGTAGTGGATGGTTGGTGTTCAAATTTGAGAAAGCGGTTGATAGGGAAATGGTTTTGGATGGAGGCCCCTACTTCATTTTTGGCAGACCACTAATGTTAAAAATCTTGCCCAATTGTTTTGAATTTGATGACAATGAAATTAGTTTACTGCCAGTTTGGGTTACACTCCCAGGGCTGCCCCTTGATTGCTGGACAGCCAATGCGTTGGGGAAAATTGCATCAAAAATTGGGAAGCCAATTACCACGGATAAGCTTACCTCTTCTAAGGAAAGATTATCGTATGCACGTGTTTTAGTGGAAGTTGATGCCTCGGGAGTTTTGGTTAGGAATGTTCGGATTAAACTCCCGACTGGGAAAGTGAGAGATCAATCGGTCTTTTATGAACATGAACCAAAATTTTGCTCATATTGTAAGGTCTTTGGTCATAAGGTTGCAGATTGCAAACACAATCAAAACAAAGGGGATACGCCTCAAATTCAGAAACAGGTTGAAAAGCCAAAGGAGGACGTACTGGGTCCAGTACCTTTGAATCCCACTCCAACAGGTAATTTGGAAGTTGACAAATCTGACACAGAAGAGATTAATCCAGTCGGTGCTTCAGATGTTCCCCCACTTGAAAATCGGCCGGTTGCCCAGCCGGTTGCTGATGTTCAATCAGATCCTCAGCATTTACAAGAAGGTGCAGAAATTGAAAGGGCTTTCCTTGAGGTTGCAAAAAAGAAGAACAAACAAAAAGGAAAGGCTAAACTACCCCTCATCCCGTTGGGTAAACATGTTGAGGGCAATATGGTTAAAAAAGATTCTGTGGGAGCTTCTACATCAAAATCGAGATCTACGCAGCAGGTTATTAGCTCAACTTCTGGAAAATCTGATATAAGGAGGGGTGATACCCTCTTTGCATCACAATGATTATTGCTAGCTGGAATATTAGGGGCTTCAATAAGCCCCTAAAACAAAATGGGGTTAGAGACCTCATTGTTCGGAATAATATAGATCTTGTGGGCATTCTGGAAACGAAATTATGCACTCAAAAATTGGACCGTATCATGCAAAACAAATTCAAAGGTTTTCATCAAGTCAACAACTTTAGCTCTCATCAGGCAGGCAGAATTCTGGTCTTATGGAACCCGGATAAAGTGCACCTTCAAGTTCTCGACATAGGTCAACAAATTATCCAATGTCTTGCTACTTGTAAGGTAACTCGCATCTCTTTTCAAATAAGTTTTATTTATGCTCTTCACTCTATAGTGTCCAGGAGACCACTTTGGAATTACATCTCGGATATTGCAGCAAACATTTTTGTTCCTTGGTTGCTTTTAGGGGATTTTAACAGTATTTTATCTAGTAATGAAAGAAGTAATGGGTCGAATGTCACCTCCTATGAAACTAAAGACCTACTGGACTGTTGCTTGTCTGCTGGACTCTCGGATATCAGATCCAAAGGTTGCTTTTATACCTGGAATAACAACTTGGTTTGGAGTAAACTCGATAGGGCCATGGTTAACAATTGTTGGCTGGTTTCGGATTTTATGGCTGAAGCAGAATTCTTGACCCCTGGTTGCTTATCCGACCACTCCCCTTGCCTGGTCTCTCTCTTTCATTCTAATGAAAAAGGTCGGAAACCCTTTAAGTTCTTTAATATGTGGGCTCATCATACAGACTTTATCCCTATTGTCCGAGAAAGCTGGCTCGAAGAGGTTCATGGGTACAAACAATTCAGTCTAAGTAAAAAGCTCAAGAGACTAAAGGGTCCGTTGCGCACTCTGAACAAACTGCAATTCAGCCACATTTCATCCAGAGCAGAATTGGCCAGAAATGAGTTAACTGCAGCCCAACTACGTTTGCATAATTATCCCAATAATGAGCAGTTGCAGGTGGAAATTTCAAAGCTCCGAAAAGATGCCATTTTATTATCGGAGGCTGAAAGAAGTTTCTTTTTTCAGCAAGCTAAATTAAAGTTCATCATGAATGGAGATAGGTGCTCAAAATTCTACCATGCTTTGGTTAAAAGGAACACTAAAAGGAATCACATTACGGCGATCAAAAGGGAAGATGGCAGTAGCACTTTGTCGATGGAAGAGGTATCAAGTGAATTTATTTCATTCTATAAAGGTCTACTGGGGACTGAAGTTCCGTGTGATCCTATTGAAGCTGGAGTTTTAGACAATGGTCCGTATGTCTCTGCAAATCAGGCCTCGGAGCTGTTAAAATCAATTGACATGGCTGAAATTAAAGCTGCCCTATTTGACATAGGAGATGATAAATCGCCGGGACCAGATGGTTTTTCCTCTTGCTTCTTCAAAAAGGCGTGGGAGACAGTTGGGGCTGATTTAAGTGCAGCAGTGCTGGAATTTTTTGAATCGGGCAAATTGCTGAAACAATGGAACCATACTGTGATAGCCTTGATTCCAAAATCCAATCATGCTCAATCAGTTGGAGATTATAGACCTATCTCATGCTGTAATGTGGTTTATAAAGTCATTTCAAAAATCATTGCATCAAGATTAGCTCCCGTTCTTGACAACTTAATAGATCCAGCTCAATCGGGATTTATTCAAGGGCGTAGCATGACTGAAAACATACATCTGGCACAGGAGCTTCTTCGACATTACAACAGAAAGAGGATTTCACCAAGGTGTGTTTTGAAAATCGACCTAAGGAAGGCTTATGATACTGTCAACTGGGATTATCTTTATGCGATCCTAATGGGGCTGAAATTCCCACCGGTTTTTGTGGGATGGATTATGGAATGTATAACAACCACCTCCTTTTCCCTATCCATTAACGGAACCCTTGCCGGTTTTTTTAAGGGGAGAAGGGGTCTAAGGCAGGGAGATCCTCTATCTCCTTTCCTTTTTGTCATTGGATTGGAATATTTATCGAGACTGCTCAAAGATAACTCGGCTGATGATGATTTTAACTTCCATCCGAAATGCGGTCAGCTTAAGATATCTCATTTAGCGTTTGCGGATGATTTAATGTTATTTGCAAGGGGAGACGTGTATTCGGTGCAGATTTTGATGAATTGCCTTAACCATTTTGGACTCAAATCCGGATTGACTGCTAATGCACTTAAATCATCATTGTTCACGGCTGGGATTTATGGTCAGGAGCTGGCGGACATCAAGGAATTGACAGGTTTTCCTATTGGGTCCATGCCATTCAGGTACCTTGGGATACCGTTAGCTGCGGCGAGGCTTAAAATTGTCCATTACGCTCCTTTTGTGGATAGAATTTCAGATTACATAAATGTGTGGAATAGTGCATCGTTGTCTTATGCAGGAAGGACAGAACTTATCAGAGCAGTACTGCAGGGAGTCGAGTGCTTTTGGCTTTCAATTCTCCCCATTCCAGCCGCTGTTATGGACAGAATCACCAGATTGTGTAGGAATTTCCTTTGGGGAGCAAAAAAGCCGTTAGTATCATGGAAAGAAGTTTGTCTGCCAAAAACTGAAGGGGGGCTCGGGCTTCGGAACATTAAAACTTGGAACTCAGCGCTGTTGGCTAAATCTCTTTGGCACTTTCATCAGAAAAAAGACACTCTTTGGGTTCGGTGGGTAAATCATGTTTATATGCGTGGGTCTTCCGTTTGGGATTGGGTACCGGCTAAAGGAGATTCTCCTCTGCTCAAGAGAATTTGCGACATCAGGAATCACATCAGCCGAACTGAAGGATCTATTGATTCTGCTGTTTGCCGGCTGTCTTTGTGGAATTCAGGGCCTGGGAATGGAATTTCGGCAGCATATGATTTCTTCCGCGAGAAAGGGAACTTCACCTATTGGGCTAAGGATGTTTGGAAATCCTTCTTGACACCTAAACACTCTTTTATATTGTGGCTGTCAGTGAAAGGTAAATTACTTACCAAAGATAAAATTTCGTTTTTGGATATTAATTTGACTTGCAGTTTTTGTACAACGGAGATTGAATCAGGCAGCCACTTATTCTTCACATGTCCGTTTACTAATGAGGTTTGGAATAACATCAAACAATGGTTGGGTATTACAAGGGCCATGTCTACCATTGCTAGTGCCATTAAATGGATGAGAAAAGAAGCGAGGGGATCCACGTGGCAGTGCAAAGGCAAGAGAGTGGCTCTTGCGGCTACAATTTACCATCTTTGGATTACAAGAAACAGGATTGTTTTTGAACAACTCAAGCCTACTCCGATTAGCATAGTCCATAGAATTAAAACACATGTATACAAAGTTTTATTTTCCTTGTATCCTCATGTTTTAATTCCCATGGAACCATTCTTGGAAACTTAGTCTATTTAGGTTTGTTTCTCTTCTTTTGATTCACCCGGGTATGCCCGGTGTACTTGTTGTTTAGCGTTTAGTTTTCCTTTTGTTTTGGATGCCCAGGTTTGCCTGGAGTTCTTGTACATTTCTTTGATCGATTAATACATATTTACATTTCCGATCAAAAAAGAGTATTACTTAGATTGATAAAATCATTTAGGAACAGTACAAAGATTCTCTTTGTACCCCACCCCATATAGACTTTTTGACCTTACGACTTTCTTAATCGAGACTTAGTGTATGTTTGTTAGTATTTATAAGTATTTATAAATTGATCAAATATTATTTTCATCTACACATTTAGTATGATCCACAACTTTTATTTATTTTCATCCTCATGTTTTAACAAAAGTTGACTGATTGTATGCCAGGTAGATATTTAACAGTGACACATCATCAATTCACGATGAGAATTTAACAAAGTGATCGTCGGTGAACGCATTAATATACTTCAGTGACCAGCGTTTAAACTTTGTAACTTTACTGACCGTTTTGTAGTTTTGCTGATATTACAGTGACCGCCAGAAAAATTAACCCAAAAACAATACAATCTTATCAAAACAAACTGTGTGACTTTATTTACTCATCGTTAATTTTGATCAAGTTATAAATTTTGTCTTTGTATACTTATCATGGAATCTCAGATTATTTGCTCAATTCAAATATGTGAAATGTGATAATTAAATGGTATTACTAATCATAATGTTTAACATATATAAAACTAACACCGCATCCCACCGCCACAGCCTGCGGAGAGGAAGAAACATAAATACATAAACACCCATAAATGGATGCCAAAATTCATATACCGTAAGCACAATAACCTCATCATTTGCACACAATATTCCGGAGCTGTTGTGTAGCCGTGACAATTTCCATGGAACAATTCATATCAGTAGACTTCTTCTTCTTTAACACCTTCATTAGCTCCACTTTCCCACTGAGTTTTGATTGGCTACTAAGCCTCACAACACCAGAACTCAATTCATTTCCCAGTTGAGTATTCGCCGCCGCCGCGTTGGCCAAACTCAATTCCACCACTGCATTAAACTTCCTGGTCGACCTCGCTTTGGCCCTCGCCTTCTGCACCACCACCTCGCCAACCTGTGTGAGGCCGTAGAAAAAATAAACAGTGCTGTTCTGATACTTGAAGTGCCCGAAATTCGTGTTCTTGACTCCAAACTCAGCATTCATCCTTAAACTAAACGAAGGGTTTGTTGGTGTTCCAACTTTGAAGTTCTCGAACGTAGCTGAACGCACACGAAACTTGGGAGTTCTGATTTTCATAATAGTTAGAGCAAAAAGCATTATGATCCCAGTTTGAAAAACTGCAAAGAGAACAATATAAAGTAAACATTTCATGCGTTTCTTTTTGCGTAATTCTCTTGCATCATGGGATGCTAATTCTGTGTCACTTCGTGCATAGCCATTGGCTGCAGCTGCCAGAGGGTATGGTGATTGCTGCTCCTTATTCGCTGCCATCAAATTTTCACTTTTAGAGAGAGAAAAATCAAATTATCTGAAAAAAAAAAAAAAAAAAAAAAAAGACTTATTTCTCTCTCTTCTTGTCTTTTTGCTTTTTTTTCAGTAGGAAAGACTGCAAGAAGTAGTGCTGAACATGGAAAGATAGTTGGGAGTAGCCACTTATATATAGTCAATATTTATTCTGTTTTTCTAAGAAATTTTTTTTTTTTGCATCGTTTTCAGTTAAAACTAACGCGTCAGGCAGCTTATTTTGACTCTATAAGTTGATTTTTTGCATCAAGTGAATGTGATCCTTTTCTAAAGTAAAATTAATATAAAGAAGCTTCTACCTGAAAAACATAACGTGATTAGGTGGTTATTATACAATTCTGACAGTCCAGTTGTACGTTGCCACGTGGAATTTAGTTGGGTGGGGATTGTAGGGGCAGGGGTCGCTTAAGTGTTTTAAATGTTTGTCACGTTGATCTTCTAGATGGGTCAACGAAATTTTGTATAAAATTCAATGTTATTAGAGGATGTCTGTCCACCCAGTTCAATAGATTAAAAGTGAGAATCGAGATTCAAATTAGACTGGTTATTAAAAAAAATTCTCTACTTAAAAATCTGTCCAAAAACCTATCTACCTGCTTGATTTTGAGAAATCTGATGAATTGTTTTTGGTTTTAAAAATCATTTCTTTTCACAATTAATTGTAACATACTATCGCATTTCATCTCTATCCCTGGCCGAAATGGATCGAAAGAATAAGAAGTCAAAAATTTTGATTTTGAGTAATTTTTGTGATTTTCAAAAACTTATTTTTTATTTTTTGAATTTTTTTTAAAATTTTTTAATTTATTAAAAAGCACTAGGTCAACTCTAGTTCAACCCTTTCATTCTTGACCTTTTCTCTTATTCGAGTCGATGTCTTGATCGATTTTTAAAACATTGATAAAATTTAGTATGGATATAAAATTTATTGTTTTATTTTGAACAAGAAATTTGATGTTTCATTTGAGTCTTTGACTATATGTATGGAGTGTTGTACTACATTAGGTATGCCCGGATTTTCTTTTAAGTTAAATTATGGGTAAATTTAATTAATGGCCACCGAACTTTGTTTGAGTTACTACTTACTCACCCAACTAAAAAATAGTTACCAAACGCTCACTCAACTTTACAAACGGTTAACCATCCATCACCCATTTGTAAAATCTATTCTAAAATAATTAAAAGATAATATTTGAATTTATTTAACCATGTATGTTGACAAGATACATGTTAAAAATATTTATGGACAATTAAATAAGAGTATCTCCAATGCATTTCGTCTATTATAGTCTATGTAGTAGGTAAAATAAACAGACTTCTAGTCTATGTAGCATTATGTCTATTGAATATACAGTCAAATTATAAACTCGTTTCTATTAATATTAATTTTCAAGTAAAAAACTAATTAATATTAAATAAATAAATAAAAATTACAATGGCAGTATTTTTCTCTTAAAAATATATCATGTGCGTTTACAGAAAAATCAAACCTTTGACGTGAAAATGAAAATTATGTGCCATGTTGATTTTCATTCATACGATTCAATCCAAATATATATCTAATATTTATTTTATTAATTAATTACCACTATTTCCTTTATCTACAACTTTTAAAAAAAAAAAACTTTTTTCTACATTTATACATATTATAAATGGATTTAATATTTGACTAATCAAGTAGAAAATTATAAGAAAATTCTATGTTGTTTAGAGCAACTCGAATGCACTCCATCTATTACATTATAGACGTGACACATAAACATATATAGACGGAACTATAAAAATAACTCTCTAATGCATGCTGACGAAGACTTCGTCTAGTTGATTTGGTACACAAAAAATAGACTCCGTCTAAAAGTCTGTCTAAATTAATTAGACGAATCTTCTAGACGAAGTGACTCAACAAATTTAAATCAATTTCAGCATTTTATTAAAAAAAAAAAAAAGAAGAAGCCAATCAAGGAAAATATAAATTGAAAATATGCCAATTTTAAAAAAATTTAATGCCACATAAGCAGTAATATTAATTTTAGACAGAATCTATTGAAAACGAATTTATAATTTGACATTCTATTCAATAGACATAGTGCCACATATACTAAAAATCAGTCTATTTTACCTACCACATAGACTATAATAGACGAAATGCATTGGAGATACTCTTATTTAATTGTCCATAAATATTTTTAACATGTATCTTGTCAACATACATGGTTAAATAAATTCAAATATTATCTTTTAATTATTTTAGAATAGGTTTTGCAAATGGGTGATGGATGGTTAACCGTTTGTAAAGTTGGGTGAGCGTTTGGTAACTATTTTTCAGTTGGGTGAGTAAGTAGTAACCAAGACAAAGTTCGGTAGCCATTAATTAAATTTACCCGTCTTACGTAGATATTTTTAACACCGTCAAAGTGCCATGTGGACATTCCGTCGGACATGTGGCAATTTCCGTTTATTTTAGAATAGGTTTTGCAAACGGGTGATGGATGGTTAACCGTTTGTAAAGTTGGGTGAGCATTTGGTAACTATTTTTAGTTGGGTGAGTAAGTAGTAACCTAAACAAAGTTCGGTGGCCATTAATTAAATTTACCTGTTAAATTATAGTTGAATACGATAATAGTGTCTATAAAAAGTCTTCAAAGCCAGAGGTGAAGTTCATAAATTGGGTCTCCTTTTGAGTCCCAAATTATATTATGCATTTAAAATTCAGTACGATTTTTACAAAATTAATGTTAACTTAAAACTCAACAATAAAACAACAAATAAAATATATTATACAAAATATTTATATTATAATAAAATAACAGTATCAAAAGTATTCTAAATGATCACTTAAATATTACCCGTTTTGTAGTTTTAAAAGAAAAAATATTAATCAAATTTGAATAATCTAGTTGTTGAATCATTTCTTTTTCAATTGATAATATAGTTAATTCATTCAATCTTTTCTGTGACATAGTTGAACGGAGATACGTCTTGATCAACTTCAACTTAGAGAAACTTCTTTCTACAGATGCAACTGTAATCGGTATGGTCAGCAAAATTTTGTAAGCAATATAAGCATATGAGAAACAACCATTCAATGTTTTCAAATATTGTAGTACTTCAATTGCTCTATTAGTTTCACTTGATAAATAACACCTCAAAACTGTCAACTCATAACATGAATCATTTTCATTAATATTTAAATGGCCATTATGTTCCATATACTTCTCAAGATTCATACAAGATTTCAACAAACTTGCAATACTTACACGTTTTAACCTCTCCAAATTAAACAAAAATTCATTCAAATCGAGTTTGAAGTGAAGATCGAGCTTGATCGATTATAAAGAGGAAGTAATCAATTCTAAAGATTCTTCAGCTAATTGATTTACCTCATTATTGCCACTTTCATCAAATTGCTTCATCCTTCGAATAGTACGATTTTTCCAAAATACAGTTTCAATTCTTATTTCACATGCCCTTTTTTTTGCTTCATCAATGGCAATAGAAAATTCAGTTTCTCTATAATCTTCGAAAAAAGAAACAAGTCATTTTAAAAGGTTGATAGCACCATCAATATCCATGTTTTCGGCTTGAAGAAATTTACTTAAATTATTGATTGCATGCAACAACTTGTACCATATTACCATACCAATCAAGAATTAAAAATTCTCAAGTTCATAATCATATATTGCTAAGGACTCAGCTTCACTCTTTATTTTAGGATCTTCACTAATATATGTCAATTCAAGTAAAGCGTCTTTTATTTGTGTAATTTGCTCTTTTATTGGTTTGACACTTTCAACTTGACTTTTCCAACGTGTTTGTGACAATGGCTTCATCGTTGGAACTTCCACCTTATCTTTGAAAATTTTTCATCTCTTGGGAGAAAAAGAGAATAATGTGTAGATGCGTTGTATTATTCCGAAGAAGGACATAACTTTAGGATAACAATCCGACATATCACATAATGTCAGATTACGACTATGACAGCCACATGGAGTATATAAAGCTCTCGGATTAATTTCAATTACTCTTTTTTGCACACCTTTGTGCCTTCCACTCATATTTGATCCATTTTCATATCATTGCCCTCTAATATCATCAATATCAATCTCAAGATTGGTTAAAAGATTTTTAAGCTCAGTTGAAAGTCCAAGTCATGTTGTATCATCTACCTTCAAAAATGCAAGCCAATATTTTTGTATCGTTGGTGAGTTTGCTGAATTATCCACACATCGTATTACTAGAGACATTTGCTCCTCGTGACTTGCATCTGGAGTACAATCAAGTATAACTGAGAAATATTTTGCATATTTAACTTTCTTGACAATTGAACTTCTCACATCACCTGCCAACATCTGAATCAATTCATTTTGTATTTTTTTAATCGAGATATGTATAATGAATCTCATGCGCTTTAGCACGCCGAATGTGCTCTTGCATTATTAGATCAAACTAAGCAACAATTTCTATCATTTGCCAAAAGAGACCAATGTTCTCAACATAAAGGTATTCATCATCTCCTCGTAGTGCCAATGTACTTTTGGCAAGTCTTTTACAATAGCGATGATCCTCATTAACACTTGTCTCCAATGTTCTCTTTTTTCATCGATCACCAATTGCACGCTTTTATCAATGGTATTATTTGTTCGAAGCCTAATTTCCAATTCAATCCAACTAGTCATGCAACGCATATGCTCCTCATTTCCATCATTACTTTTAAGACACCGGTGCAGATTATGCCAATCTTTGTATCCATCGTCACCCAATTTCCCAATTTGATTAATCGTTTTTGGCATTTTAAATAATCTACAACAAAAGCAAAAGATCTTGTCCAAAGAAACTGAATATACTAGTCATCTTCAATCAATTGTCTGCCCATTTGCTAGTAATCGCTTATAGTGTGATGAATCAAAATGTCTATTTGTACCATCTTTGGGAAATAAGATGCCATCAACTCTTTTTGGACCAATTTCAACTAAATAATCTCTCATTTTTTTTTATCAATGTATTTCCATTTCCCTGGATCTTCAAAATTCAAAGAAAAGCAATCATCTTGATTTAAATCTTTATGTTGAACATTATCTTCATCATTCTCATTTAATTCTTTCACACTAGCAGGTTCAATCACTTCATCATTTGGTTTATTCACATTAACAGGTTGAATCACTTCCAAATTCTCAGTTGATTCATTCATATTGTCATTGTCATTCACATTCAGTTATTCCTCAAATACCAAAATTTCCACAGTTTCTTCCACCTCTCTTCTTTTGTTGTGATTAAAGTACTTATCAATATCTCCAGCTTGACTTTGAACTAATGCCACTTCATTTTCTTTCCTTTCCTTTTCTTTTTTTGAGCTCCAGACTCAGGCATTGTATAAGACTATCGTTCAATGATTAACCAAACAAAATAGTAGTAAAACTCAAATATAATATATACAATCTATAGAAAAGCAACAAAATTCAAAGCCGAACAGACCTTTTTTTTTTCTCTAGATGACATTAAATGCTTACTTTTTATCATTCACGTTTACTGCCTATTATTTATAGAGTAATGCTTAAGGCGAAAAATAGAGAAATAGAAAATTATGTTAGGATTATATTCAATTATCCATACAGTGATATCATAGAAAGATGGATGAATTATTTTGATTACTTATTCAATAAAAGACATAGTTTTACTATTTGAAATTTATCAAACTTCAATGAAGATAAGAATGTTAAAACAAAACCATGATCCTTCTTCTTCATTATCATGCCTAGACTATCACCAATAACACATAAACAATTGCTAACAACACAATCACCAAAAAATTCAATATTCTTCTGGACTAAATAAATATAAAAGTTCAATGACTAATTTGGAAAACGAAATAACAGGTTGACTGATTCTTGAGGTTTATGTTCCGTTAACTAAGTCAGAAATTTCATCAATTCAAGAACGCACGAAGCTTAAATATAAACGAAACTTCAGTTATTAATTTGAAATAAAGAAGTGTAAGCATCAAAGTGAAACAAAGCTCAAGTTGGGCCACTAATAAACTAAAACTCTGAGAAGCAGAGTATATGTAATACCAAGATCTCTAACCGTTCATCTGTTTGTGAGTTCAAGAATGAGAAAGGAAAGTTTAGAAAATATCAATTTCAATCAGTTAACCAAAATCAATAAAGTACAACTAATATCAAGGAGGGAAACTAAATATTTCAATTGTTTAAATATGTGTAAACAGGTTTTAGCATTGTTGCTCTCTTCCCGCAGATCTAAACTCTAAAGTATAAAATCTTTTGTGTTCCTGGAAAAGAAATTGCAACTCTATTCGATGGATCATTTACTCTCTATATAAAATTCAAAACACACTTAACTAAAATTAATAATTCATCATCCAAAAGAGTTAGTTGCCACCTACATAATCAAGAAAATTTACAATTCACTTCATACCAAAATTAACTTCACAATATATGTATATAACATCAAAATTAAAGTAAAAAATAAATAAAATATATCAAATTCTCCGCTAAATTTCTGATTATTTTTTTGAGTTAACCAACTACAAAATTCATCTTCTTGAAAGGAACAAAAACAAAAAATATATATAAAAAATTTTACTTGGCTGGCGCTGGTTCAAAGATATAGTATAAGGTTAATAGATGAAAACCCTCTTTCCACTTGAGCATTGCTTTCTTTTTCCAGTTAACGAGTTTGTCGATTAGATAATATTTTCCAATCTACAATTTTCTGTGATGTGCAATCGCCGGAAATAGGGTGAAGACGTGAAACGATGAGGGTAGGGAAAGCATTATGGACTAAAATTAAATTACCCAAATCACTTAAGAAAAAATCCAATTATTTGAATGTTGGGCTTGGCCATTAGTTGGCCCAACTTATAGTTATTATTATTTTTTTTCAATCTTTTGCTTTTAGGTTGTTCAAAAAAATTATTTTATTTTGGGCCCCTTCTATCTTTGAGCCTGAGGCCTGTGCCTCTCTTGCCTCAAGAGAGGACCGACTCTGGGGATGGCAACAGGGGGTGGGATTAAAAAAAATCTCATTTACTGTCCTGTTTAATTAATTAATTAATTTTAAATATTATTTTAAAACATAAAAATAAAATAAAATAAAAAGATTTTGAGTGGATTCGAAGAATTCGAAGTAGGGACTATGATCTCCGTCTTCGTTCCGATTACTTAACAGGGCAACGAGAGGCAGGGCAGGGAGGGTCGAGGTCGGGATATTTTGCCATCTCGACTTAGGATGTGGAGTAGCGTGGAATCTTGATCTTGTTTCAATAACTTTATCTAAGAAATTAATTTATGTTAAAAATTGTTGGATTATAATGCCAACATATTGGTAATGGTCTTTTAGGCAATGATGAAAGTGCCCAACCACGAAGATTAATGCCATTGCCTGATAACTTCAGCACTTGGACTTGAAGTCCAATGAACAAGGCCAATATATATCATATGTCTTGAGATGGTTGAGGGCCGTTGGATTCATCTGTGATCAATGGTTTGTCGCTTTGGTTTATGAGGACCATTGGTTGCCCTAATGATACAGAGAAAACACTTCCACAATTTCAAGTGTGTTGTGAGAGTGTGTGTGTGACTTTTCTGATTCATTTATCTTTTTCTCATTTTTAATATGGTAAGACTCCAGAACAATTGTGGTCTAGAAAATCTCCTATTATGATCATCTCAGAACTTTTGGTTGTGTTGCCTACTCTCATCAAACTTTAGGAAAGTTAGAACTTAGAGCTCAAAATTGTGTATTCTTAGGATATCATAAAGGGGTAAAAGGGTATAGATTGTAGGCTAATGTATTAAAGGTTTTAAGATTTTAACAAGTAGAGATGTGACCTTTATTGAATCAAATATGTCTTGTCTAGCTAAAAAGACTTTAGAAGAAAATAAGGTAGAAGATAGCACTAGGTTTCAGGTAGAGCTCAACACTCCCACGTATATAATACTAATTAGATTCAGGTTGAGGTTGATTCTGATAGTTATTCTAACCAAAGAAGTTTAGAAGAAAATGACTTGGAGAATCAAGAAGAGAAAGATGTGACACAAGAAGCACATCAGCCAAATCTTGAAGGTAATCAATTGACCAGGGATAAGACTAGAAGGGGTATTAGAGTTTATCCTAGGTTTGGGGATTATGTTTCTCTTGCTGTTATGTCTTATCAAAATCTTATATATAAAGAACCAAAAACATACAGTGAAGTTGTAAATGGTCAACATACAGATAACACATACAGTGCTAGAAAAAAGAAATGGAATCTCTAAGTAAAAATTAAAACTTGGATACTAGTCCTTAAGTCAAAGCACAAGTTCTTCGTAGATTGCAAATGAGTCTATGAAGTAAAAGAAGGCATTTCTCATAAAGAACTTTTAAAATTTAAGGCCAGGCATTGTGGCAAAATGTTTTATTCAAAACAGGACATTGACTATAATGAAATATTTTCACAAGTAGTAAAATACACTACAATTAGAGTTTTATTAGCATCAATTAGTTGCTTACCGTGATTGGGAAATTGAACAAATGGGTGTCAAAGCTACCTTCTTACATGGTGATTTAGATGAAATTATTTATATGTCACAACCTGAGGGTTTTATTGATTCATCCAAACCTGACAATGTGTGTTTACGAAAGAAATTTATATATAGTCTTAAACAGTTACCAAGACAATGGTATAAAAAGTTTGATAAATTTGTTTTAGGTGTTGGTTTTTTAAAAAAATGCATTTGATCATTGTTTAAACTTTAAGAAAGATAAAAGTGATTTGTGTGAGTGTTTATTTGTTCTTATATGTTGATAATATGTTGTTAGTTGGTTCTAATATGCATGACGTAATTCAAATAAGGAAGACTCTTTGCTTTGAATTTGATATGAAAGATTTATGGCATGCTCGAAATTTTTTAGGAATAGACATTGAAAGAGAAAATATATAATCATGTATTGGTGTTGAAACAAACTGCTTACAATGAAAATGTCTTATCAAAATTTTCTATGCATGAAACAAAGTTAATTTCCTTACCTTTAGCAAGCCCATTTAAATTGAGTAAAGATCAATGTCCAATAGATGAATGTGATGTGAGGTATGTAGAGAGAGTGCCTTATGCTAATGATGTAGGGTCTGTCATGTACACAATGGTCTGTACTACACCAGATGTTGCCCATGCTATAAGCTCTCCGAGTAAGTTCATAGCCAATACTGGTCTTGAACATTGGAAAACCTTGAAGTGGTTACTTAGATATCTTAAGGGTACCTCTAAATTGGGTTTATTATTTGACACATGTAATGAGAGAGTAATTCTTAAAGGTTTCGTTGATGCTAATTTTGTTAGTGATAAGGATAATAGAAAATATACAATTGCTTATGTGTCTACTTTGTGTAGCACTTCCATAAATTAGAAATCCCAACTTCAACCCATAATTGCATTATCCACTTCTGAATCTAAATATATTGCAGCTACTGAGGCTATAAATGAATGTTTGTGGTTAAACGAATTATTATTTGAAATAAATGTGTGAACTAAACTTATGGTAGTTTATTATGATAATCAAAGTGTTATAAACTTGTGCAAAAACCCTGTTTTTCATAAACGTACTAAGCATATCAATGTTAAACTACATTTTATTAGAGATATTGTTTCAAAAGAATTATTGTATCTTGGGAACATATCATCCTAATTTAATCCATCAGACTTGGGTACTAAAGCACTGCCTCTAAACAAGTTCAATTCTTGTTTAAAAATATTGAACATTGATGCTGTATAATTTTTAATGTATTCCAGGTATAAGCTTTGGTGGAAACTTGATTGTGAACTTGGATAGCTGTGGCTTGTTGATCCAAGTTAAAACTTTAAACTCAATCATTTGACGTCAAGGTAGAGATTCTATTGGGCTGTGATGCCAACATATTGATAATAGTGTTTTGGGCAATGATGAAAGTGGGACGGAGAGTAATGCCTTTGCCTAATAACTCAATACTTGGACCTGAAGTCCAATGAACCGGGTTTGTCCAATACATGTGATCTGCTTTGAGATGGTTGAAGGCGTTTGGATTGATCTATGATCAATGGTTGATAGCTTTGGTTTATAAGGACCATTGGGTTTCCCTAATGACACAAAGAAAACAGATCCACAATTTTAGGTGTGTTGAGTGTGTGTGTGTGTGTGAGAGAGAGAGAGAGAGAGAGAATGTATGTGTGTTTGATTTTTCTGATGATTCCTTCGTCTTCTTTTCCTTTTCTCCTATGATATTCTCTCTATTCTTCTTTCCAGTGTGAAGAACTTTGAGTGAGTAAAAGAAGAGAGTTGTAAAGGGATCTGGTTTTTCGGTCAATTGTTTTAGTGTAGCAACTCAGGCGTATTGCTTGGGTCCGGTTCTTAGTTTCGATTTTTGAGTTGAAACAAAGGGTACAATGTCCTGAGTCCTATAGTATTTGGTTTTCCCCTTGATGTTCATAAGATTGGGTTGAATCTTGGTTGTAAAGTTTCTCTGTTTGATTAATAGAAACGAGTCAAATTTCGTCTCCAACATACTTTCTCCTAGCTTGTAAAATTTATGTATTTTTATCAAGTCGCACGTGTATGCACAACTACTTACATAAATGAATAATTATAAAATTTAATCTCAAAACTTTTGCTTACTTAGATAATTCTGGAGATATTCATTTTTTTGGAAAGATCGATGAGATATCTCGACATAGCGGCGTTTTGACTGAAAATGACAACAGGTTGAAAAGGATTTTACTGGGTTAATTTTTTCTTTTCTTGGAGCCGAAGATATCAAATGAAAATTATCTTTTTGAATCGACAAGAAATAGAATTCAAAAATATTTTATTGAATCACCGCATTTAAAAATTTCAGTTTAAATGAGATTATATTATATATTTATATATTAGATTGTACTTTTAACTTATCTTCATCAAACGCAAACATGCACGAGAAATGCTTTTTTAATGTTTACCTATTTCATTTGTTTGAAAGTTTTAGAGCGTGACGATTTTATTATGAAATTTCACTCAACTACATTGGGTAAATAGATGCAAATTGGACAAGTACATATACTCAACTGAGGGGAAATTCAAGACAAACTTACGAATCTTCTGATAATGGATGGTTTACAAGTTCCGTATTATATATGAAACTAGATTCTTGTCTATATAGAAAGAATTTAGAGTATGTTGTCTTTGCATTTCAAATTTGAGTTTTGAGTTTTTAAATTCATTTTTAGTATTCTATTTTGAGAATCTGTTTTAAAATTACTAAAAACGCATTTGGTTTGTCATTCTGAAAAACTATTCCTGAAAAGAAAAAACTGAAAAATCACTACAAGAAATATCAATTTCAACGACCACATTTATTATCGTTGATACTACGTATTCCGTTGTAGTTACTATGCAACGACAAAACAAACTTCGTTGCTGGCTTGTCGTTGATAGTTCGTTGAGAAAGAGTTTTAACAACAAAAATTATCGTTGTCGTTGTATGTGTGCATTTTCAACAACAACATATAATTGTTGCTGTATTATATATTATCGTCGTTAACTTGAACATTAGACAACCAAAAATTTGTCATGATTGGTTTTAACGAAAAAATAGTTGGTTGTTAAATATTTTATTAACAACAAAAGTTTTTCTAAATAATTTTGTCGTTAAAAAACTACAAAATTACGATGAAGATTTTCGTTGTTGAAATTATTTTTAACCAACGACCTATATTTATTCTTGTTAAAGTTATGTGGATTAGTCGTTAAATTATACATTTACCAATAAAATTTCTTTCTTTTTTTGTCGTTGAAATTACAATTATTTATCGTTAAAAACATCTTTAGCACTGATTTTTTTTTCGTGGATAATTTTATTGATTAATACATTTTTATTAATAAATACATTTAAAGATAATATTTGTATTTGCAAATAGATAAATTTGTCACATTTAAACCAATTAATTAAAATCATTAATATATAAACATATTAGAACAATGTCATAATATTGTCAAAAAAACATAACTTCAATATCTCAAAAAATAAAAACTAGTAAATGGTAAACCTAAATCATAAAAGCTAGTAACTAATAGTAATGAAAAGACAAATCGATGCATCAAACAAGAATACCATCTAAATATCGCCATTTGTACTCGATGTTGGTGGTGTGTCATTTTGCATAGGCTGCAAGATCCCTTCAGGAATGCGGCCTAAAAGCTCTTTCACATTTTTCAACTCTTCTCAAAGATCTTGAACTTCGGTCCGTAAGATAGCATTCTCCGAAGAAGCAATGACACCATCTTCCAATCTCATTTTCTTTGACATGTGTTTATGCGGATCAAAGTAGCCAAATCTCTTACCCAGTACTTGATTACATATTCGATTCTCTGTTAAAGGCATAGAGTCTTGGTCTGGCTCTATCACAGAGTCTTGGTCTAGCTCTATCACAGAATTTTGCATAGATTACATATTCCACTAGCTTCTATAAGTAAATAAAAAGTCAAGAGATTACACATGACATAAATTAACAAATAGGATTCCTAGTGATATCAAAATATATCATAGGATATTTCCAACTGCTTTTTAAAGTAAAAGAGCAAGCGTGTTTAGACAACAAAACAACCATGTTTTCTCTTCTTTAGACGACAATGCTATCATGAAGAAAAAGATGCCCTCACACAGAACATTTTAGCAGCATTAGCAGATGAAGGCACATATTCACCAACTTAGAATTGAATATTCTATATAATATAACATGCATTACTCAAAAATCAGGAAGTGTGTTATATATATAAGCAAGTCAAAGAAACAATTACAGCTTTTAGAAAACACAAGTTATGTTGTAACAGAATAAATGGAGACAAAATTACATTGGAACACTAACCTTCATTGCATCACATCCAAAATGGTCACACAAAAAATCCCAATCACTGTGCTCTACCACGGTTTCATGTTTGCTTCTTTTTGCAAGTCCAACATCTTCGTTACCACCCACACTTACGAAATATTTGTGTAATTTACATCGATACTCGCTCCACATCTTCTTCATCGACTGGTCTATAAAGTCTTCGATCAGTTTATTTGTCTAAAACTCAAATTTTTCCTTCAAAAAAATAATGTATTAGAAAATAATTCACTTAGATACTTATTAATGAAAGAAAGATAAAGTGAACTATGCTTTTAAACGATCGATCATTGGTATCTTATAAGCATGGTCAATCTCTTTCCATTGCTTAGCAGCAAATGGTGCCATTGAACGAACAATGAATCCCATCTCATTAGCCCAACCAGATGCATTAGGTCCAACAACTCGTCCATTTAACGTGTTGAATTCAACTTTCAATTTATGCCGACAAGCAGTGACAATTTTTTCAATTCGTTTTCCTCGAGTAGGGCCCCGTTCTCTACGTTTACATAGTGGCCCTACAAGAAAATAATTTCAAATATTATCAAGATACCATGCTTACATAAATCATAATATTGTAAAATAAAAATTCAAAAAATAAATTCAAATGCAAACATTAGATAAATTAAAATATAGTACCTGAAGGGGTGTTCTCCAATGATGTTCTAGAGACATCATCACCAGACATTGACAGAGAAGCCATAGCAAATAAAACTGCATAAATTGAAAAACTATTTAACATATGTGCATAACTAACTTGTTTAATATTTGTATATAAGCAGTAAGCATGTGTATATAATTAACTTACATGTAATATATGGAAAAGTAAAGCATACAAGTACGATTCTATAATTTATTCTGAATTATCATCATTGTCAATTGCATCACTTTCAGAGTCATCATCGTCTAAATTTAATTCATCGTTTTCATTCTCTTCTATTGAATCCTCACATTCTTCAACTTCTTCATTAAAATTATTAGCTTATGTAGTGTTTGCTCTTTTTCTTGTTCTACAGCATAATTCTCAATTGTAATAGGTTCGACATCAGTACGTGCAAAATATTGTGCTTCTAAATTTTGGTTGCACATAATTAATTCGAGTCGTTGATGAATCTTCTTCTTGCATAAACGCAACTTCCATTTCTTCAGTTTGGCTTTGTCGATCACCTCCTTCAGTATCCACGTAAAGTTCATCCCACAAATGTCGATGATAGATTTTTTGAACAACTTTCCAATTAGTTCCATTCTTGGGATCATCGATGTAAAATACTTGTTGAGCTTGAGAGGCAATTATATAAGGATCATTCTTATACCACTCCGAAGCGATGCTTATAGAAGTTATATTGTATTCTTGATGTATTTTCTTTTTCTTCTTGTCTACGTTACCACTTGCATTTGAATAAAAATACTCGACTTCCTTTTAGATAACATAACTCTATCACGTCACACAATACTCCAAAAAAATCTATATCTTCATTATTATGGGATGCACGAGCAGAAACACTACTATTCTGAGTTGTTCGTCTATCATCACGTGCTTTGGTAAAAAATTTTGACTCCATTAACCACACAATCAGTATATATGTTAACTCGAGTACCTGGACGACATGCTAAAGCATATAATTCGTTAGTTGCTTCAGGAGATCCAGCATGGCGTAGATGTACCATCTGTTACACAATTTCAAAAAATTAGAGAGATCTTTGAAACAATTTGCATCGTTTTGTTAATAAGTAAGACCAACTTACACGATCCTCAAACCACTTGGGAAATGTGATTTCTTGGATTTGTTGTAAGTTATGAGACCTTGTTCTCTTCAATTCTTCCATATGATCACTAAATATATAGAAGACAATATAGTGATAAATTATTTAAAACTTGACTAAAATAATTAAAATAGTGATATGATTTAGTACTCACTTAATAAACGGTTGAATTTCTGGACAATTGTTCAGTACATACCAATGAGCTCTTTTATGATCCTCAATTGATAATTGTGTCACTTCTTTTTTCTCCAGTGGTCTAACATCGTGCTTGAAAACTGATAAATATCTAATTTCATCTTTGTCCATGACATAATTTCTTTCTGGTCTATTAAATTTTGTCTCAATATCCCGAAAATACATGGAACAAAATGTCAATGCTTCATTTACAATATATCCCTCTGCAATAGAACTTTCTGGCCTAGCTTTATTTCGTACATATTGTTTGAGAGTTCCTAAACTGCGTTCAATAGGATACATCCACCTGGTATGAACTGGCCCAGCTAAAATTGCCTCATACGGTAAATGTATAGCTAAGTGAATCATAATATCAAAAAAGGCAAGTGGAAATATGCGTTCTAATTTGCAAAGCACAAAAACAATAGCTTCTTGCAATTTTTCCAAATCACAGACATGCAATGTCCTTGAACATAATTGTTGGAAAAAATTTGAGAACTCAGTTAATATTTCACTTATCTCCTTCCTCAAGAAATGTCGAATCCCGACTGGCAACAACCGTTCGAATAAAACATGACAATCATGTGATTTAAGTCCAGCAATTTTTCCATCATCCTCATTCACATTTTTGGAAATGTTTGCTGCATAGCCATCTGGAAATTTAACTGATTTCAAAAACTTGCAAAATCGCTTACGATCATCAGATTTTAGTGTATATGCGGCATGTGGTTTCACCCATTTGTTCCCTTGTTGGACCAGATGTAATTCCTTCCCAATTTTGATATCTTCAAGATCAAGCATCGCTTTGTTTGTATCCTTTGACTTTTCCTCTATATTCAACAAAATACCAACAATACTGTCACAAATATTTCTCTCAATATGCATAACATCTAAATTATGTCTCAGAAGAAGCTTATGCCAATATTCAAGTTCAAAAAATATACTTTTTTTAGTCCAATTTAATTCTTCTTTCTGACGCTTCCGTTTTTTACCACCATAATGTTTGTGCTTACCGGGTATTGTGTGGTGAACATGTTCCAATTGTCTCAATATGTCATCACCATTCAAATTTTTTGGTTTTTCTCTAATTTCAAAGTTCCCGTCAAAATTCTTGTCTTTTCGCCAACGGTGACCGATAGGGAGATATCTTCTATGACCCATATAACATATTTTACTTCTTATCCCGCGCGATGTTGTGTCTTCGTTACAAACTGGACATGCACCATAACCCTTTGGACTCCAACCAGATAAGTTTCCATAAGCTGGAAAGTCATTTATGGTCCATAATACTGCTGCACGCATACAAAATATTTTTCCTTCTTCTGAATCATACGTCATTGCTCCTCTTTTCCACAACTCATTTAATTCATCTATAAGTGGTCTTAAAAATACATCCATGTCCTTACCTGGGGCTTTTGGTCCAGGAATTAACAAAGCCATCATGAAGAATGATTCTTTCATACATTTCCATAGAGGTAAGTTATATGGGACCAGGATTACTAGTCACATACTATAGGATGTGCTCATATTTCCAAAAGGATTAAACCCATCTGATGCTAGGCCCAATCTAACATTTCTAAGATCACTTGCAAATGATGGATAGCATTTGTCAAAATGTTTCCAAGCTTCTGCATCTGCTGGATGTCTTAATATCCCCTCATTATTATGTCTTCTTTCTTTGTGTTATCTCATATTCTTTGATGTATGCCTCGACATATATAAACGTTTCAATCGAGGGGTAACTCGAAAATAGCGCATAACCTTATGAGCAACATTTTTTCCTTTAGTGTCACTACTTTTCTACCTACTTTCTTCACATATTGGACATTTATCTAATCCGACATTCTCTTTCCAAAATAAAACACAATCATTTTTGCAAACATGAATGGACTCATATCCTAAACCCAAAGCACGCAAAGTTGTCTTTGCTTCATAATATGATGTCGGTATCCTTGTTCCTTCTAGAAATGCATCTTTTAGAAGTTTGAGAAACATATCAAATGATTTGTTGCTCCACTTATTTATCACTTTAATATGCATTAGCTTGACCAAGAAAGTTAATGCAGAAAATTTGGTGCAACCTAGATACAAATCTTTTTCTACATTATTTAGCATATCATCAAACTTGTCAAATTCTTCTCTCTCATTATGATTATCAGTTGGTGATCCATCATCATTATGTTCAAAACTGATTGGAACTTGGCCCAACAAGATCATGTAATACATTTACCATTGGATCAACTTGATCCTCGTCACTACTATAACCTATGTCACTAGAATTCGTAAGATTAGAAGTGACCACGGGGTATTTTTCTTCATGAAATATCCATGTCCGATAACTATGTTGAAACCCATACATTAACAGATGAAGCCGAATCATGTCTAATTCTTGCAATATACCATTTAGGCACGAAGAACATGGACATCTAGTATTTCCATCTTGGTTTAGAAAATTACGAGATCTTTCTATGAATGACTTAACCCCATTCTTATATTCATCTGATAACCGATTGGTTAGCAATGTCCAACTCTTGTCAATTGACATTTTTAACGTATGCAAAACAGGGGCAAGTGAAAGTGTAAAAAAAAAAAAAACTTTATATAAAAGAAACAGTCAATTAAAAGAACCACAAACCAACAACTTTAATTACCAAATAAACAGTCAATTAAGAGAACCACAAACTTTAATTACCAAATAACTATTGAAACTATGATTATAGAGCTACTATTTGATATTAATATGCATCAAACAACTACTGAAACTATGATTATAGAGCGCCACTATTTGATACTAATATGCATTAAAATTTGCTGACACCAAGCATCTGGCTCAAAAGTGAGGAAACTAAAGCAATAATGATAACTGAAACAAAAATGCACATTACACTTAATTTATCACAATGTCAAGCTAAAAGGTGAAGTAACTAGTTTAAGGAGAGGTTGTTTAATATTCTGGCTGTCTAGTTCAAGAATTTAGTACACCAGCTTTACACAGTTTCAAATTGAAGACAACGAAATTAGCAAAAGGCAGTGCACAAAATTAAACTGGAATATTAAAGACAAATGAGAGCAAACTCTATATGGGGACTTAAGGAATCACTATTTATATGCATTGTTCAATTATTCTCGTAGATCCATGATTTGTAATCTTTTGATGTGATTTATATATTATAATAATACTCAAGAAATGAAAATGCAAAATAGGTTCTCAACATGTATAAATAAGTAAATAAGAAAATCCAACAAAAATATGTTGCAAGTATTTACTAATATCTCAACATTGGTAGTTTTAGGGGATGGTGACGTATCCTTATATATAGTTGATATAATAATTGTTTCTGTTTTTTACTATATATTGAGCATTCCACTAATAAAATAGAAATTATATTCTCAAGATTGTCCTATAGCACCTGGATCTAAAAATGCCTTTATTATGTGTATCAGTTTAGTTTTGGCATTTGAGATATAAATGGCTGACTCTGCAATTACTCTTATTTGTATTGGTGTGTGTATATTTGACATGGGCCCATCAACATTCCAAACCTGGAGGCAGCAGGGCTGGGACTAGTATTTGAGTGAAAAATTTATAGCTTGATGTACATGATGAAAATAGTGGTAAGCTTTTACTAACATCCCAAATTTGGTTGTTCTGAGAGTGAGGCTGGTAAACATATCCTGATACGTATGATATAATATTGCCTTAGATAATTTTGGTTCTCTGTATTCCTAAACACTGAAGTGATATTGCAGCTGATTGGTAAAAGAGAAATGTATTTATTTGTAGGGAAAGCATAAATTTCTTGTAGTGATAATAGTAGGCAAATGAGAGCAAAAACAAAAAAAAAACAGGGCAGACTGCTGAAGCCATAGCCACAGCCACATGAAGCAGAGACATGGTGCAATCAGTGTGCATCTACGCTGACTAATCTGCATAAATGTCCATAAAGAATAATGGATATCAATTACAAGAGATTCAAGAACATTCTAGTTTGTTATAGAAGCCTCTCTTAACCATTCGATCGAATTTATCACCCACGCCCACTTGAGGAGGTTACTACAGCTATAAATAAGGCTAAATGAAAACTTCTATAATCCTACTCATGTATATAATTTTTCCTAGTCTATCTCACTGATATTTTAACCAACATAATTATTCTCAAAGTTTTGTTGTTTTTCAATCGTTTTTCACATGTTTATAAAGGCACAACACTTGGACAAATTAATATTTTGGATTGAATAAAAATGTAATATTTCAAGAAAATTGGAATCAACATCACAATACGGGAATTACACATCAGCAGACTTTAAAACACATTGAATTTCAGCAAATTAAAAGGAAAGAATTGCCCCAAAACACAAAAGAGAGCAAAACAATGGAACACATTTAAGAAAATTGAAATGAACATCACAATACAACGGGAATTACATAAACCAAACTTTGAAACACATTGGATTTTAACAATTTAAAGGCACTGCCCCAAAATTCAAAAGCCCGCACAAAACAATCGCCCACGTATCGCAAATGGGTTTCAAACAAAAATCATAATCAAACATTTTGATTTTACCAGTGTAGAAAGTTTTTCATACCTGGTGAGAAGAAGCTTCAACAGTAGGCGGCGAAGAGAAGAGACGGAATTGAAGAATTGGCAGGGAATTGGTAATGGATTTGATAAGGGTTTTAACGTTAATTGGTTTTATTGTTTTATATTAAATGAGTTAATTAAAGATTTTAATTTTAGTAGGTTAACTTTTAAGAATTTCTTTCCCTAATTAATTCTAAAGACCTGGTAAGCCAAAATTGTGGCTCCAATTCTTTTAACTTTTTTAATAAAAAGACAATTTTTGGCGCCAAATTTTCAATATTTTCAACGACAACGAAATTATTATCAGTAAAATTCTTTAGCAATCCAACTTTTAAATATATGTTTAACAATAATAAATATTTTTTCGTTGAATATATATTTATTGGTAATTTTCTTTAACGTGAACACAAATAAGTGGGGCCAATTTTTGTACTACATTCAACGACGAAAAGAATTTTTTTTGTTGATTATGTCTTTTAACAACGAAAACAATAGTCGTAGAAAATATTTAATTCATGGAACAACAATTTTGGCACGTTGGTACCAATTTAATAATATTTTCAATGACGACAACCGAATTAATTGTTGAATATATTTAATTAACAACAACTATTTTGTCGTTAAAACGTATTTACAACTAAATTAATAATTGGTTCTCAGCAACAAAATTTTAACAAGGAAACTTGTCAATTTGTCATTAAAAAGTATATTTAACAACGAATCATGTTTTGTCGTTAAAATATTTGTCATTAATTCTCCTTTTTTTTGTAGTGAATACTTTTTTTTTTTTGGAATTTTGAGAAATTATTTTATTACATTTTATTCAAGATTATTTAGTAAAATAGAACAATTTTATGCTAATATATTATCAAGTAAGATATATATTTAGTGAATGTTAGAATTTTTTTTTGTTACAAAAATAAAATACAAACAAATAATAAGTTGACAAAATAGGAAATAAAAAAATAAAAATTAATGACGTACGTGGATTGAAAATTCTAATCTATTTTCATTTAAATAAATGATTTTAGTTTCTTAAAATTTCTTATTTAAATAACCAATAAGTGTTTGAATTATATTTTTAGTATTTTAAAATTTTTCATTTTTATAGAATTTTTATTTTTTATTTTTTACAGAATTTTTATTTTAAAAAAAATTTCCTTGATTTGAGTGTTTTGACTAAAAAGACTCAAAACGTTAAAAATGTGTTTTGAGTTGTGTTATAAATTTAACTTTTTTTTTGGTAAATGTATTTTCAAAAACAAGATAGTAAACAAGTTTTGTGTATTTACAAAAATGAAAACTAAAAACAGTTTCAAAAGAACAAAAAGAACGGAGCCTTACATATTACACTAAGTGCTTGTTTAATAGTTTTTTTTATAGATTATAAGTAGTAGATTCTGCAAAATATGTAGATAAAAGTTGTGGGTCCCACGAAATGCGTTGATTAAAATGATGTTTGAACAGCTAACAACTTATAATTGCTCTCAAACATATTATAAGTGTCTGTTTGATTAAATTTTTTTGTAGATTATTAAATGTGAATCCTACGAAATGAGTGAATAAAAAGTAGATAAAAATTATAAATCTTACGAAATGTGTTAATAAAAATGATAATTGACAGACTTATAAGTTTTTTTAAAAAAAAAAGCATACACAAGCGAATTTCAAAAGTCCTTGCACCATATAGAAATAGTTACAAAAGAAATCCAAACAACACTCAAAGAATATATTTTATATGCATGGAAATTGAAATTTACTTGCATCTTAAGTCACGAATTGTCTTTTGTGAATTCAGGTCATTACAGTGCTCTGAAAGCTTGGTAGGCCGTGCTCAGGCTCGCACACTATGAACAGAGGTCTCTCGTCTCTCGATACTCATGTACCCTAAGTTCAAAGTAAGCCTACTAACCCGTGGAAAATGCCACGTTGCCGACACATCATAAAATCTCTTACCTTCGTCAATGGCAGGTAACAGAATGATCAAATTGAAACCTTAATGATAAATTAAGCTGAAAAAATTTAAAATTCAATAACTACAATAAAATACAATTACAGACCCCATCAATGCTATGGTGAGAAATTACACTTCTTCAATTAATTCCAGGAAATAAAAACTATAAACAATAATTAAAGAAAAAAAAAAGGAGATATAATTAAGAAGTGGTTGCTGAAGTAGGTTCATTTGCATTCCAAATTCTCAATTGTGCTTTCCTTAATATTAACAATCATTTTGCAATCCATTTTTGCTGTCTTCTTCTTCCTAATGACTTCGATCAGATGAATTTTCCCATATAAAGTTGCTTGGCTGTTCAATATAATCTTACCTGAATTTATATCACTTCCCAAACTTGAAGATGAAGAAACCTTGTTTGAATCCACAAAGATGGTGATGTTCATTTTCTTCGTCGACCGTGCTTTGGCACGTGATTTAGGAACGTCTGACTTACCTACGAGAGTACCCTTGTAGATTATAGAGATGGGGCTATCTGGGAATTTGTAGTGCCCAAAATTTGTGTTCTTGATAGTAACTTGAGCTGCAAGTTTCATGCTGAAGGACGGTGAACCAGATGAATTTGCATTAATATTTTTTACTGTAACAGAACCGAACCGGACTTTAGGGTTTCTTGTCCGCATAAATGTCAGAACAAAGACTAATATAAATAGGGTTTGAAGTATTATCCCTGCAATAATATAAGATAGGCATTTCCGGCGATTCGCCGGCGCCGGATATTTGTTCCCAATAGGCATTTTTCTTCAGTTGAGTAGAAAATAAGATGAGAAAATGAGAAGAAGTTAAATTTGTGGTAGAGTTTCAAAGAATACTATTTTTATACCAATTATGTTGCTTTAATCATTCTTTTAGCTTTATGGTTGGCCAATGGATGAAAAAAGTTATTTATTAATTTTTTAGTAGCTTAATTGTTATTATAAGTAAAAGCACTTGATAAATAATTTACAATGACAAAGACAATGTTTGTATTCCATGCAGAGGTCAATTCAGAATTTTTTGGAGGGAGGACTACTATTTTAAGTAATAATAATTTGTATTTCAAAATCGAGTTGCTATGGAAGAGAAAAAAAAAAAAATTGAACTTCAAAAATTACTATTTTTTCTTAACTGGTCCGGTCCCATCCCCTAGTTCCGCCCATGATTCCAAGTATAAATAAATGTGGGAGTGTATTGCTCCACGACACGAGGTCATCCGTCGTTTATAGGAGTTCAAATTATAAGCTCCCTCCTGTATTTGTACCTATACGAGTATGCATTTTCATTTTAAGAAAGGGTTTATTTTTTCCCAAAAATGTTGGACATTTCAAAAATGTCATGAGATGGCAAAATGGACGTCGTCCATAGGGATGGCAACGGGGCGGGTCGGCCCCCCCCGTCCCCGCCCCGTCGGGGAATTTTAACCCCCATACCCGCCCCGTTCCCCGTTTAAATCGGGGCGGGTCGGGGTCGGGGTCGGGGTCGGGGCGGGGCGGGGCGGGGCGGGGCGGCTTACCGCCCCGTTTTCTGCCCCGTTTATATTTTTTTTTTAATTTTTTTTTTTTTTTTTTGTAACCATTATTTTCAAAATTAAAAATATTTAAAAAAAAAAAAATATTATTTCGGGGCGGGTTCGGGGCGGGGCTACTCCGCCCCGAACCCGCCTCGGGTAATTTTCCCCGCCCCGTACCCGACCCGAATACCCGATTATCCGGGGCGGGGAAATGTTAAACGGGGCGGGGGACGGGGCGGGGGGCGGGGGGCGGGGGTCGGGTTAAATTGCCATCCCTAGTCGTCCATGAGCTTCTAGAGAGAGCATTTTTTAGATATTTTCAATGCGTACATATCACACTAATTACTTTATGTTCCAAAAGAAAAAGAATATTTAGAATATTTCACGAGGAAGGCATGAACATGTTGAAAAAACTATGCCTTACGAAGTTGAGTCACACAAGTTTGAAATATTCCAAGGTCTAGAAGACAAGTTTCCTGTCAAGATCTTCAAAACTTACACATTTTCTCTAAAATTTCGATCACCACGTATGCACAAGTGTCCTTTCAGTGGCGAATCCATGAATTTTTGAAGCCTGAGGCTTAAAAAAAAAAAAAAAAAATTGCACTTCAAGACTGATATGTTACTAAAAAACAAAAAACTACATTATAAAAAACAATTTTTTTCTTGGACGGGACCGGACCCAGTCCCGGTCCTGCCCTCCTTAAATCCGCCCCTAGTCCTTGTATTATTATGATGTTATCTCTCGAGAATTTGATTTAGTTTTTGTCAAAAAAAATTTAATTTTTGTATTTCAAATAAAATGATTGTAACTATTTGATTTTACTTGTTAAAGCATTGATCGTTGGTGTATCAGATTTGATAGACAAGTGTCGATTACAAACTTGTCTTAAAAAGCCAAGTTCACTTATATGAGCGAATTTGGATGTGACTTACTTTTAAGCATACTTATTTTGTCTAATATTATTTTTAAAGTTATTTTTTAATATTAATTAAACATAATTTTCTAATTAAAAGTAAGTCTAAATGTACCTAACTTAACTTTTCTCTTGCACAAGCTACGCCAGCACTAAAGTTTTTTTTTTCAATCTTGCTAATAGTAGCTACATTTACAAAGAAAGTGTACATTGCAGAAGTAACATTCATTTGTCATATCCACCAGATTTAATGCTCGATTGTTTAATACTTAAATTATTATAATTTAAATTAATCAAATATATTTTTTATTTATATTTTTATAAAATTAATAATTTATAAATACTTAAAAAATAATTTCAACATTACTTTAACATGTAATTAACCCGAGCACCTTAGGAGCTGAATTCGTCCACCCAAGACTTTTACCGTGTCTTGTGATGATCTCATCGGAGTGGATGATCTCCTAGGGTGGCGGTTGGTGGCTGGCTCTACCCCAGTTGGTGACAGCAAAGGGGTTCGTTAGTTAGATTAAAAAGAGACGTTTATGCATCTCGATCTTCATATTAACATGCAAAGTTTTATTATTAAACGAATTTGTTAGTATTTTATTAAGGGGCTATTTTTAGAGTGGTCTCTTCTTAGGAGAGAGAAAAAATGGCACTTTTACATAGGTTGTGCAAAAATTAATCCAAATCGATCTACCCATTCAACTTAATACAATCTGATGGATTTGAATTCGGTGTTGAAAATCTATTGGGTTGTTTTCACAAATAACCACAAAAAAATGATGTATTTTTTAAAATATTATCATAATTTTTAAATTTTAAAAATGCTGCATATTTCAACTAACGTTTTAACAATCAAAATCAGAAAATCTGGGGAGCTTTCCATTCATCAAAATCACAAAAAATTCAAATTCATTCCCTATAAATCACAGCCAACAAGAAGAGTGAGAATCCAAATAAATACATATTTGATCCTCAAAAACAAATTGGACGCGAAATTATAGAACAAAGTTGGATGGAAAATCTCAATTCTAGCCATCATCTATGAAATTTCATCCAAATAAACAAATTGAACGCGAATTTGCAGCCATTATCCATGAAATTGCAAAACAAATTGGATGGAAATCTCACTCTCAGTCATCATATGTGAAAATTGCAGAACATATTGGATGGAAATCTCAATTCTATCCACCATCTATACAGGTAACATGTTCAATTGATGCATATTAATCACAAAACTACATTGATCATCAGATGTTCGACAAAATTCTCCAACTATGTTATATCATTGTAACAAATGTAACAAATTATGTTATTATCTGTTTTGTTTAATTTCTATTTTGCAATTGTGTTTTTCTACTTTCAGAAAACTAATTGTTGACCAATGTGTTTATCCAATTCAATGATTTGCCTCTAGTTGTTTGTTGGATGACTTATGTTGTTTGATAATCTTCCAAATATCAAATTTCAAAATTACAAATGTAACAAATTCTGTTATTTCAAAATTATAAATGTAATAAATGTAACAAAAGCTGTTATTTCAAAAATATCTAATTATAATCCACAAATTAGCAAGTCATATTATTTCAATATAGCAAATGTACCAAGTTATATTAACAAGTTTTGTTATTTCAAAATTACAAACGTAACAAATATAACAAGTTCTGTTATTGCAAAAAATATCCAATCATAACCCACAAATTAACAAGTCATGTTATTTCAATAGAGCAAGTGTAACAAGTTATGTTATTTCAATGTAACAAATGTAACAAGTTCTGTTATTTCAAAAAATATATAATCATAACCCATAAATTAACAAGTCAAGTTATTTCAATATAACAAATGTAACAATTTCTATTATTTCAAAATTACAAATGTAACAAGTTCTGTTATTTCAAAAATATCTAATCATAATCCTTAAATGTATTAAAAACATCTCTACGCAAGCACTCAACTCATGATAATATCACAAAATGAACGATGGCATTTCATCGCATTTTCAATTAAACAAACATAGTGCAACATTTAATTCAAAATCAACAAAAAAAAAATGTAATATTTTTATTTAATAAATAATCAAACCGTCTGACTACTATGCAAAACTTCACTTCATATGGTTGAGTTTCTAACCAATCAAATAAAATAATTCGATTTTGGGTTTAGGGTTTTTCAGAAGATGATCTAAATTCGGGAGTGAAATTAGGAGATTCTGAATTTGGGAGTGAAATTAACAACGGATCGTTAATTTGTTTTGAATTTGGGAGTGAAAGCACTAAGCTTGCTATATGTATTTGGATTATGGGTAGGTAATGTAGGCTTTTATAGTTGGACGGCTATTAATATTATATTTGGACTTCTTATATTTGGGTTTTTTTAAAAATCGTATTTCTGAAATAAAAAAAACTTGAAAAGTAAAATTGGAATTTGGAAACTTATGGAAGTAAGGAGTGCAATTTCCACAAATCTATTTTGTGGTCGGGTTGGGTTGGGTTGAGTTGGGTTGCGAATTACCTCTTAAAAATCGATCTTACCCGACTCATTTATTTAAAAATATTTAAAAATAAATTAAAAATTTATTAAATCGGGCCAAAGGTTTTGAAATTTCAAATTCTAATGTAATTGACATTGACCCAATTTGTATTGGGTACAAACTTTAAAATAATTCTCAACAAAATCAACAAAAATGTCCCAAAAGTGTATTTGGACCCCAAAATATTTTTTTTGCACAAGCATGAATTTGGCCCAAAAAATTGCCCAGCTAAAATTGGGAACAAACCCAAATCGACCAACCTAACCCAAACCGACCCAAGTCGTGTCAGTTTGGGTTGGGTCGGGTTTCAACTCGTGGGCAGATTGGTTTGGTTTGGTTTGATTTTTTATCAAACTGAATATTTGGATTGGATTCGAGTTGGGCTCAAAACCAACCCAACCCAACACTACTTACGCCCAGCTCTACTTTTATACCTAAAATGTCAACTTTACATTTTTTTAAAAAAATATAAGTTAGGGATTTTAGCTCAATCTTTAACCTTATCCTTTCATGTATTTTTGATCCCTAACTAGTAAATTTTAAAGAAGGTGTCCAAAACATATGTCTTTGTGTTCAAATGGTCTTTTTGAATAGATTTCGTCCAAAAGTAAAGTTAATTTTAGCCTAGACTTCACATTCCTTTGCAGAAACGAAACTAAAATAGAAAAGATTTTGGCGCAATTGGTCTATAACAAAATTTAAAAACATACGAATAAAAATTGTAAAATTTTGTGAGTTTTAAGCAACCGTCTAACTTAATTAAAGGTAGAGGGCTATGGACCTATTTCAAAAGCGAA
Source organism: Forsythia viridissima (assembly GCA_030279155.1). Taxonomy (NCBI): domain Eukaryota; kingdom Viridiplantae; phylum Streptophyta; class Magnoliopsida; order Lamiales; family Oleaceae; genus Forsythia; species Forsythia viridissima. The sequence goes on along the minus strand of CM059033.1, from coordinate 65,496,327 downwards.
CAAAAAATTGGAATGAAAAAGGCTATGGACCCTTTTTTTTTTTTTTTTTTCTCTTTGCTTTTTGGAAGGGTGATTGTTAAAGCAATATTTATTGACGTTATCGGTCACAATCTCTTCTTCAAATGGTGGAGGCGCACGAGACTTCTAACGTGACAAAGAAATGGCGGGACTCTTCTCCCCCGTTTCCACTCCGGTGTAAGAATAAGTAGAAGAAGAATATGGTAGAGAGTTACGTAAAGTATATATCTATTCAAAACATTTTCTGAGAATACCTAAAACGGGATGGCTACTATTTATAGGCAATTTCTCTATGTCTACGTGGTAAACATCCCAACTTATCAGGGGGACACGTGCCTTCATCCCAGAAAAGATGGAGTAAGTAGGTGAGAATATCTTTCCGTTGTAACCGTCGGATATCACGCATGTGGGCAATCTTCGGGTATCACAAGTTATTTTTAAACTAGACAACTAAGCTCGAGTGGGAAGGTCGATCGATGACTTGTGTTGATCGAGGTGTTACGAAGAGCCTCCAACTTTCTGGTTCTTAAACTTGAGCTCTCTATATAGGATCCTTGGTTGGGCTCTCCGTCTTGGGTCCCAAGTTGGGCTCTCTACGTTGTAAACCAGGCTAGGCTCTCTACATCGGATCTTAGGTTGGGCTCTCCATCTTGGGCCTCAGGTTGGGCTCTCTACGTTGTAGACCAAGCTGGCTCTCTAAACACCTAACTATCATCATAAGCCCTCTACTCATTAGTGATTGTTGTCGCTAATAAGTACAAACATTCATTTTATATATATACATGTTTCAAACTTTTCAAATTCCCACATTTTCTTTGTTAACAAAAATTTGAAAATTTTCAACCTTTTGCTTCCCGCCTTTTCTTTGTCTATATAAAGGGGGGATTTCATTGTTTTTGGATTCATTTTCAAATCCTCAAAACCAAATATCTACCACCATCTTCTCTCCAACAAGCTACAATTCAACTTTTACAGTCACCCGACTATCATCAACCGTCAACCGAGGCATAGCCACCGGTCGAACGCCAGTCATGGTTCCAACTGTCGGCGACCTTGTTGGCTGATCGACCACCAAAGCCAGTTGACCGGTCTACATAGAACGCCACTCACCGGTAAATGTCTTACTTGTTTCCAATTTCCTCAAATGGCCCAATCTCGTTAAGATTTTGATTTCTTGGAATGTCTTTTTCTTTATGACTTGCAGCTTACTCATTGAAAAGCACTTTGATTGATCGCTTTGTTTTGTCATCCGGCCATGAAATTGTCAAAAGAATCTATAGCTCTGTGTCACCTTATATTTTTTATAGCCCGACTGATTTTGTAGTCTAGAGGTAACCTTCAATTTGTCTTTTAACCATGCCTATGGTAGTACTTTTCTCGGATAATGAATATAGTATTGAATCTTCCTCTGATTCTACCGGCAAGAGCCATAGTGGTTCAAGTAGTCACTCGAGCGATCACAGTGGTTCCATGAAATTAATCAATCGACAGGCTTCTCGGTCTTCGACCGGTCTCCAAATGGGAGATCGTCGACCAGTCTCAAAAGTTACTCGATAGTCGACTGATTTCTTGGAGCTGAGTGATCGTTCGGCTAGTGCCGTACGAGCTGGAGGTAGAATGCCAACCATTAGATCATCTTTTGCTAATATTCAAATTGGTATGTCTTCTTCTGGGTACATAGTACCTCTTAACATTCCCAAAGGTTATAGTGTGTATAACTCTGAAACCAACTTGGATAGGATGTTGGTAAAATTTAAGATTTTTGATGACCACATATATAGAGCCCCGCGCCCAACAGAATGCCTCTCCGGGTCGAATCTCTTCGAGGTTGCCATTTACAAAGATATCATGGATGGAGGACTTAGGTTTTCAATACATTCCTTTTTCGTCTCCATGCTTCTTGAGTTTCACTTAACTCCCATCCAGGTGGCCTCAAATGCTTGGAGATTAGCCCTCTATTTTTTGTACATGTGCCTTCTTCACGATATCGATCCATCCATTGACCTTTTTAGGTGTATTTTTGAAATGCACCGTCTTGCGTCAAGTGACGGTTATGTATACTTTTCAACTCGGGTTCCTCTCCACATGCCCCATTATAGAAATTCGAATAGCAGGTGGAAGACCTATTTTTTCTTCGTTAGACCTATCACTGGTAGTTTTCCTTTTGATACCTTTTGGAAACATCCGCAAATTCAACTATTCAATAGCCTAGTAGACATTATTCCTTATCTTCAAAAACAAATTGACCAGCTTATCAATTTAGACTCTCTCAGCTCGAAGCTAAGCAAAGTTTTAACAAATCGTAACATGATGACCATGGGAATCGGTCGTCCTGTTGGTAGACACCTCATCTGCCAACCTTTTTGCTTTTTATTTTTTGCACATCATAAGGGGTTGTCTTTCTAGACTAATTGTTGTTTTTCTTGTACAGGTATGGAAGGTGTAGAGTATGATTTGAATACTGTATTGAACTCTATTCCTTTAGCTACTGATGATAAGGGGCCAATGAAAGATTCTGCTACGAGCAAGAGAATGAGGCATTTAAACAAAAGTAAATTGTCTGCCTCGGGCAAGGAGATTCTAAACACCACCAACATAGAGAAAGGGGACAGCGAAGTGAGACACCTTAAGGATGTGCATGTTGATCAGCCCGATGAGGATCCTCTTGAAGATCAGATCAATCTTCATGAAATTCGTTTTCCGCCTACTAATGCCAATAAAGACCTTCAATTGGTTCGAAGCTGTGCACTTGAGCCGCTGCGTACTGGTTTATCTCGGATGAAGGCTTCGTCGGTCAACAAACCTTAGCAGTGTATACTAGGAGAATAATGTCTCTTCTCTTTTCTCTCTTCTTTTTTATTTTCATTTTACGTCAATTTTATGACTGGTCTTGACCTTGGAATCTGTTTGTCATATGATCACAATGCAGGATATCATGGCATTAGCAAACGAAGATTTGGAGAGACATTTGGAACATATGGATCCTCAAGAGGCAGAGATGAAAGCGAAGGTTGCTAGCTTGAATAAGGAGATAGGTGAAAAGAACAACCAAGCCAAGTTAGCTGAGTCTAGGGCCAAGGTGCGAGAGGATGAGATTGACACACTGCGCTCCACCTTGGCTCGCGCCCAACAAGATGTTGTTTCTAGCTATAAAGCATCATCAGAGTTCTCCAGTTGCATGCATATGTACGGTGCAGATTCAATAAAGGCTTCTATAAATCTCACCAAGAAGTGGTTGGCTGAGGAGCATCCGTCCTTTGACCCTTTGGGGCTTGAGCGTTTCATGGCAAAACAATGGACAGTTTATCCAGCTTCTAAGAAGATTGCTCCTAAGGGTTGTCGTCACCGGAAAATGTCTTACTTGTTTCCAATTTCCTAAAATGGCCCAATCTCGTTAAGATTTTGATTTCTTGGAATGTCTTTTTCTTTATAACTTACAGCTTACTCATTGAAAAGCACTTTGATTGATCGCTTTGTTTTGTCAGCCGGCAGTGAAATTGTCAAAAGAGTCTATAGCTCTGTGTCGCCTTCTATTTTTTATAGCCCGACTGATTTTGTAGTCTAGAGGTAACCTTCAATTTGTCTTTTAACCATGCCTAGGGTAGTACTTTCCTCGGATAATGACTATAGTATTGAATCTTCCTCTGATTCTACCGGCAAGAGCCATAGTGGTTCAAGTAGTCACTCGAGCGATCACAGTGTTCCACGAAATTAATCAATCGACAGACTTCTCGGTCTTCGATCGGTCTCCAAACGGGAGAAAGTTAACTAGTCTCAAAATTTACCTGATAGTCGACTGATTTCTTGGAGCTGAGTGATCGTTCGACTGGTGCCGTACGAGCTGGAAGTAGAATGCCAACCATTAGAGCATCTTCTGCTAATATTCAAATTGGTATGTCTTCTTCTGGGCACATAGTACCTCTTAACATTCCCAAAGGCTATAGGGTGTATAACTCTGAAACCAAATTGGATAGGATGTTGGTAAAATTAAGATTTTTGATGACCACATATATAGATCCCCACGCCCAACAGAATGCCTCTCGGGGTCGAATCTCTTCGAGGTTACCATTTACAAAGATAGCATGGATGGAGGACTTAGGTTTCCAATACATCCCTTTTTCGTCTCCATGTTTCTTGAGTTTCACTTAACTCCCAGCCAGGTGGCCTCAAATGCTTGGAGATTAGCCCTCTATTTTTTGTACATGTGCCTTCTTCACGATATCGATCCATCCATTGACCTTTTTAGGTGTATTTTGAAATGCACAGCCTTGCGTCATGTGACAGTTATGTATACTTTTCAACTCGGGTTCCTCTCCACATGCCCCATTATAGGAATTCGAACAGCGGGTGGAAGACCCGTTTTTTCTTCGTTAGACCTATCACTGGTAGTTTTCTTTTTGATACCTTTTGGAAACATCTGTAAATTCAACTATTCAATAGCCCAGTAGACATTATTCCTTATCTTCAAAAACAAATTGACCAGCTTATCAATTTAGACTCTCTCAGCTCGAAGCTAAGCAAAGTTTTAACAAATCGTAACATGCTGACCATGGGAATCAGTCGTCCTGTTGGTAGAAACCTCATCTGCCAACCTTTTTGCTTTTTATTTTTTGCACATCATATGGGGTTGTCTTTCTAGACTAATTTTTGTTTTTCTTGTACAGGTATGGAATGTGTAGAGTATGATTTGATTGATGTATTGAACTCTATTCCTTTAGCTACTGATGATAAAGGGCCAGTGAAAGATTCCGCTTTGAGCAAGAGAATGAGGCCTTTAAACAAAGGCAAATGGTCTGCCTTGGGCAAAGAGATTCTAAACACCACCAACGTAGAGAAAGGGGGCAGCCAAGTGAGTCACCTTAAGGATGTGCCTATTGATAAGCCCGATGAGGATCTTCTTGACGATCAGATCAATCTTCATGAAATTCGTTTTCCGCCCACTAATGCCAACAATGACCTTCAATTGGTTCAAAGATGGGCACTTGAGCCCCTGCGTACTGGTTTATCTCGGATGAAGGCTTCGTCGGTCAACAAACCTTAGCAGTGTATACTAGGAGAGTAATGTCTCTTCTCTTTCCTCTCTTCTTTTTTATTTTCATTTTGCGTCAATTCTATGACTGGTCTTGACCTTGGAATCTGTTTGTTAGATGATCACAATGCAAGATGCCATGGCATTAGCAAACGAAGATTTGGAGAGACATTTGGAACATATGGATCCTCAAGAGGCAGAGATGAAAGTGGAGGTTGCTAGCTTGAAGAAGGAGATAGGTGAAAAGAACAGCCAAGCCAAGTTAGCTGAGTCTAGGGCCAAGGCGTAGGAGGATGAGATTGACACACTGCGCTCTACCTTAGCTCGCGCCCAACAAGATGCTGTTTCTAGCTATAAAACATCATCAGAGTTCTCCAGTTGCATGCATATGTACGGTGCAGAGTCAATAAAGGCTTCCATAAGTCTCACCAAGAAGTGGTTGGCTGAGGAGCATCCGTCTTTTGACCCTTTGGGGCTTGAGCGTTTCATGGCCAAACAGTGGACAGTTTATCCAGCTTCTAAGAAGATTGTTCCTTAGGGTCGTCGCGACGGCCTAACTAGAGGAGGCGATGCTGGCGATCCTTCAGTTTGATGCCTGCTTTCTCGTTTATCTTCCTGCTTTTGTAAGACTTTGCAAACTTTCTTGACCCGGGATGTGGGAAAAAAAATAATATTTTAGGAGTCTTATCATTTTGTCTTGGAATATGGGCGTATAAACGATATTCACTTTAAAGCCTTTTGTTTTTCTTGGCCCGGGATGTGGGTAGACATGATTCATTCGTCTACTTTGGAAAACTTGCGTCGATATCCATTTGATTTAAGCACTCATGATTATGTATAGTCTATTCTAATTTTCAAGTTGGATCATTTCGTTGTCGACCAAGCTTTCTAGCCAATCGTCTTTGCCAAAAAAGTGGTCGACCACTATAGTTGACTACCTCTGGTCGACCATCTCTTCCTGCTTTTGTAAGGCTTTGCAAACTTTCTTGGCCCGGGATGTGGGCAAAAAACAGTGTTTTAGGAGTCTTATAATTTTGTCTTGGAATATGGGCGTATAAACGATGTTCACTTTAAAGCCTTTTGGTTTCTCTTGACCCGGGATATGGGTAGACATGATTCATTCGCCTACTTTGAAAAACTTGCGTCGATATCCATTTGATTTAAGCACTCATGATTATGTATGGTCTATTCTAATTTTCAAGTTGGATCATTTCGTTGTTGACCAAGCTTTTTAGCCAATCGTCTTTGGCAACAAAAGTAGTCGACCACTCAAGTCGACCATTTTGGTCGACCATGGTGGATTTTTTGGTTAAATTTTTTTTTTTTTGGATAACGCCTTGGCTATTGGTCCTTTATTCGAAATAGTTATTGCCTCGATACCTCATATTTATTTACCACTCGTTTGCACTGACGATTTAAGGTATCAATAAACCAATGCGAGTATATTTATTCGCCTATCATCCATCATTGCGGATTTAATGCATCTATTCAACGTGTGGTCGAATTTTTGATCGACTAGTGGGTTTATTCGCCTATCAGCCATCATCACAGATGATTTAATGCGTATATTCAACATGTGGTTGAATTTTTGATCGACCAGTGAGTTTATTCTCCTATCATCCATCATCGTGGATGATTTAATGCGTCTACCCAACGTGTGGTTGAATTTTTTGATCGACTAGTGGGTTTATCCGCCTATCATCTATCATCGCAGATGATTTAATGCGTATACCCAACATGTGGTCGAACGTTTTGATTGACCAGTAGATTTATTCGCCTATCATCCATCATCGCAGATGATTTAATGCGTCTACCCAATGTGTGGTTGAATTTTTTGATCGACCAATGGGTTTATCTGTCTATCATCCATTATCGCGAATGATTTAATGCGTATACCCAACGTGTGGTCGAACTTTTTGATCCACCAGTAGGTTTATTCGCCTATCATCCATTATCGCAGATGATTTAATACGTCTACCTAACTGGTGATTTCACTTCGTCAAAGTAGACATAATTATTTTTAGTAGTGCAATTGTCTATCTATGACTTAGTAGAGGCACCAGGACATCCCAGCTTTACTGGCCTTTCCTTAGCCTCCTCATCATTTTCCATTGTCTCTGCTTTTTATTTATTTGAAATATAGTAGTACTTTACAGAGCGCTGGAATCCTTCAAGGAGATCAGTAGATAACATTACATCGGAAAGACTTATAATGTCTTTATTGCAACAAAAAATAAAGATAGAGAACTACTCCTGGGTACATCTTACTGAACCGCTCCTGGGTGCATCCTACTAATAATATTGTTTGACGTTTTCGATGTTCCATGGCCTACCCAATGGTTTTCCTTTCAGGTCTTTTAAGCTGTAAGCTCCGTTCCTGACACTCCTGATGACCTCGTATGGTCCTTCCCAGTTTGCTCCTAGCTTGGCAGAAAAGTGCCCTGCTGCCGTAGCATTCCTCAACACCAAGTCTTCTATTTGAAAAATAACGTAGGCTTAACCTGTTGATTGAAGTATTTAGCGGCCTTTCGCTTATATGCTGCAGTTTTCATGGCAGTCTTCTCTCTTACTCTCTCCAGAAGATCGAGCTCAACCCTGGTAGCGGTGGGATCGATCTGCTGAGTTATCATTCTGCCTGTCGGGCTCAAGATTTCCATCGGTACAACAGCCTCTATTTAAGGGTTCGATGTTGAGCATCATTATGGGCTCTGCCTTTCGGACTTGTATGTTGTTTACGTAGCACCTTCTGGATACATATTGATCTCCCCTCACACATCCCACACTTCGACTTGTTGGAAAATTCATAAACTGGTGATAAGTTGATACTACTACCCTGGCGGCATTAAGGAGAGGTCTGCCGTATATGGCGTTGTAAGCCATGAGAGTCTTTACCACCAAAATATTTGTCTTGATCATAATGCTGGCTGGGTAGGTTCCTAAGGAGACCGGTAGCTCTATAGTTCATTCGGGAGTTACCGTGGCTCCTCCAAAGCCATGTAAGGTAGTAGTAACTGGTCGTAACTTGTCAAGTGGTGCCTTCAGGCCTAGGAAGGCATCCCAAGTCAGGACATCTGCCGCGCTACCATTGTCTATCAATACTCTTTTCATATAAAAATTAGCGATATCACCTGTGATCACTAGGGCGTCGTCGTTGGGGTACACCACCCCTATCAGATCTTTCTCACCAATTGTCATGTCTTGACTGAATCTGGTTTTCTTTTGGTTTGAGCCTACCCCACTCGAGCGAGCGTAGCTTTTCTAGCTGAATTCAAGTCTCCTCATACGGCTGTCCCACCTGAGATGGCATTTATGACTTCCGCCCGAGGAGGCGGGTTCGTTGGCGACTCCATTGCTATTTCTTTTCCACGGTCATGTTTCACATACTTAGCTAGGAAGCCTCTTTTTAACAACCGTTCGAGCTCCTCCTTGAGTTGAAAGCAACTTTCGGTATCATGGCCGTGGTCTCTGTGAAAGTAGCAGTACTTTCTCTTATCCCTCTTACTTGGTAATGCCGCTATCCTCTGAGCCCACTCAAGTTCTCTCATGTCGCGAATTTCCATTAACGCATGGGTTTAAGAAGTATTTAAAGGAGTGAAAACCTTAGTACCTTCATTTTGTGGTTTGGGGGGGGGGGCATTTATTAGATTGGGGTTGGTCGCGAGGCCCAACCTTTTGTTTTCCTTTGTCATCTCTCACACGCTGATTGTCATGAGACTTTCACTTATTAGTCTCTGAATCTCTTCCGTCATGAAGACTCTTAATCACTCTTTCTGCTTCTTCAACATCTACACATTTGTCTCTCTTCCTCAATAACTCCTGCATCGACTCCGATAGATTTTTTGAGAGAGACATTTTAAATGATCGATTTCGAGTCCCGTTCATTATGGCGGTCACAACAGCTGACATCTGAAGGTCTTTGATCCCCAATGTGGCCCTGCTGAAATGGGCAAGATAATCTTGTAGAGTTTCCTCTTTCTCTTGAATGACCTGCATCAAGCCTATGGCAGTTTTTCTCTTTCTCTTACTGCTTAGGAAATATGCCACAAAGCTTTGAGAGAATTGATCAAAAGTTTTGACGAATCGAGGGGCTAAAGTGGCCACCCAGTCTCTGGCTTCTCTACGTAGTGTTGGAGGGAAAGACCGACACTTTACTGCATCTGGTGCAGCATACAACCTTATCATGTCAACGAACGTCCAGAAGTGATCAAGAGGGTCAGTGACCCCATCATAGGATTCTATCATCAGTTGTTTGAATTCCTTTGGTAGAGGTACAACCATGATTTCAGGAGTAAATAGACTTCCTCAAATACCATTTGTCTTTTCTTATCCTTCCTCTTTGTCATGGCACTTTCTATTTTTTGGGTCAACATTTCGTCCAATTTTCGTTCCAAGTCTAAAGCTAGAGAATGTGGTAGGGATGGAAGTCGGTCGATAGGGTTCTGCACAGGGGGATGAGGAGCCCCTCGATCGATCACAAGTGCTGCTGGGTCTCCCTGTGAGGGTTGTACAAGAGTATGCTCTGCATGGTCTACTGGAAGCGAGGTGACATAGTTGGCACTCGCGAGGATTTGGTTTTGAAGCAAAGTCATCATATCTGTCATCTGAGTTTGCAAGGTCTCAAACTGATCCACAGTTGCATACGCAGGTGGTGGCAGTCTCGTTCCATGAGTTTCAGATTCTGACTCTGCCACGGTCCTTTCTGATGGAGCTTTCTCCACTGAGCGCGCGCTCCTCATTCTTGGTCTTGCCATAGCTTTTTTTTACGGTGATTTCCCACAGACGGCGCCAATGACGTTATCGGTCATAATTTCTTCTTCAAATGGTGGAGGTGCACGCGGCTTATAACCTGAAAAAGAAGTGGCAGGGCTCTTCTCCCCCGTTTCCACTCAGGTATAAGAATCAGTAGAAGAAAAATATGTTGGAGAGTTACGTAGAGTATATATCTATTCAAAAAGTTTTCTGAGAATACCTGAAACAGGATGGCTACTATTTATAGGCAATTTCTCTATGTCTACGTGACAAACATCCCAACTTACTAGGGAGACACGTGCTTTCATCCCGGGAAAGGTGGAGTAAGTGGGCGAGAATATCTTTCCGTTGTAACCGTCGGATATCACGCATATGGGCAATCTTCGGGTATCACAACTTATTTTTAATCTAGACAGCTGAGCTCGAGTAGGAAGGTCGATCGATGCCTTGTGTCAATCGATGTGTTACGTAGAGCCTCCAATTTTCTGGTTCTTAAACTTGAGTTCTCTATATGGGATCCCTGGTTGGGCTCTTCGTCTTGGGCCCCAGGTTGGGTTCTCTACGTTGTAGACCATGCTAGCTCTCTATCGGATCCTTGGTTGGGCTCTCCGTTTTGGGCCCCAAGTTGGGCTCTCTACGTTGTAGACCAGGTTGGACTCTCTACATCAGATCTCAGGTTGGGCTCTCCATCTTGGGCCCCAGGTTGTAGACCAGGTTGGCTCTCTAAACACCTGACTATCATCATTTATTATTTACCTTTACTTAATTTAAGGAGAAATTAATAGTGCAGGATTATGTTTGTATTGCAAAAGAAAACTATTTAACAATGGCATTCTTAGAACTCGTTGGCTTAGGTTAAAAATATATATATTTATGAATTACTTTGCATATTTTACTTATAAGTAATACTACACCTGCATTTGTTTTACTTAAAATTAGTTATTTCTTAATTTCACGTTGGAAGCTAAATTACATCAAATCCAGGCTACTACACTAACTGCCTCAAAAAATTCCATTTTTTGTTCATTTCTATCTAATAAAAGCACTATAGGAAATTAATTAAAGAATTTGTCGAAAACTAAAATAAACGATTATATTAAGGAAGAAATACGTATATATACTAATTTGGGATTGAAAATAGAAAATTATTGGACTTCTAATTTTTTTTAAAAAAAATAATCATAGGAAACCGAATTAATTGATAAATACTAAATTTTTAATTCAACTTTAATTTTAGTAATCTTATCATCCAAATTATCTACTTGGCCGTTTTATTTTTTTGTTATCCAAGAATATCATCAAAATTGAATTCAAAATTCAATCTTGTTCAACAAAATCAAAGTCAATATAAATTTATTTATTTCAACAAATATGTTGAAATTCACTCAAACTACCCAAAAATTCCAATTTGGAATGTGATAGTACATATTGCTAATGGATTTGGATTGAATATAACAACTTGTCTTTCTCAGTATAGCTAAATAACATTAACACGGCACAAGATATACTTCACGTGAATTCTTTAACAATGTATAGCAACAAAAACTAGTATCAAGACTAAAATTGTTAGTTTTTTTGTACCATTTTAGGTGGAGAAAGAACTCATAATTATGCTTTTGGATTTTGAATTACTATCCTTCCAGGTAATTTCCATCACCAAAAATCTGGAAAAATATAAAATAGGATAAAAAATAGATAACGCTTAAAAAATTATAATACAAAAATGGACAAATTCAATAACTTGCAAGATCCGACTTAAACAAGAAATATGAATGTTACCTTCTGATAATCAACCTCTTGTGTACGGTTTGTCTCTTTTACGATTATAGATAGAGAAATAAAAAATTTATAAAATTAAGTGAAATTTACAATAAACAAATGAGAATTTTAGAGGTAATATGAAGAGAATAGAATTTGATAGAGTCCGAAGAATGAAAGAGATGAAATTGTGTTTTGAAATGAGCTTGTACTCTAAATATTGTGATTTTATTATTGATCGTTTAATTTAAAACATCTCTATTAATTATTCCTTTAAATACGTAGTCAATGAAAAAATTGAAAAAAAAAAATTAAATTAAGTATTCAATAATTGTTAAATATGTTTGTAGGATAGTCACTATTTTTTAGAATTTTAAGACTACTCTGTATATTTTACTTTTTTTAATTATAACTAAATAGATTACCTAATATTCTCTTTTATTAAACATGAAATTGCAAGAAAATATTCACATGTTCATACAATCGACCCATAATACTAGGTTAGCCCTGTTAACTGCCTTATCACCTAGTGTTGGTATCATTTGACACTAACAACACTAAATGCGGGGAAAAAAATCGATTCAAGCAATTTTTTTCTTTTACTTTTGCTCGATGTTTGGGAACCTTCTAAAGTGAAAATGCATAAACGTCAGACTTGACTACTTTTTTAAGATTTAAATCGACATATAGTCTCAATTGAACAACATATTATCGTTTTGAATGACTCGACCTTAAAACCCTACTTTTAGCAATTTTTGTGTTTAGTATTCCGCAAGTGTACGGATCGCACAAGTAATATAATGGATTATGAGTCCAAGTATCGTACTTACATTGATTTAGATAGTTTAATTCAATTATAATAACATTAACCGTATCTGTTAACATTGAAATTTTAGTTTTTAAGAACTAATTAAAATATTAACTAAAAATAATTAAATTATTATAATTTAAATTATTAAAAGATTAGATTTATGAAAAATTACTTTGACTTTGGGAAATAACAGTACTAGAATCCTGAAATCTTGATTCTTGATTTTGAGAAAGCACATCAATTATGACGATCAATATCTCTAAATCGTTTAATAGTTTCTCTCGAATAAAATCAAACATATTCGTATGTATGACTCGACTATATCTCTATGACGAATGCGAATACACAAGAATGCATTAAGTTTCTATAGATAATTAAATATCACATAAAGCATAGCGCTATATTTCTATCCTTTATCAGACTTTAAGATAATTAAAATAATGTATAGCCTATTTTCGATCTCTCGATAGTAAAACAAACCACAAGAATCATACAATTACTACGTATATAAATGTAGATGAAAAGAAATTAAAATTAATTATTCAAAACTATATTAATGCAAATCGTCAAAAATCAAGTTTCTAAATAGAAAAATTTAAAATACAAACTTCATCGTAATCTTAGCACAAAATAATCAAGCATAACATATTAAGAAGAAGAAAATAAAAAGAAAAAGAAAACATAGAAGCCATCACCCAGATGTGAAGAAAACTCAAAAAATAAAATATTGAACTTGATATTCGTTTAATTCTTAAAATGATGAATATTGATTTTCGTTTCTTGATTCGTCTCTTGTTTTTCTCTCAAAATTTCGCTCCCAAATCTACTCTAACTCTACTCTAAATCGGCTCCCAATCTGCTCCCCAATTACGAGTTAATAACTCATATATATAATATCCTCATTGTGTCCCAAAAGATTCTAAAAAATCATTAAAATCGTGTTCAAAGAGGTTTCCTAATTAGAATCGAATTCAAAAAGGAAAAAAAATCTCCGCTGGCCAAAAATGCACAATCGCCCAGGCCAACGAATTCTTCTCTGCTATCTTTGGACGAGGCTGGGCGTTCTCCCATCTTCATGATTTTTCCTTCGTGTCGGCTATATTTTAAATGGTCATAACTCTTTGTAGGAAACTCTAAATTGAGATTCGTAAAAAATGTTGAACTCATAATTCAATGATCTTTCCAATGGTATAACATTTGCCTCGTGGAGATTTTAATACCAACAGTTGTGCTCGAATTTCCCCACATACTATGGTAAGTAGTTTTTCAATTCGGTTCTTAGACTTTCAGGTGTTTGATCATTTGCTTCAACTCTTCATTGTCACTCCAACACAGCTTAAATTTATTGATTTTATTTTTTTCCTCATCTCCGAAAGTTTGGCTCTTGATATTCAGTTCAAAAAAACTCACTTCTTCTTATTTACTCGTCGATTTCACCAAATTATTGTTCTTTCCGTCAATTCTTCTTCAATTGCTTATAAAAGAGTCCAAAATTGAAATAGAAAAAATAATACACTAAATTAAGTATAAAATCAATAAAATAACGAAATAAAAACTTAATTTTAAAGTTCAAATAAGTGGACAAAATGCATTTATCACCTACAAATACCCAAAACACAACTACATGCAAGCAAAATTGAAATTAAGGGCATGTTTGGTGCCCATTTTTTTCCCAAAAACCCAATTTTTTTCTTACAATTTTTGATTTTTCAACTTTTTCACACTACAAAAAAATTTGGAAAGTCAATAAAGTATCCAAAAATACCCATTTTTTCCCAAAAAAAAAAACTACACTGAACATGCCCTAAACAAAGTGATTGGTGAAGCATTAATATTTAACAATATAATTACTTGTCTATGGTTAAAAATTAAGACTGCCTACTATTCATTTATGAAAATTTCACTTATTTGTTCTTAGTTATGAAGTGGACATGCACTTGAAAATTGAAATGATACTTAAAATTTCTAACATAAAAAAGAAAAAAGAAAAGAAATTATAATAGGTTCGCCACCCGCCACCGCTTACATATTTAACTTGATGCCACGCGCACAAGTGGACAGTGGACTGATGCTTCACGGACGGACACCTATTTAATTCTAACTTTGTCCTTTATTGTTAGGCATCCACGTGACGTCTGAAACGCTATGCAAAATCTTTAATATTTATGCACTATTTGGGAAGAATTACAACTCAGCCTTTTGAGTATACAAATTCTATTAAGCGTTTAAAAAATTAACGTAATTAATTTTATTCATATATTTTATGCTATTCTTAATTTTATTAATTATGTATTTTATTAATTTTTATTAAAACTTTGTCAAACAGTGTCAGTACGTAAACTAGATTTTAGTTTGTAAAATTATGATAGGCTCTATTTTGAACAAAGTTTGGGATATAATGCAATTATTTAAACTAAGTTATTATTTAATTTTATTTAAAAAATTGATAAAAATTTGAGTTAAAATCAATAATTAATTTTAGCCACACATTTTATGGAACCTATAACTTTTAAACTACATATTTCATCGATTTTTATGAAAATTTACTTAAAAATCTGATTTTTAACAAAATCAACATACACTAAATTGTAAACGAAATTTTATATCTGAACTCAATGAGATCGAATTGACCCTCCTTCTCAATAGGGTTGGATTCTTCGTCCATCCCAACAAAAAGAAAATTTCAAAGAGATGAATCTTTTTCAATAAAATTATCTTATGAAAATTTGTTTCTCGTTTTTTCTAAGTCTTTAAATAAATTTCTCTGTAGCATTTTTAGCCATATTGGACAGTACACATGTTTATGCACTCGTGATCCAAAGAATAATGTTGATTAATTGATTTCAATAATAAAAATCTAATAATGCCAAATCATTTCACAGTTCACATGTTGGCAATCATTAAAACTATATCCAATATTCAATAAAAATCAACCCATTAATGTTCACATGAACCTAACATAGAAGAGGGAAAAAGATGTCCTAACCACCACCAAACAGGGGTGTTTTTTGCGTTTGGGTCCATATTATGATTCCAATTATTTCACTACCATATGATTTTGCACCCGAAAATGTTCACATATCATGTATAATAAATTAGTATAGATTTCCACTAATTTTTTTCCATAATAAATGGAACATCCCATGTTTGCCAAATCCATTACAATACAAATTGTCTATAGAAATGTCACATATCAAAACAAAAAAGTCGAGGGATTTTCAAATACAACATTTTATATTCAATTTCGTATATGTATGTTACGAAATTTTTGGGCACTCTAAAAACTTTTGAAATATCTCACACAACTTGGTCACCACCATTAACATAATGTCACAAGTCATGGAGGCTGCCAACATATCCCTCCACATTTGCCTCTCTCATTCTAATCAACTTCAATCTTTGATCCATTCAACTTCCTCACAACCTCCACCATGGAAGAACAACAACCACCACCACCACCACCTCCTCCCTCTCCGCCCTACAAAACCTATAAAGTCACAGCTTCTTCTATCTCCTATGCAAAAACCATCGCCACTACCTCCACAATTTTACCTACCTACATCTTTAAACCATGCATTTCAACACCACCAAACTACATCTTGAAAGATATCTCTCTCACTGCATACCCATGCCAAATCCTAGCCATTGTGGGCCCAAGTGGCGCCGGAAAATCGACCCTCCTAGACATTTTAGCCGCACGAACATCGCCCACAAACGGCACTCTGCTCCTCAATTCTTCCCCTCTGAACCCTTCTTCATTCCGTAAGCTATCGGCTTATGTCCCTCAACATGATTCCTGCCTGCCTTTACTCACTGTTGCAGAAACTTTCGCCTTTTCTGCTTGTTTACTCAACCCCAAAAATTCTGATATTCCCACCATTGTTGCCTCTCTTCTTGATGAACTCAGGCTTACACACTTAGCAGACACAAGACTTGCGCATGGCCTATCAGGTGGTGAACGACGTCGAGTTTCTATTGGGCTCAGCCTCCTCCATGATCCGGCAGTGCTGCTTCTTGATGAGCCAACATCTGGTCTTGACAGTGGTTCAGCTTTGAATGTGATGCAAACACTCCGATCAATCACCGATTCCCGCCACCGCACTGTAGTTTTATCCATTCATCAACCAAGTTTCAAGATACTCTCCACCATCGATCAAATTCTCTTGCTGGCAAAAGGGACTGTAGTGCACCATGGTACACTATCTTCCCTTCAAGCTTTCTTACTCTCCAATGGATTCACAGTCCCTCCACAGCTCAATGCACTCGAATACGCCATGGAAATACTTAACCAGCTCCAAAAAAATGAGCCCACCATTTCCCCTCCATCACCTGAAAATCCCACCTCTGAAACTAAAACAAAAGACACAATCAGGCATAGAAGTTCAAGAATCCGTGAAATACTCACTCTGTATAACAGGTTCTGGAAAATCATCTACAGAACAAGGCAATTACTTTTCACAAACACCTTACAGGCACTGGGAGTTGGCCTTGTTTTAGGCACTATTTACATCAATATTGGATTCGATAAATCAGGAATTGAGAAGAGATTAGGCCTCTTTGCTTTCACTCTAACTTTCCTTCTCTCCTCGACAACTGAAACCTTACCAATTTTCATCAATGAAAGACCAATTCTGTTAAGAGAAACTTCAAGTGGAGTTTATAGATTATCATCATATCTTATAGCAAATACTCTCGTATTCTTGCCATATTTGCTTGCAATCGCAATTGTTTACTCAGTTTCAGTTTATTTCTTGGTGGGACTTTGCCCAACAATTCAAGCATTTACCTACTTTGTTTTGGTAATCTGGGTCATAATCTTAATGGCTAACTCATTTGTTCTCTTCTTGAGCTCCATTGCCCCGAATTACATCGCCGGAACTTCACTGGTAACAGCGCTTCTCGCCGGATTCTTCCTCTTCTCAGGCTACTTTATTTCAAAAGAAAGCTTACCCAAATTCTGGCTGTTCATGCACTATTTTTCCATGTACAAATACGCTCTTGATGCGTTCTTGGTCAATGAGTATTCTTGCTTGTTGACAAGGTGTTTGATATGGTTCGATGAGAAGAACAGCACGTGCATGGTGACTGGAAGTGACGTGCTTGAAGAAAGAGGACTCCATGAAAAGCAGAGATGGATTAACATCTATATTTTGATTGGATTCTTCGTGCTTTATCGGGTTCTTTGGTTGATAGTGTTGATCAGAAGGGTTTCGAGGTCGAAGAAGTGAGTTGGCTACTCGACTGAGATCCTTGGAGATGCGTTACCGTTGAAGGCTATGGGATCCACATGAAAAAACTCGAGGCTTGAGCTGGTCGCTACACTTACCAGTTACCTCAACACTTCACGACACGAACTGACCACTCTTTCGTTCTTATCGTAAAAGATAAGGGAAAAAAAAAAAAAAAAAATCATCTTGTTCATGGTAATGTGAATTCATCAAGTTGTGCTGGTAATTAGTTTGTGTGTGCCTGTTTGCTTCAACTGTATGTTAAAATTCAATATAAATGGGAATAAATGCAAGGATTTCATATTTGTTTATATTGAATTAGTTAGAATTTATTTTGCATTGCATATATAATAGGGAATTTGGCCGCAAATGATTTTCAATGTGGAAATGTTCTCCAACATTTATTGTTTATATATTTTTGTGTGCAATTGGTTTTGTTTGATAAAAATGATTAATATATTCTTAATTTTAATGAGAAAAAATTGCATTTGAACTTCTAACATTTGCAAAAAAAGTGCAAATAGATCTCGTAACTTTATTTAATAATATTTAATCTAATGTACTAAATATATCATTGATTCATTATATTTGCGTTAATTAAATTTTTCATAAGAGAAACAATGTAACATTATTGTGTTTTAAGTATATGTAATAATTGCTATGTGATGTAGAAAATTTGAATAAAAATTAAGATAAATAATTTGATGACAGTCAACTAATCTTATTAAGTTTTTATTTAACATAAAAATTAATTTACAAATTATGTGTTCTTTATTTTCGAATAATAATCAAATGATAAATGAAAATATAAAGAATATAGTTGGAGATCTAATATTTGTAATTAATAAAGGAATGACTTGATTAAATAAAAGTATTTGAGGATGAGGTTTGTGACAAAGTTATTTTTCCTTTTTTGTTATAACCCTAAAATAAAAGTTTAAATTTTATATAATATAAGGAAAAATAGCATATTTGGTCACGAACCTTTTAAAAAGTAAGGAATATACCTATAACTTTTAAAAATAGCATTATATATCTCCAAAGTTTGAAGAAAATAGATATGGTACATCCTTATGACTAAATGTCGAAATTGCACTTTCTTTTAAATAAACATAAAACAAAAGACAAAAAAAAAAAAAAATAAAGAAAGAAAGAAAGAGAAGAAGAAGAAGAATAATAAAAAAATAATCAAATGTAAACCCAAAAAATGAAGAATAACAAAGAGGTCATCTTCTTCATTTTCCCAATAATATGAAGCCAACCACCCTGTTAACCCAACTCCAACCCCCCCCCCTCCCCTCCTCCTCCTCCAATCTCCCGCTGTCCTACACAATATTTAGTGGATTGTATCAATCAGTTTCAGACATATCTTTCTCTTCATCTTTATTCGATACTCTCGCTAAATCTATCATTTTCTCTTCCATTATTTTTTGATTGAATTTTCATCATTCATATATATAATCTAGAAATGTCCCAATTATATTAAAAAAAAATGTGCCAAAGAATAAATGTCTCATGTTTTCTGCTATAAATGTGATGTCAATTTTCATCAAATCATAGGATGAAAATTTTCAACAAGAGATGGATAGGGAGGAGAGTAATACCCTTCTTTTTATGCCATAAATGACATAAGGGATGGGGTGTGAATCTCCACCATTTTTCTGCCATTTATGGCAGAAGGAAGGGGCGGGGAGAAATCTTTCTATTTCTGCTTTAGGAAAGGTGAGAATCCCTTCATCCTTCCTTCCTTCCTTCCTTCCCATTTCTGCTTTAGAAAAGGAGAAATCCCCGTCCCCGTCCTCGCCGACCGTTTGTGGCCGAAAATAGGATATTTCTCTCCCATTCTCTTGTTTTTTGTCTTGGTAAAAAAATGTTGGCAAGGGTATTGGCGGCTGCGGCGGTGTAATTGTGAGTATAGTGGTGGTGAGTTTAGGAAATGTGGAGAGTGGTGGATTGGTTGTGGAAGATGACTAGTGATGTAGGTGGTGGTTGGGAGTAAAGAAAGAAGACCACCTCTTTGTTGTTCTTAATTTTGGGAGTACATTTGTTTATGTTTTTATTTTTATTTTTATTTTTATTTTTTCTTGTCTTATGTTTTTTGTTTATTTAAAAGGGATGACAATTGTTGATGTCGGAACCTGCACCGTCCACGTGTCAATAGATCTTCAGTCACTCCTCTGCCAACTTGTATGTTACTTGCACACTCGGACAATCGTTAGGCACCAAGATCTCCGGAGAAAAAAGGTCCAGCGATCGTTGGTACTCCAACAATCAAGTCAACTGCCGGTATATAGAGCGATTTAAGGGGGTGAAAGCAATTGGGTGTGGGAAGAACAAGCAGGCAGAGATTTGAACAGAGTTTAGGCATGAAATTATTGCATGAAAAGAGCGTATCTTAGAATAACTGGAGACGTTGTATTTATAGCACAAGAGTTCTAATTGATTTAGGAAACAATCAATTAGATATCAAATCGGATCCTCCTTCCTTATGGGATATGGATGATCGGCTGTCAAGACAATCTCCTAGATTACCGTCCTTATTTGAATTCATCAAGTTGCCTAATCTTTAGGAGATTGGGATTTGATTTCCTTGTGAGGATCCATGTGCCATTCAAACACAATCTATATTTAATTACTTGTCTGGTTATCCCAAAATATCGTGCTACCTACTGGTCATAACAAATACGAAGCCCGGCGAGGTTCTATGGGTCGGCCATAAGCATCGAGGCTTTTAATGGACTTCGCAGTGCTTCGATTCGGAAATGCTAAGATGCTTGATGGGCCTCCGAGGCCTTCTGAGAATTTACGAGGTCCTTGCAGGACCCCCGAAGCCTTCGTCGGGCCCACTTGGGTCTTTATTAGACTTTCGCTAACGTGGGAGCCTTATCAAAATCGGGTGGTAACAATAGTCCCCCAAGTCCAAGCCTATTATTTATAGTAGGCATTGGACTTTTGAAGTAAGAGAACAAAAGAAATTTTGTCGAAAGCGAATCCCGCGAGAGTGGTCTTTGCAAGTGCACTGTTGAATTACTTACTCAGTATAGTCCCCCAAGTCCGAAACCGAACATTTATGACGGGTAAGGGCTTCAATTGGTTAGATCTTTGATGACGTGTCCGTGGTTGGTGTGATTATGTCTAAGCTGTCAATCCGTTGGTCAGGTAATCATGAGTGAGAAGGTGTGTGCATTTAATGCTAATGGCGCGTGGCAGGACAATGGGGGTGCGCGTGGGGTGCTTCTCTGTGTTTCAATAAATGCTTAGGGTTCCGTTTTTCGCCTGTTGCCCTACTTTGAACACTCGTCCATTGAGCCACGGTTTAGATGCCACGTTTCAAGTTTGAACGACGGGGATTGGGGTACTTCAAACTATATAACTCAGTGTCCCCTTAATATTTGATTTCTTATTGCTTCTGCGTATTTTGTAAGTTTTGTGGAATGCTCCGTCGATAATCAAGAAAATTCAAGGCGTGTGCATTGTTTTGACTGCAATTCTGAGGTAAGCGATGTGGGTGTTGTTGTTATTTGCTTCCTAGTCTGCCTTCGTTTTTATTTCTTGGTTTCTTAATTTGGACGCCATTCTCTGCCATACATTTCGGCGATAGTCGGGGTATCTTCTTCTAGAATTGAGAGGGGTAGCAATGTCGCCTAGACATGAGGACTCGCAGAATCGGTCGGGTGTTCAGAAAAACCCTAGTATCCGGGGTGAGTCATCATCCTCCTCTTCATCTTCTCCATTGACCGAGCGCGTGGGAGAAGTGAACCAAGTACCTACAATCGCACGCCTCTCTACTGTATCCACAAGCGAGAGAGGGACGCGCCCAACCGGATCTCCAAAAGCGACTGTAGGGAAGGGGTAGCGTGACACCGGGATACCAGAGATGAGAGGGTCGCTTGATAAAATGGATGTCCCGATGGCTCGGGCGCTCGACAAGGAGCTCAAGCATTCGGCTATCGAAGCGTCCATAGCTCGTTCGAAGATTACTGAAGCAGATTTAGAACACATACGATTATCCTACGATATTCTCGCGTCTGTGACACTTAGGACTCTTGGTCCCAAGGAGCGAGCCGACAATCCACCTGAGGGGTTCGTCGTGTTTTACAAACCTGCGATGCAGTAAGGTCTTCGCCAGCCCTTGCATCATTTCTTCTACAAGGTTCTGAGAGATTGAAATCTGGCCCCCTGCCATATAACACCGAACGGCAGTGGCCTCGTTCCTATAGTGGGGTATTGCCGAGGCTAGAGGAAACTTAACCTTGAGGGAGTTTGAATCTATTTACCGGTCCTACCGGTCTGTGGGTTGGTATAATATCTCTCTTCGGCTAGGACAGAAATGGAGAACAGCCACCAACAGTCCCAATAAAGTGCATAACTAGAATGAGATGCTCATCTTTGTCGGAGAGGACTTAGAGTTTATGCCGAAGGATCCTCTTCTCCATGTATCTATTCCTCTTCAATTTGGGAAACTTGGTACATATTGCTGTCTTTGCGTGGATTTTTTATCATAGTTCCTGACTTAATTTGTCGTTAACTTTTGCAGAATGTGGAAAGCCACCATTCGAAAGAGGGATCAGGGAGAGTTAAGGTCGAAGTGGAATAAGGTGCGAGCGCTCGATAGCGACTTCAGTATTCTCAGCAATTTGTTGAAAGATGACAACTTACTAATTTGTTACGGACTGATGGGTGAGTCTCGTAAGCTGTAATGTATTGGCTTCACTATGAAAAGCTGCCTTAATGACTTGTATCTTGGTATTTGTATTGGCAGCTTTCAGGTTTAAGAATATTCCTTCGCTCCGCCTCGCTCATCTCGCCATATGGGAGGGCTCCTCGGCCTAGGCTCCCCTATGTGAGACGTCTTTTTCGTTGCAGGAGATCCAGGATGCCACGCCAGTAAGGACAGTCCATCTTCCAGCCTCTGATGTCCAGGTTCCAGATCAGGCTACTCCTCCTCCGCCCCTGCCTTCTTCCTCTCATCCTCCTCCTAACTTCGCTCCCCCAAAGGACAAGGGGAAAGAAATTGCCGAGGACGCGGGTGAGGTGACCGCATGGAAGATGAAGGCTCTTAAGGCTAAGAAAGGATTTATGAGGGATGCCTACAAGACGAGGCGGAATGAGGAGAATCGCCAGTCATCGCCGCACCCAAATGGAGGGGCTGAGAGTACAGGAGACTCTACCTCTTCGACTAGCTAAGGAAGTTGTATCTACATTTCTCAATACCATGGTGAGTTAGAAACTTCTGTGATGGAATTGCTCTCCGTCCATCCTGTGATAATGGCGGATAGCGTCCATAGGTACTGGACCTAGAAGTGGGAAAAAGCGGCCGAAGAAGCTACATTGCGCGAACAGTTGCAATTGGTTGAGATAAACTTGATACGAGGAATGGTCATGACCAAAGAATTATTTAGTACCCTTGAGAGTTTTGATGGTCAATGCAGTGAAGAAGAGGTTAAATCCAGGAAGCTGTCCGAAGACCTGAAGGCCATGAGTCTTGAGAAGGCGCAGCTGGATTCGGACAAGAGGGCTCTCCAATTCAAGCTGGATTTGGTTGTGACAAATGAAGCCGACATGAAGGGCAAATATGAAATCGAGCTGAAGGCCGCAAAAAAAAAAGTTTGAAACAAGCTCGAGATCAGAAGAGGGCTGCCGAGGCTTCTTAGAAGCATACCGAAGAGGCTCAGAAGTTGGCCGAGGATCGGACGCTCGCAGCTGAGAACGCTATAGCTACCGCGAACATTAATTTAGAGGCCATCGCAGCGGAAAAGGATAGGCTGCTGGCCGCAGCTAGGGAGGAGGTGGAGAAGGCTAGGGCTGAGCATGCAGATGTCGAAGTCAGGGCGGTGGAGGTGTATCAGGACGTGTGTGTGGATACGCCCGAGTACCAGGACCTCGTCCATCGTTTGATGACCATAGATGGAGAGCAGTTGGTGGAGCAGATTACGGAAACTCATCCTGAGTGGGATATCTCCTTTTTCCAGCATGCTCCTACCGAAGACCCCACGCCTGAGACTGTTACCGACGAAGGCCGCGATGCAGTCGAGGATCAAACACCCCTCTTGCTATGGGAGAAGGCCCGCATTGTGTTGACCCTTAGACAAGTGGCGGGTCATCTAGACTTTGAATTTTGTTTTTCTTTTTTGTATATGTTCCAGCATCATCAATTGAATTTATTTTCTACCATATCATCTTTGTGTGAAAACTCATTGTATGCCTCAAGGGTGGTAACTTTATGAATGATTATATCCACTAGGCATGAAAAGTTGAACCTGAAATTAAGGAATCATTCTCTTGGGCATTAATGGCGCAGTCTTCGTTATCGAATTTGAAGAATTAGCGTCTTTAATGTCCCAATAAATGGGAAGGCACCGCAATCGTGCGGCTTTCCAAATACCCATTTAATAGTTGTACATTAATTGTCTTATTTATTGCCCGGTGTTAAGTTCTCCATACGGTTCCTATAAAAATATCAAGGGTCCTTGATTGCGTTTCTCACGCGTGCATGACTCTGGCAGATCTTGTGAGTTAATCCCTATGGCTATAACTTTTCCTGGTAGAATAAGCGCAGGCACCTCTATTAGTGCCTGTCCGTGTGACTCCAACGTTCGTATCGAATGTGCTACGAAAGCGCGAATAAAGACCCAACATTTGGAGGACCTAACAACTGAAGAACCAACATTCAGAGGACCAAACATGCGAGAGGGTTGGGCCTAGTAGCCTTAGCCAAAAGGTCCCGAACGGTGCTTCCCAAATGGACATCGGTGGCTGACCCATTGGTGATCCTGATTCGGATGACGGGACTGGGAGCCGTCTACCAAATGTGTCAACGGTATTTTTTGAGCAGTATGGCCTAATTAGTCACCAAATCAACTCGTATTAATTTTGGAAGACTCCCTATCATGGTGAAATCAGATTTCTGCCAATGACGAGGCTCGATGACCAGAGTATTGATTTAGTAGGTCATAGATCCCGAAATGTGCCGACCCAAATAGGTGGCGGGGTAGTAGGATAATAACCACGCTCATTCATTTTTTCCTTGTACTTCAGATTGTGATGAATAAAATAAGAATGTACCAGATTTTCTATGTTTGTTGCACAATTGAAGTTGAGATAAGTTATTTGGTGAAGAGATGTTTGAATGCATGGCATGTAATTTCTTGGCTAGATAACCTTTGCTAGCAATTGTGGAACATCCACTACGGACGCGAGTTTCTGCAGTTAGGATTGGGTTGGGTTGGGTTGGATCAGTTTTGGATCCAACCCGAACCCAACCCAAAAGAATCGGTTTCACAAAAATTCAACTCAACCCAACCCACACAGTGATTTCAACCCAACCTAACCCGATCAAACTTCGGACAGGTTGGGTCGGGTTGGCGGTTTGGGCTTCAAATCATCACAGCAACAAAATTCAGATAGACTAATTGAGCAACAAAATTTCAGCAAAAATAACAACCCACATCAACGACATCGCAACAAAGTCAAATGAGAACAAGCTTTGAAATGTTAATCTAAACCACAAAAAAAAATTCAGAACTAACTACTGGCGAAAAATCTATCATATTTGAGGGGAAAATCATTTTTTTTTCGTAATCACCTGGCGACTGGGGAGGTACTTCAGATTCGGAGACGATTCGTGGTGATTCTTGGCCCTATTAGCGATGGGGTACGTACTGCGGAGATGATTCGTGGTGACTGGCAATTGGAGAAGTGAATCATAGCTACTAGCGGCTGTGTTTTTTGTCGGAGAGGAGAGTAGAAGGCTGGCTGGAGGTGGCTGCGTGTTTCTGTTGGAACTTGGAGACTGGAGTCGAGAGTTGGAATCGTCAAGGAGGAGAGTGTAGGGACTAGGGTTGGACTCGGGTGAGAGAGAAGACTCAGACATTAGGTTGGGAATTTGGGATCCGATTTCAATTGGTGTTTAATGTCCATTTTTAAGTTTTAGTAGTTGGGTAGGGTCGGGTCGGGTCGGGTCGGGTCGGGTCGGGTCAGGTTTGGACAAGTTTTGAACCTAACCCAAAGCCCGACCCAACCCAACCCAACCCAACCACTTTTTTAATTTTTAAACCCGAACCCAACCTAATTAAATGTAAAAATCGACCCAAACCGGTCGGGTTAGGTCGGGTTGGTCAATTTTGATGGTTTGGGTCGAGTTTTGTCTACCCCTATCTACAGTCAAGGCGTTCACCTCCACCTTCACCTTCTCGCAATTACGAGGCCCATGGATTAACATGCCCTTGCGACCCGGGCGGGGCTCTCGTACTTTGCTTAACATTTCTATGTGGGATATGCATTGGGTGGCGCCATCATGTTGCAATGATGGTGCAACTTATGAGGCGCGTATAATCCACGCATCCTATATGTCTTCCTAGGGTTTATTTAGGTGCATTCCCCCTTCCAAACGTGTCCATTCATCTGACCGTCCGTATTTTCCTGTACCTATATATATATGCTTGCAAACATTCCTCTCATTTCTCTTACCTTTATTTCTTCTACCATAATATTTAGACTTCAGCCATCGTTAGTCATGACAGGCTTTTATTTTTTCAGTGTGCCAAAGCTTAAGATAAGGCCTGGTAGGGTTGAGGATGATATTCTCCTTCCGCCTCTGGTATCATGTGCGGTGTCTGTTCGGAGGATTGCCATCCCGCAGGCACCAGAGGCAATGGTGAGCAACTCTCCTTCCGTTCCATTGGAACTAGAAATAACATCGGGGGTGCTCTCTGTTCTACTCCCTACGGGACCTGCATCTCTGACGGAGAATTTTAGACGATCAGGAAAGAGGAAGGCAGTCGTTGGCCACCAGGGTGAGACGATCGTGCTAGGAAAGGGCATGGAGGACGCGGAGGATCCTCAGAGGGCTAGGCGAGGCCCGGATGATCCTTCTTCGGGGGTCAAGGATCCTCAAAGGGCTAGGCTACGCATTGAATGTTTATCTAGCGAGTTGACGGAGTTGTCCATGAACTATACTCTCTCGCTGCCGATTTCTCTTTACTTATATGAATGTGCGTTCAATGTTTATCCAGCGAGTTGATGGAGTTGGCCGCGAGCCACAGTCCCTCGCTGTCGATTTCTTTTTACTTATACGAATGCGCATTGAATGTTTATCTAGCGAGTTGGTGGAGTTGGCCACGAACCACACTTCCTCGCTGCTAATTTCTCTTTACTCATACGAATACACGTTGAATATTTATCCAGCGAGTTGACGGAGTTGGCCATGAACCACACTCCTTCGCTGATAATTTCTCTTTACTCATACGAATGCACGTTGAATGTTTATCCAGCGAGTTGACAGAGTTGGCCACGAACCACACTCCCTTGCTGCCGATTTCTCTTTACTTATACAAATGCGCATTGAATGTTTATCTAGCGAGTTGGCAGAGTTGGCCGCAAACCACACTTCCTCGCTGCCAATTTTTCTTTACTCATACGAATGCGCATTGAATGTTATTCAGCTTCAACGAGTTAACAGAGTTGGCCACGAACCACACTACCTCGCTGCCGATTTCTCTTTACTCATACGAATGCGCGTTGAATGTTTATCCAGTGAGTTGGCAGAGTTGGCCGTGAACCACACTCACTCACTGTCAATTTTTCTTTACTCATACAAATGAGCGTTGAATGTTTATCCAGCAAGTTGATGGAGTTGGCCACGAACCACACTCCTTCGCTGCCAATTTCTCTTTACTTGGTACAGTAGGGTAGAGAATACTTTGTTTTGAAAAATAATGAACTTTATTAAAAGAATGCGGCGTCTAGTGATGCCGGAAACAATTCTGGAAAACTCAGAAATGAAAACTACTGGTAATATGGTCGAAGATGAGTGATATTCCATTGGTGCCTTGTCTCTCTCCGGAAATCTTCAATCTGTAAGTTCGAGGCCAGATTTCTTCTACGATCTTGTAAGGTCCCTCCTAGGTGGGCCCGAGAGTTTCGGCTCCCACATCTCTATTAGCCTGGAACACATTTTTCAGGAAGAAGTCGTTGATGTGGAAATTTCTGCCCTTAACCTTCGAGTTATAGTATCTGGCCATTTTTCTTTGATAGACTACGAGGCGAAGTTACAAGTCTGTATGTCTTTCATCCTGCAAGTCCAGGTTCGCCCTGTGTAAGTCTTCATGGTCACCTCGTCGAAGTGTAATTGCCTAGGAGAGGGTATCCCTATTTCAACGGGAATCATCGCTTCCGCCCCATATGCCATGGCAAAGGGAGTTTCGTCAGTCGCCATCCGAGAAGTGGTCCGTTACGACCACATAGTCTAGTGTAATTCTTCGGCCCATCCTCTTTTGGTAGATTCTAATCTCCTTTTCAGGGTGTGTTTGATGATCTTGTTGATGGCTTCCACCTGGCCATTAGACTGGGGATAGTAGAAGGTTGAGAATCCCTCCAAATGCCCAGATCTTCACAATTTGAATTGAACTTTTTTCTAGCGAAATGTGTGCCATTGTCGGAGACAAGGGAGTGGGGGATCTCGAAGCGACATACAATGTTCTTCCAAACAAACTTTCAAGTGTTTTCTTCTGTGATTTTGGCCAAGGGTTCAGCTTCGTACCACTTGGTGAAATAATCTGCCGATACAACCGCCAAATTTGACCCCACCTCTTCTGGTTGGGAGGGGACCTATAAAGTCGATCCCCTATTTGGCGAAAGGCCAATGACTGGTGATTGGGGTGAAGTTCTGAGCTGGGAGTTTTGGCACAATAGTGAATTTCTGACACCTGTCGCACTTCATCGCGTAATCATTCAAATTCCTATTCATGGTTGGCCAGTAATACCCTTGTTTCAACGCCTTTTGTGCCAGAGCCATTCTCCCTGAATGATTACCGCAAATTCATTCGTATATTTTCTTCATCACATAATTTACTTCCTCTTGAGTTATACAACGTAGGAGAGGGTGGCTAAAACCTCTCTTATATAGGATATCATCTTGTAGTACAAATTTTGTTGCTCTCCTGCAGAGTTTCCATGTGTCCTGCATGTCGTCCGGCAGGGTCTGGTTAGTCAAGTATGCGATGATTTCCTTAATCTATTTAGGAGATTCAGATATTGTCATGGTGTTCGATACTAGAATCTCATCGGTGGATGGTCAGCTGAGCTTTTCAACTAGGATAGCCCTCATCAGGTTGGAGTCCCTACTGCTCACCAATTTTGAAAGGGCGTCCGTATAACCATTTTCGATCCGCGGGATCTAGAGAAATTTGAATATCTCAAAGTGGGATATGAGGTCTTTGGCCTTTTTCAGGTATGCCACCATGGACTGTTCGTGAGCTGTGAAGGTTTCGTTGACTTGACTAAACACCAGTTGGGAATCGTTATAGATCTAGAGTTTTCTTGCATTCATCTCTAGTGCCAACCTCAAGCCTGTTAGGAGCGCCTCGTATTCAGAAGTGTTGTTAAAGGCTTTAAACTCCAGACAAAGTGCGTAGTTGAGGTTATGACCATCGGGGCTGACCAGCAAAATCCCAGCTCCAGCTCCGACCTCACCTGAGAATCCGTCAACATATAATTTCTATGTTGGTACCTCCTGAAGCTTGGCCTTGAGCAAGCCCTCGGGGATATGGGCGAATTCGGCCATAAAATCTGCTAAAGCCTGTCCATTTATGGAAGGTCTTGGCTTGTAGGAAACGTCGAATTGGCTAAGCTCGATCGACCACTTCATCGACCTTTCTGAGGTGTCCAGCTTCTGGAGGATCTGTCTCAGGGGGAGATTTATCAGGACATCGATGCTATGTAACTAGAAGTATAGTCATAGTTTTTGAGAGGCGACAATTAGAGACAGGACGAGCTTCTCCATGTCCGGGTATCTTGGATCTGCATCCTGCAGTGCTTTGCTTATATAATAGACTGGGAGTTGAGTCGGGCCTTCCTCTCGGATCAAGACCGAACTCACTGTTTTTTTAGATACCGCAAGGTAGATGAGCAATGTTTCTCCATTCTTTGACTTGGATAGCAGCGGGGCCTTTTTGAGGAGAACCTTGAGCTCCTGGAAGGCATTCTCGCATTCTTCGATCTATTCAAATCTCTTCCCTCTTTTGATGGTCTGGAAGAAGGGCTAACAACGGTCGATCGCTTTTGATATGAATCAATTCAGGGCCGCCAATCTTTCTGTCAGGCTCTGGACTTCCTTGGAGAAAGACGGTGACTGCATCTCGACGAGTGCCTTGATCTTTTCGAGATTAGCTTCTATCTCGCACTAGTTTACCATGTAATCGAAGAACTTTCTCGACGCGACTCTGAAGGTGCACTTTAGGAAGTTAAGCTTCGTACGATATTTGCAGAGGATTCTTCACATCTCCTTTAAGTTCCTGATGTGGTCCTCGGTGTTCACACTCTTTACGAGCATGTCATCGACGTAGACTTCCATAGTGTTTTCAATCTGTCCTGAGAATATACAGTTTACTAGCTGTTGGTATGTGACTCCTGCGTTCTTTAGGCCGAAGGGCATCATATTATAGCAGTATAACCCTCGGTCTGTAATGAACGACGTATGTTCCTCGTCTCCCACAGACACTGGGATCTGGTTGTAGCCTGAGTAGGCATCCATGAAACTAAGTAGCTTGTGGCCGGCAGTCACATTGACCAATTGGTCGATATGCGGTAATAGGAAGCTATCTTTGGGGCATGCATGGTTCAAGTCTAAGAAGTCTATACATACCCTCCATTTCTTGGTGCCCTTCCTTACCAGTACGAGGTTGGATACCCATTAGGGATAGACTGCCTCCCTGATGAACCCATTAGCTAACAACTTGTCAACCTCTTCCTTCAAGGCAGAATATCTCTTGGTGCTCAAGGGTCTTATTTTCTGTATATTGTGGTGCATTTTAAGATCCACCTTTAAGGCATGACAGGCCACAGATGGATCAATCCCCACCATGTCACTATGTTTCCATGCGAAGATATTAGTACTTTCTCGCAAGAACTGTTTTAATTCTTCCTTCATCTTTTTCTCGAGCTTCTGCCCCACCTGCAACATCTAGAAAGGATCCGAGGGGTTCACCGAAAATGCTACCAGCTCCTCGACTGGAGAAGCAAGAGAGTCCAAGCCTATAATTTGAGGGTCCAGACCCTCGTCCAGTACCATTTCTTTGTCCATCTTTTCAGAGTCGACGATCATCGACTCCAAATATATGGTCATTATCACTGGGGTAACATCCTCACGTTTTGCTACCTTTCATAACGTGTTCATGTAGTAGACCCTTGCCTCTGTCTAATTACCGCGAATCTTGGCAATCTTTCCCAGCGTCGAGAATTTCATTGCCAAGTGATGGATAGATGTGATCACTTGTAGATCCTTGAGTGCAGGCCTACTTAGGACTCCATGGTAGGCAGAGCGAGTATCAACTACAAAGAATTCTATGAATTTTCTAGGATGATGCAGGGGCTCTTCGAAGTCCACTGTGAGGATGATCCTTCATCGTAGAATGATGCTATCTCTCGTGAAGCTAAATAGTGGCTCTGAGATGGCTGTCAATTCGTGATCCACGTCCATCTGATCAAAGGTACTGCTGAACAAGATGTTTATAGAACTTCCATCATCGATCAACATCTGTCCTAGTTTGTTTCTGGCGACGACGGCACGGACCACCAAGGCATCGCAGTGGAGGTAATGTATGCCGGCCTAGTCTTTCTCAGTGAACGAGATTTGTAGAGATTTTGGTCGATGTCCATGGACTTACCAACTCTCTGTGGGTTCTTCTCTTGCTGTCTTCGTGTAGTTTCGCTGTGAGTTCATTGTGTGCCCTCCGATATAGGGCCCTCCTATATCGTATTGATTTCTCAGACTATGGAGGCTCCCGCTGGTCCTTTCGCCCTCGACGAGTCCCTGTTTCTGTCATTTCTTCCGTCATTGCGGCGAGGTCCATCATCCTGGCGTCGAGGAGAAGGTCTTCGCCCTTGATTGGATGGTCTTCGGTGTCCTTGCGCATGTTGATTCTCCTCTCCTTGCTCCTTGTTTCTACGGTTGATCAATTCCTTACGTCTGGGTAGTCTTCTGTGTTATGTACCCTAGTTCTGTGTATGCGGCAGAACTTGGGTGGTGTGGCCGTAGGCAAAGGGGCCACTGCGGGTGTCCTGTGATTGGGGGCCGGAACTATCTCTGTCTGGTTAAATCTCCTGTAGTGGTTATTTTGTGGTTCGGATAAGTGCTTTCTCTGAAAGTAGTTGAAATGAGGTTCAGGAGAGCGTCACCCCTCCCTTTGATAGCTGTCTCCCCTGTCTCTTTCAACTTTCTCCCTGTTTTCGATCATCTCCTCCGACCAAATTTCGCACTAGACCAAGTCTACCAACTGACTGTAAGTCTTTGGTTGACTGTTCTGGACGTCTCTCCAGAAAGGAATGCGCATGTAAAGTCCGGTCACGAGTTCATCCAGGGCCTTTTCATTGGTTACAGTCTTAATCTTGTTGATGACATTGCTGAACCTCTTGATATAGCTTTTGACTATTTCTCCTTTCGTCTGTCGAATGTCGTGGAGTTGGGCGATATCGGCTATCATTGTTCAATTACCAATGAAAGCATTGACGAACTCTCTTTTGAGCTGAGGCCAACTTCGGATGCTCCCTGGTTTCAGCTTGTTGTACCACCTTTTCATGTCGGATGTGAGTATGGTATGAAAATTTTGACACTTCACCACGGAGAACTGGAGAAGTGGCATTGGAGCTTCGTCTTGTATATGTTGATATGATTTGTGGGATTGCCTCTCCCGTTGTATTTGTCCATAAGAGGCATTCAAAAATTCACGAGTATCTCCATGGCCTTCATGTAATTGGTGAACGGAAGGTTCTCGTCGTCGTCATCCCCATAGCATTCTAACTTCTCTTTCTCGTCCTCGGGCCTCGCGTAATTGGGTTTCGGGTCCTTCCTCCTTTTCCTGCGGGTCTCGCTATGCTCACTGCGCATGCTGTGCGCCGGTAGAGGTGGGGCTATGGAAGATCCCACCCCAACCTATCAAACACGCTGGCAGCATGAGCTGGCTGGTTTTCTCGCGCCGGAAGAGGTCTCTCCTTCCGATCGTCCTACGGAGGTTTCGAACGATGTTCCAAGGGTTCCAGCCCTTTGAAATGGACGGGTCATCTTGAGATCGACGACTTTTTATTGAGCCGGACCTTGAAGGGCTTCTCTGGGCACGATTACACTTGAGTTCATGTTGGAGGGATTGATTATCCAACAGTTCAAGCGCTGCCTTCATCTGGGCATTGTCCAACTTCAGGTCCTGGTTCTCCTATTCAACCGTCCGCTTCTGTCGTTGTCTTCTCCTCTCTCGGCGGGTTATATTCTGGATATCTTGAACGCTCTTGTCAACAATTTTATATTTTTAATAATTTCGCAAGTGTACGGATCGCTCAAATAATATAATAGATTTTGAGTCCAAATATCGTAGCCACGAAGATTTAGATAGTTCAATTGCAATTAAATTAACCTTAACCGAATCTGTTAACTTTAAAAAATTGGTGTTTAAAGACTAACTAAAATATAAATTAAGAACAAGTAAATAATTATAACTCAATTAAGTAAAAGATTAAATTATGACAATTACTTTAACTTGAAGAAAGAAAAGTACTAGGATCCCGAATTCACTTATAATTTTTAATTCCTCTATCTTGATTCTTGGTTTTGACAAATTACATCAGTTATGAAGATCAATATCCCTAGATTGTTTAACAGTTTCTCTCGAATAAAATTATACATATTCATATGCATGACTTGACTATATCTCTTTGACGAATGCGAATACAAATGAAAGCATTAAATTTCTGTTGATAATTAAAAATCACTTAAAGTATAGCGGTATATTTCTATCTCCTATCGGACTTTAAGATAATTAAAATATTATCTAGCCTGCTTTCGATCTTTCGATAGTAAAACAAACCACAACTCTCATACAATTATTGCACATATAATTGTATATTCAAATAAATTAAAATTAATTATTCAAAACTATAATGAAATAAATTGTAAAAAATCAAGTATTTGGATAGAAGAATTTAGATTACAAGCTTCATCATAATCCTAGAATAAAATAAACTAGTCTAGCATACTAATAATAAGGAAATAAAGAAGAAAAGAAAATATGAAATTCATAACCCGGATATGAAGAAACTTGGAAGAGAATAAATCTAGTTCTTGATCTTCGTGAATTCTTCAAATATTAATTATTGATCTTCGTTTCTTGTTTCCGTCTATTATTTTTCTCCTCAAAATTCCACTCTAAATCGGCTCCCAATTGGCTCTAATCTGGCTCACTCGTTATGAGTTAATAACTCATATTTATGGCTCCATCATTCTCTCCCAAAAGATTCCAAAAAGTCATTAAAATCGTGCCCAAAAAGTTTCCTAATTGAATTAGAACACAAAAAAGAAACAAAATTATGTTTCTGTCGAAAATACACTGGACGATAGCCCAGTGCAAACCCGGGCGGTCACCCAGGCCAAAGAAAAACCATTATGCTGCCAAAAATAGGTTCCAAGTGGTCGCCCAGCTTTATTGTGGGCGATCGCGCAATTCAGCTTTTTTTTGCTGCGGTGGTTTTTTTCAAAGGGCTATAACTTCTTGTAGAAAACTTCAAATTGAGATCTGTAAAAAGTGTTGGACTCATAATTAAATTCTTTCTAATGGTACATCATTTTCCTTTTTAAGATTTTAATATCAAAATTTGTGCTCGAATTTCTCCACATGCTTCGATAGGTAGTTTCTCAATTCGATTCTTTAGCTTTCTGGTGTTTGATCCATTGATTCAACTCTTCATTGTCACTCCAAAACACCTTAAACTTATTGATTTTATCTTCTTCCTCATCCTCCAATGTTTGGCTCTTGATATTCACTTCAAAAACTCAACTTACTCGTCGATTTCACCAAGTTGTTGCTCTTTCCGTCCATTCTTTTCCAATTACTTATAAACGGGTCCAAAACTGAAATAGGAAGAATAATATAATAAATTAAGTATAAAATCAATAATATAACGGGATAAATGGTTGGTTTAAATACTCGAATAAGTGCACAAATGCACTTATCAGCTATCCTGCCGCAAGTCAATGTGGTGGGACTCAACTTCTTCTTCCATGGAGTGTTCGGTCGCCATGCTCTTCCCAGTAGAAAATACATTTTTACCACAAGTTTTAGGTTGTGTAACGTTTTTTCGGTTTCCACAGACGGCGCCAATCTGTTGCCATCAGAACTTGCACCGTCCACATGTCAACAGATCTCCAGTCACTCCTCTGCCAATATGTATATTACCTGCACTCTCGGACAATCGTTGGACACCAAGTTCTTTAGAGAAAAAGGGTTCAGCGATCGTTCGTACTCCGACGATCAAGTCAACTGCCGGTATATAGGGCGATATACGGGGGGTGAAAGCAATTGGGTGTGGGAGGGACAAGCAGACAGAGATTTGAACAGTGTTTATGGGTGAAATTATTGCATGAAAAAAGCGTATCTTAGAATAACCGAAAACGTTGTATTTATAGCACAAGAGTTCTAATTAATTTAAGAAACAATCAATTAGATATCTAATCGAATCCTCCTTCCTTATGGGATAGGGATGATCAGCTGTCAAGACAATCTCCTAGATTACCGTCCTTATTTGAATTCATCACGTTACCTAATCTTTAGGAGATTGAGATTTGGTTTCCTTGTGAGGATCCGTGTACCATTCAAACACATTATGTTTTTAATTACTTATCTGGTCATCCCAAAATATCGTGCTGCCTACTGGTTATAACAAATACGAAGCTCGGCGAGGCTATATGGGTCGGCCATGAGCGTCGAGGCTTTTTATGGACTTCACAGTGCTTCGATTCGGGAATGTTAAGATGCTTGATGGGCCTCCAAGGCCTTCTAAGAATTTATGAGGTCTTTGCAGGACCATCGAAGCCTTCGCCAGGCCCACTTGGGCCTTTATTGGGCTTTCGCTAATATGAGAGCCTTATCAAAATCGGATGGTAACAACAATTTTGTCATAAAATACAAATCATGCTTATTTTCTCAAACATTGAAGATATTTGCTATTTTAAAAAGTTAAAATTATATTCATTACGTTTTTGAAATATTAGAAACTAAATATGCTATTTTTCTTATATAATATCTAAATTGATGTTTTTGCTTGTCTGATTTTAGACATGATCAGAACTAGGTAGGTTAGCTGTAAAAAAAAAAAAAATAGAAATTCTTTATGAATCTTAACAATTATGTCTACTCTAACGTACAATGAATTTAAAAGTGTAGTCCTCGTTTTTTTCAAACTTTTCGCTTTGTGGTATTGCTTTCTCAAACTCTTGGTTGCAACCCCACAATTACTTTAAACCCAAGACAAAATCAAACATACCCTACAATTGATTTAAACCCAATACAATTGTAGAACAAATACATTCATCTAATTTCAACTTTATTAAAAGTAAGAAGAATATCTAATATGATGGTAATGAGACATGCATAGCGGACATGAAATGCATGTCACTGAAATAAGTGAAGAATCCGACAGGAAATCTAAATAATTACAGTAGGACTAGGAAGTAGGGCCTTTGTTTCATCCCGTGACTGCAAAAAATGCAGAGATTTTTGTTTGTTTACTTGTTCCCAGTTGAATCAGTGTCTGTTCACGGATTTGTTTTACTTTTTACTCTCATGTGAAATTTCTTTGGCGGTTAATTATATTTTTATTTGATATATTGCATTTTAATTTTAATTAATGTTTTTAATCTTTATTCATAGTAACATGTCCTCAATTTTTTTTTACTATATTTTTATCATCATAGTTTTAATTTTATGAAGAAATTGAAGGAGGTCAGGGTGCGCAGCTATTCAAAGAGCCGTTTTTCAAAATAAATCTACCTGTTATGACTAGTATTGAGTAGAAAATAGAGAATAGACAATAAAAAGATTTTTCATTATTTCATTTTATGCTTGTTTTATTCAGATTAATATTTGCTAAAAAATTGTGGTCACAAATCAACAATTAATTTTAATTACACATTTTATAAAACTCACAATTTTTATTAACTTTTCAACCACATATTTTCTTTTATCATAGACAATCGACAAATTTGGTTCTAAGCTGAATTGATTATATGATTCTTGTTTGGCGAAGCTTAAATTATAATTTAAGTTGATCAAATATACTTTTTATTCACATTTCGTTAGACCCAAAACTTACCACCTATTTATTATTCACACATTCCATATGATCCACAACTTATAAGTACTAAAAAAAATAATTTCAACACTGCCAAATATAGAGTAAATGCACTAATGCAAAAGAAAACATCACCAACAACAATTTTGTTGTCCATCAATGATAAAACTTTAAAGCAACAATGAGCGACATATATCTGCAAAGCCCGGCAAGATGGGACACAATTTTTAGGATTAAATTCAGAATTTGATGGATAAGAATCAATGAACAGGTCCAATTATATGAATTAGACTCAAATCTATGACTAAAGAGTATTAGATCACCATTTCTTGTGCAGCAGCAGAATGTTCATTCTCTCTCTAAAGCTTATAGCATTAACAGTTGTATCAACCAAGTCCCCTGACATACTGATCGACGGTTGTATCAAATAAATCGCATCTGCACAAACAAGGGAAACATATTTAATTAGCATTGACATGTTATCTACTAACAAAAAGAATATGAGAATATACCTCTTATGACGAACGAATTCTAGAAGATTCTCATCCACTTTTCCCTGTTTTCCTAATCGTGTCGTAAATTATATATATAAACTTAAACCGAGCTAGTGGTCCCCAAGATGAAATGCACAAGGCGCTCAATACAGCCTTAACAAGAAAAAAATACATGAAAAACGTGATAACCAAGGACAACGGAGTACAACCTAAACTTTTCTTAGGGCAGGGGCAAAAACGTCGTTGTTCATAAATTTCCCCTATTTCTACACTCAAGTCCTCATAGAATTTAAACTTCTGTTGTCCTTCTCCCCTATTTCTTTCCAAAGAATGTATTGTCATTGAGAATTTACTCCTTAGTTTTCAATAAAACACAATGTTTCCAATTTCACTTACAAAACAATGCTATTGGAAGTTTTCGTACAAAACCATAACATAAACCTGTTTTCTCCTAAGTATATTCAAATTTAATTACACTCTCTGGAAAATTCCCTGATTCATACATCCATTACCTGAACCAATAGGTGTATTATTTTGCTCATGCACTGCTGAATCTACTGAACTGTGCAAATAAAAGGCTACTAATGCAAAACTCAAAGGATCACATCCGTTTAACACATGTAATCAACCCATTATATTTTGTACAATGAGATGTAGGACTAGTATATTTACCCCCCACCCCACCCCCCACACACAAAAACACACAACAATGCCACCACATTTCGCCATTGCCATCAAATTTACAAAAGAAGGACAAACAAATGTAAGTGACTTGTCAAATAGCCTGAAGTGAACAATTAAACTTGCAGCAGAAACTGTATCCGTATTAAATATTCCCAGTCCATGAAATTAGGCTAATGCCTTTGATCGACTGTTTCTCACTGAATCTTAGCAAGCTCTCTTGTCAATTTTAATTCTTCTATTGCTGGTGGTGCAGGTTGGCCACAGGTTGGGGTGAATGTTTGTAAGTGTTCCAAATTTGAGAGCATCCGAGGAAGCAACAGCCACCTCATGTGCCAAAAGAGGGACCAAAAGAAACCCAGTGAAAATACGTGAGAAAAGACTTTGACCAGATGTTTACTAGCAACTCAATACATGATCCTGCTGCTAGTGTGCTTCTTGCACTGTCTCAACTCAAGAAAGTCCTATTGATAAGTACAATTTTGTACTTATCCCAGTTCACAAAAAAGGACGATTATGAGTACCTTATGTTATTTTCGGTTTAATGGCGAGTTGTTTTCTTATTATTTTAGGAAATATTCAAATTCAAGTGTCAATCTGACGAAAAGAGAACAAACAGAAGAAAAGAGGATTTAATTGAACAGACAAGAGACATTAGGGACTTGGCGTGCAAATATCAAAGAGGGAAATTCAAATTAAGCATCAAAGTTAACCATGCGATCGCATGGTTAACATTTGGTGCGATCGCAAGAAGACCAGAATTACTGCAGAACTGAATTTGCACCAACCATGCGATCGCAAGGTTGTTAACCATGTGATCGCATGGCTTCCTGCAACAGTAATTTGGCAGATTCTTGGTTGGATTAGAATTCTACCAAGTCAAAATTAATTCAAACACCTAGGCCACATTTTGAAGAGTTGGGAAACGAGTATAAAAGCGAAAGAAGAGACATATCGCGCACGACAAATTTTGGGAGAAGAAGATACAAATGAAGAATCGAAAATCAAGGCACGGGAATGAAGATCATTGAGCCGGGATCACAGGTTTTATTTACTTTTTGTTTTTTCTTTCTTCGGATGATGATGAAATCAATTATTGTAATAATTGACGAAATCATGTCCGGCTAAATTTACTTTTTCTAGGATGAACGATAAAACTTCATGCGTTTAATTAATTAGAAGTTTTTTTTTTTAGTAATTAATTGCTTTTGAGTTGATTATTCCTTATTCATTATTCTCATTATTTTAATGCTTGATCACCATTAGAATATATTGTGATCTATATTGAAGTCAAGAAATTTAATATAGATTAAGTACGTGGTATTGAATAACATAAGGTCCAATAATAGATAGAGATTACTATTATGCTCTATGAAATCCATTTAGGTGTTCTTGAGATTTTAATGCATATATTTATGTTCGAAGCTTAGTTAGAGATAATTAGGTTCGCATAACGTATAAAATTGATTGACCATCGAGAGAGGCTTTTGATTATTTTAGGAATGCCGATTTTCAATCCAAGGTAATTAAGAGCTAAAAAGCGATTAACGGATAATTGATTATAAAACGTGTAGGTGGATTTGTGAATCCTAGTGTTGGTAATATTCGAATTCGTTCTCATTATCCAAAGTTGCTCATTGTTATTTTCAATTTAATTAAAATAGTTAAATTATTTTAGAATCACACATCAAAATCAAATCTGTATTTTTCTTAATTGTTAGAATTTGAATTATAATTTAATAGGTTAAATTAATATCTAGTTCTCGTGGGTTCGACACTCTACAAATCACTTTATTACTTGTTAACGAACCGTACACTTGCGGGATTGAAATCGCACAACACCTATCATAAGCTAAAGTCGGCTGAATAGATAATCTTCTTCCACTCTGCTAAAATAAGAGTCGTCTACAAAGTCAAACCACAAAAGCTCACTTTTAAATTACTCCATTTTATAATCTTAGGTCAATCTTTTATTCATAACCGGTGCGTCTAGCAGCCTTCACTAAATGTGCTCAAACCACCTCCAATGATTCTTCCAAATTCATCTTTAAGAGGCACTGCCTTAAACAACTCATGGCAATGCGCATTTCTCCTTATATCTCTTCTTATTTTCCTGCAAATTCCATTTTAACATTCTCATTTCATCTTATTCTACCTTTTTGCGCTCTCTAAAAACAAAATAGTTTCTTACAACCGAGGCATGCCACAGCTTTCAAAAGTCATCAAAAAAAAAAAAAAAATCTGCTTCTCAACATTAGATTGAAATCCAGGGGGGTAAGTGTTAGTATGCTGCATGATACCCCGGAGGTATAGAACATAGTCTTCCATTATACATTCTTGTTTAGTTATTCCCAGAGGACCCACAACACATATGCAGGGGATGAAATATGACTCTGAACTCAGCGCGTCACCTGCTCTAAAAGTAAAGTAACGTACTGAAGAGGAATACTGAAGAGGAATATCCATGACACTAACAGCCATCTAAATGTGTGTTCTATCCAGATTCCAAATTATATAAATAGGACTGATTCCTTCAACTATCTTCGCATTAGACCTCTGAAAGCAACAATTGAATTAAAAAGTCGACTTTCTTTACCTTATCATAGTCCATTATTAATTATTAACCATCAGATATGTAGTCAAATGAAATCCCACCAGTCTTAAACATGTATGGAAGATGAGATAAATAAAACTAAACCACAAAAGCACAAACCTTATAGCACTGACCATGTTACACACCAGCTAATGAAATCTTTGAATGACACGTTACAATTACAGGTAGAATACAGGAACAGATACCAACTATACGTTACTGATTTAACCCTACTCGTAAATATTGGTCAGATCAGAATGAATTGTGGCATAAGAACAAATATTTTGGCTAAAGGTGAATCTTTCTAATTTTTCACTTATATGACTTTAAACCTTTGCAATGTCTAATTTTCCAAGAGAGTGCACTTCTTGAAATAATTACAACACAGACATACCGATCATTTGATTGATAAAGAAAATTTTAGAAGTTCTAGGCAGTCCCAAAGAATTATGAAAAATTGATAACTGACCTAATTGGAGCTCCTGGCGAATAAAGTGGATTCTTGACAACATATTCAACATACAAGTTATAAATGTACTTCAGGGATTCCCTAAGATCTCCAGTCCTTGGGTGGGTGACAAGGATAATCTGCAGCTCAAAAAGATCATTTTATTAGAAACAACCATAAATATATTCACTACAACATCCGGAGAAAGGGGTGCAAAATGGAGATGTTAAGATGAACCGTGAAAACAAATATGTAACGAGTAACGATCAAATATGAAAACTAAACATTCACCTTGCCTTACTCAATTGTAAGGGGGCAGAAATGTTATTGTTTTTATTAGATGCACCTAATGAAAAATTGCAATAATTCTAGTTAGATATGACAAGCACAAATCACTGGTTCTCTCAATGGTAAATATTACTCCTAGAAGATTAAACCTCTTAGAGGAAATTTGTTAAACAGGATTAGTCAAATCCTAAAATGGAAAAGAGTATTTGAAAAGAAGCATCAAAATGTCTACTTGAAAGACTCCAGAATTATAAGATATATTCAATAGATCGTTTGTAGTGACTTCTCTGGTTATCAGTCTCATGTTTTTCAGGATAAACCAAAAGAACTAATCACATTAGTATTATTAACTACAAGCAGTCTGTAATGTTTTTTTTTTTTTTTTTGTCTGAGAATTAGCAAATGTTTCCCTTTTGTGGGATGATGATCGGAACCATAAGACGTATACTTACACCTGTTCCCCTATAATGAATGCCACTCGTACTCATACAATTCTAAAATGATCTGTAAGGGTATTATCAAAATCAAACGAATTAATTCCAGAAATAGCACATTAGCTAACCTTTATTCCTGATGGACTCTCCATAAAACTCAGTTTATACGTATTCGTTCGGAAGCTGTGAAATGAACACCCTTGTCCAGGTAACTGTGGCACACCAAGATTCCCTTTGTCAACACTGCCAAATAAAACACCAAAATGAGGGGGGTAAAAAACTGACTGCAACCCATATCAATAAATACATAAAAAAATCAATTGATCTATAAAAAAGGATGAGATTTTTCAATGGGAAAAAGATAAACGGTACCAAGTGGGATCCATTTTAGCAGTAAGGGATTTGAGAGAGAACAGAAGTCCAAACATGAGCTTATGGTCCTGCTGGGAATTGAGGGTCTTGAGGGGTCGATTCCATTCTCTGTAAAGCAAACAAACTCCATTTCTATTGAATATGTAGAGCACGTAGGCATTATTCCCTGATGCTGTGGGCACTGGTGGAGATGGGCTGATTTCTGACCCTCCAAAGAATTGCATTTTTCCTCAGAGTTAGAGGAAAATTCTCAGATTCAATCGCACAAATTTGTAACCAGCAGAAAATGATCGATCGGGTACTATTGAAGTAATACTTTGAAGGTTTTGACTGTATTGAAACGACGACGTTAGATTCGATTTGGTTATAATCCCTTATTAACTTCCATACAAGTTATAATTTGGAGTTAAATGTGCAAATTACATGAACTTTATCGGCCGTATCAAAATCAAACATAAATTTAGTTTATTGTAACAAAATCATACATAAACTTACAATATATGAATTAACTTTAGTTAGTTAAAACAAACTAAATAATCCACAGGCAAATAGAGTAGCAACGTCGCAAATAGAGTGCCTACGTGATAATGGCAAGAACATGAATAATACATGAACTTTATTCTATGCTTCAAAATTATAAATGAATTTTACTGCCTATTTCAAAATCATGCATGTACTAATCTTTGTATCAAAATTATTTATGAACTCATAAATTTGTATCTCATCCATACATAAATTAACTTTGAAATTGTAGTTCAATTTTTTTTCTTCGTATTTTGTTCTCTAATAATGATTTGTTCTCCAATAATTTAAATTTTTATATGAAAAGTTCAAGATAAATGAATAATCCTAAGTAGTTGTAAAGATGTAACTAGACTAGTAGACTCGTATAGAATATGTTTGGCTAAGTTTAAAAAGTTTACTTATAAGTAAATATGCTAGCTTACAATCACATTTTATTTCAAGCCAAAATACGAAAAAAAAAAAAAAAAACTGAACTACAATTTCAAAGTTAATTTATGTATGGATGAGATACAAATTGATGAGTTCATTATTCATATATAATTTTGATACAAAGATGAGTACATGCATGTATGATTTTGAAATAGGGAGTAAATTTTATGTATGATTTTGAAACATGGAGGAAAAGTTCATGTACCATTTACGTCCATGTCATTGCCACGTAGATACTCCGTTTGCCAAGTGGCAAACAAAGTAAAGTTCATGCACCATTAACGTCCATGTCATTGTCACATAGACACTCCATTTGCCAAGTGGCCACTTTGTTTGCCATTGGATTATTCCATAGTTTTAACTGACAGAATTAAGTCATGTATGATGGGATACACATTTGTAAATTTATCTATGATTTTGTTATAACGTTAAATTTATGTATGATTTTGATATAACAGATAAAGTTCATATACCGTTCGCGCATTTAACTCTATAATTTGCATAAGAAATATTTTGAAAATAATTAATTTCGAGTTTTGACTTTTAAGAAATATATAATTATAATCTATAATATATTGAGTGTGTCTGAGAGGTTTTTTGCAAAGCTCGAAAGTACTTTTTGGAAAGTAAACATTGTTTTGGTTAAAATAATAGACGTTTGGTTAAAATCTAAAAATGTTTGTTGATTAAGAAAATAACTTTTTAATTTTTTTTAGATAAACTCAAATTATGAGCTTCTTCAAAACTTTTAAATTAACAAAATTATCTTTATTAATTTATTAAAATATCAAATATATTAAAATTATCATATACATTAATATATCAATAAAATATTATATTAATGTGTATAATTTAAACATTCTTTTTGAAATGTTTATAACATTTTTATTTTTATTTGTATTATTATTTATCATTTTAAGTAAATGTCATATATAAATCATATGTTGATTTGTTAAAACATATTAGAGAATAAATAATATGACATCACTAAAATAATAATTACATGCTAGCTTAATTAAATATAATTTTAATAGATATTATGGGATGGAAATAAATATTATTTATAAATAAATTATTAAACTTTAGTCAAAAAAATATGTAGTAAACACTTTTAGAATTGCTGAATAATAAACTCTTAAACATGAGTTTGATTTTTTTTTTAAATCGCTATTAAAACAACCTAAAACTGGATCCCTCATAAATGTTCAAAATTGATACATTAAAAAATCTTCATAATCAAAACTCCAAAATTTCAAAACAAGCCCTAAAGACTTTTGGGAGTGAGTTTGTGAAAAATCAATGTAAAGATTCTTCACCTCCTATAATTGGATTAATGTTTCAAATGAAACAAGTTATGGTTGAGCGATGGGAGAGAGAGGTTTTGGAGAGAATGAGGTTGATTCGGTTAGAGAATAAATTTTCCTACCTTTAGACATTTAATTAATGTTATACTCTCTCCTTAGATATCATGAACATACTAAAGAGCATTGAACTGAATCGGCAGCCATCGATTCATTAGGTAGAAAGATCATTTGACTACTGACTGACTGTATCAATGGATGAATCCCTCCGATCAACTTGCGAATGAAGATAATTTGTCAAAAAGATTGGTTTTGTCCTCTGATGACGGTCTTTCTGCCAAAGAGCTTTGAATGGAGAAACAATAATCGGCTTGTCTTTTAATCAATTTTGAGATGTTATTTTAGTATTCAAATTATTTATAATAAAGAATTAATGGTGGATGTTTTTATGATTTCAAATGAGTATTGGGACTATAACTAATAATGTTAAATAAGTATTAAAACATAATTTTCTATCTATAATAATATTTTATTTAATACCTATATATTATGTTATGCCAATTACATTAGGACAAAATTTCTAGCGCGTTTTTTACATCTTGGATCAGAGTTGT
This sequence comes from Forsythia viridissima, assembly GCA_030279155.1. Lineage (NCBI taxonomy): Eukaryota > Viridiplantae > Streptophyta > Magnoliopsida > Lamiales > Oleaceae > Forsythia > Forsythia viridissima. The sequence goes on along the minus strand of CM059033.1, from coordinate 65,451,442 downwards.
TGATAAAGAAACGATTATGTCATTCTAAATTAAATTTCATCAACCAATTAAATTATTTTAAATTTGTGTGATTACATTTACATTTACATTTTAGATTTTTCTTTTCGAATCTTTGATGCAATTAGATACTTTGAACCAATTAACTGTGTCGAAATTGGATAAATAATAATATTATTTTATACATACATAAACGAGCTACTGAGCAGTCAACTGGTTTCATGGCTTTTGTGGCCAAATTCCATCATTTAGACTTTCAAATTAGCACTTTTTTATTATCACAGAAATTAATTTTTATTTATTGTCAAGATAATTTATTTTCATGTTTTAATTAGTAAAAAATTATTTAGATTATCTTTCTCAGAGTTTGTCTCTGTTTAGTAAAGTAAGTTACGGTTTTTTTTATTTTCCTTTAAAAGTTAGAACTACGTCTCATTTTTATTTAGTTGTTTTTTTAGATAAATTATTAAAACAGGTGGATTAGGATATTTTGCTTGAATCAACGAGATTGAATGTGTTTCTAATCTTTCACTCTTTTCGACTGCATCATATCGGTATCAGTGCTAGTCTATTCTCCGTCATATTATCGACGAGGTCACTGGAAGTTCGTGAATCTTATGTAGAGGAAGTACAACACAAAGAGGAGATAATGCAAGTCCGTCAGCAGATCGACTCACTAACACAACAAATGTCCGTGATAATAACCCAACAACAAGATCTAATGAATTTTTATACATTTGAGAAGTACGCGAGGTGCACGACAAGGAAAGAGTAGCGTGGGCGTTGTCTTATGTAGAGCAGGTGACATTGGAGAAGTTGTTAACCATGAGATGCACGGAGAAGGTGCTACGAATGTTGCAGATCCCACCGATTCTGGATCTGATGTTGAGATGAAGTTTGATATAGATCTTTTTGCTCCCTTCAATCCCAATTTGTAGAACATTGATTTAGGTGAGAATTATGATGATAGCCAATTTTTTATATGGAGGTCGATAAGAATGTGCTGAACGAGTGTGTAAAGCAACATATAGTGATGATGGACGTTGGTGGTACACTTATGTCAGCAATAAGTGTTTATGTTATTCAAATAGTTTGACGAATGAGTACATTGGTAAAATTGACAACATCACTAATAAGTTAGTGACTTAGAATTGGGATTATTGATTGTCAGAAAATAGTATACTTTACAAGATTTGAGAGTGAATCTTCTCAAACTCGGAGAGAATGATGCAATCGAAGAGTTTGAGCCAGTTCAATTATCTCAAAATTGGATAAATAATACCATTTTTTCATGCAGAAACAAGCTAATAAGCAGCCCATTGGTTTTCTATCTTAATTGGCCAAATTCCATCGTTTAAGCTTTCAAATTGGCAATTTTGTTATTTCGGCAGAAATTCATTTTTATTTTTTGTCAAGATAATTTATTTCCATGTTTTGATTAGTAAGAGATTTTTTTAGATTAGCTTTTTTAGTTTTTTTTAGAAGAATTAGGATTTTAATTTTCTTTTAAAAGCTAGAATTAGATTATATTGTTATTTGATTATTTTTTGATAAATTAATAAAATTGGTAAAATTTCTCTCAATTCATCAATCGATCACAATATTATGCATAAATCAACAAAATTAAATCTGTGTTTCTTATCTTTCACACTTTCCAACTGCATCAAATTTACTTTGATAACCCAATCAATGTTGAACGGTTCGCTCGCTTCCTTTTTCGGCAAACTTGATTAACCGTTGCATGTTTTGAGTGAGTCTGCCATTTTCGTTTACTGACATACTTGATTGCCCTTCCTTGATTAATTAGAGCTAGTAAATAGGTTGGGTTGGGTCAGTCCAACTCGTCAGAGCAGGACCACACATGAAATAGGACTGAGCTGGCCCAACTTAGTTTTGTATGGGCCAGAAATATGCTAGCACAGTCCAACCTATTAGCCCAACTTGATTTTAATTTTCTTTTTTTTTAAATATTTTTTTTATATAATCTAATATATTACATCAAATACAATCTTAGATAAATTTAAACTATATATTTTGAGATTTTTAAGTATAATTTATAAAATTGAAGCTCTCATGTATTAGTCAATAGATAAACGTAAATTTTCTCTCAAAATAATAATTTTTTTGTTGTTAATTGTAAACTATTTGTACACTTTTTAAAAAAAAATATAAATATTAAAAGTATGATAGTCTTATTTCTTTGAGATATAAGCATATTTGGCTTAAATTAAAAAATTTATTTATAAGTAAATTTAAAATAAATAATTTATTTGTCACACTAAATATATTTTGGATTGAAACTTAAATTAAACTAAATTTTAATTAAATATAAACAATTTTATGTTGAATCTTGTTGGATCTTGGAATTTTTAGACTAATGTTTATTGGTGACTTAAGCTTAGACCATTTTAGATTGATATTATTTGAATTATATATTGAGGTAATTCATAAAATAACTAACTAGTGTTAAGAAGCAAAAAAAAAATAAAAATAAAAATAAAAAATTTCAAAATCGAGCCTACCCACTAGCCGACGGGCTAAATGGACCAGGCCATATTGGCCCGATTTTATTTGAACTAGAGCTAGCCCAACCTAAAAAGTCGGCTATATGGGCCGGCCCACGGATTGGGCCAATTTTGTCACCTCTAATTAAAATGCACTTGAACAACTAAAGTTGATCCTTTGGAGTATGTTTACTCGAAACCACTCTTGTACGACACTACTTTTTAAGGATATCCTAAGGCAAAGCCTTGCCAAAATTGGAAGATGATGTCGAGTTGAACTTTGAAGGCTCGTGAGCCCATGGAATTTCTCCAATTTTGGCTATTAAATTTCCAAGATTAAACCGAAACAAAACAACCCGTATAATGGTAACAGAGGAAAAGAGCACACAGAACACAGTTTATGATTGGGGAGATAAATCATGCACGAATCTGTATAGAAAGGCAATCCAACTGCATCCAACAATAAGCTAAACAACCAACAATGTTAAACACCAAAATACTTGATTATTCATAGTTCAAGGCCTGTCCTAAATGGTGAAAAAAATACATTTTTGCACTCTTCATAAAATAGAAATAGTCAGACTTAGATTCATGGTAGAACATGTTTGAGCACACAATAACAAAACTCGAGATCACATTACATATAAATAGAGCTATAATTCAGTATTCCCACTGCTTCAACTCCATGCCATCAGGAGGGCTTCCTTCCACCTTCTTTGAACCCACCTCTTTCCAGTTTGTGGATAGCACTGTCCCATGTGACTCAACCTGTTAACATGCCATAGAAAAATGTCATTACCGAAGCTTATAATACACACACAGGATGTAAATGACTGCCAAATGTAATAAATAAAAAATTAACAATAACGAATGTCTTTGTTTCGGATAATGCTTATAGTGGAGATTTGACAGGTAGGAGATTAAGAAAAAACTAGTAAGAATAGGATTTGGTCTTACAAAAGATTTGCTCATGGCTCTTCTCGTGTCCTCATCAGCATCTTTGTATATGTCTCTGAAAAATTTGTTCAAAGCTGCATCGCCATCTAGTTTCTCTTCTTTTTCCTAATATGCAAATAAAAGTGAGTCATGCCTGTTATGAAATGGCTATTTTTAAGTCTGAGCATGAGATCATTTCAAGAAGAAAGAACACAGGCAACACGAGAGAGATTAAATCATATACCTCATTTTTCACTTGAGCTTCTAGTTTATCCCAATCTACTCTCTTCGGTTTTGAGGAAGGATAAGTAGGTCTTTGGTTGCCTATTAAACAACAAAAAAACAGAAGGTAAATTTTCCTGAGGGAGAAATGATACTCCGTGCAGGGAAAATAAGTCCAATTGGTATAGCAAACTGATAGCCAGTCAACTTATGGCAAAGTTTCATGTTAGTCACAACTTTATATTGTTTCGAAGTAGTCATTTTAGTTCACTTTTCATTTCAGCAGGTATCATCTGTTAGCTTTTTTAATGGAATAGATGCAGTGGAAGATCTCCATGTAAATGCCATGTCAATTTGTCATCTTTACGTCAGAAGTTTGGTTAGAAATTTTAACGGATATTTCTGCGACTAAGAAGAAACTTCCATATAGGTTGAGTGACTAACAGTGTTTTTAATGTGAAAACAAAAATGTTTGCGATGCTGGGCCTTCGGCATCCCCCTCCATGCGGTTAAGGTAATGACTCCGGGCATGGCTAGTTCCCATAGTGTGATGGGTGGTATAGAATCAAATTACCTCTATACTTAATTCTTTTTTCTACTTCTACCTCCAAGTGCAGGATGACCCCAAGGGGTTGTGGGTTATTCTTACCAATTGGGACTCCCAAAGACTATTTGATACCCATAAAAGCGATGTGCAATGCAATGTTTGCAGCAAGTAAACCAACCTGATGGCACATTTTTTATCTGCACCGCTGCAACATCCCTGCTATATTCGAGGGAGGTCCAATGTAAAGCATCAACTTTCGCAAGCCGAATTTCAATTTTTGTTGACAAGACGATGTATCTACATTTTTCAGGATTTATCTGGTTGTCGAGAAATATAACAACAAAAGGGAAAAAAGAGTAAGCAACATGACCCACGCTGCAGATGCTTCTTATACCATACAAAAGGGAAAATCGAGAAAATGATTTGCAGATACATGTTTACTTTTATGTCTAGTAACTATTAATGGTAGAACAATGACAGGCAAGTAAAAATGTACAAAAGGATAATCTCTAATACAGAAGTCTGGGTTTTTTTTTTAAACTAAAGTCCTAACGGGAAAATTCTCCATATAAGACTCAGTTCCTAGAAAAAACAGTTTTGTTTAACATATTCTAATCCAAGTAAGTTTACACCTATGGCATGTTTCATAGTGTGAATTTGAAAGTGTTCAGCCATTACAGTAATACATATCAAGCATGCACTGAAAGGAAAAAAATCTGTCAAAATATGAAGTTCGGGCATCACCTTTCCAAATAACCGGGTTTGAAAATGATACGCTTCCTCACCAGGCACATCGATGGTAACACTGAGCTGAATAGCAAACAAGGATAAAAAGAAATTAAAATGTAATTAGCCATTGTCACTACAAGAACCTTGAAATTGAGAACTGGATGACAAAACTAATGGATAGAACATACTATTTGTTCACCAAAGTCAACCGCGACATTGTCTGCTGGTATACCCTTTGCAAATATTGTTACAACCACTTCCTCGGGTTTTTGATAAAATTCATGCCTGCAAGACAAAACAAAACTAAGAACTGCAAACATGCCTCCAGAAAAAGCTTAAATTTATTGTCAAAACTTGTGGGATCCCACGAGGAGGAATAAATCATTTGTTGACATTAATCATCTCTAAAATGTCTATCAAAGAAATAATAAATTATTCCATGATGGGCAATGTCATATTAATAATTGAAAACTTATGATTCTGGATTTAAGTTTCCTATATTGCCAGAAGTTAGTTTCCAATATAGATAATTACTGGTTGTAATCTGTTTAATTTTTCTTTTTTTCCTTTACGGTAATTGAGAGGTTAGATTGGCTGTCTTTAAGAAATATTCTATCAGACCTATGTGAGCAATTTCCAGTAACAAAACTATAATTTCGGATTGAAATTTCTATATAAATACTGACTATATCTAGTTATATTTTTAATTTTCCCCTAAACTACATGATTGGCACTCACCCAAATTGCTTTAACCACACAGGGCTCAAAGCCCATAATTCCCCGAAAGAAAGAAAAGAGGGCAATCACCTCATTGGTGGCCTGTGGCAAATTATCCCTATTGTTACCTTTTGGTATTTAATGACATAAAAAAATGGTAAACTGCATGACTACTATTAATACTTTCCACCTGGCACAATTACTGACCATTTTGTGTGGACTGCTAAAGAAGTTTGGGAAATCATAACAAAAACAATGGGGAAAATAGTCAGAGAAAATTGTACCCAAAAAGTCAAAAACCAATGTTAAATCTGCAATTAGTGAACCCATGCTCACATCAAATGGGTAAAGAAGTTTAACCTGTATTTAGGTTTGGTTGATGAGATCGTTGTTATTTGATTGGACAAGTTAATGGCTGGAGGCACATCATTAGGAGTCGCGACACTTGTTGTGACTTCATCGGGTAATTGCTTAGGGAGCTCTCCAGCTTCCTCTGAAGCAAGCAGCAAAATAGTCAATTTGGGATAATAGACATGAACATAGTGCCCCCATTTTATTACCTACCAGTAATTGAGAAAATGGCATTTGAGATGGAGCATTCATATTTCAAATTAAACATGAAGTATTCATGCAAGTGAACACATAATTGTGAAAGTTGATCAAGTACATAAAACCATCAACGCATATAGATATAGATCAAATTTATTGTTGTGTTTCCAAGTGGAACAAATGGAAAGTAACTTTTTTTTTTGCAGTAGGGGATTCAAATCACATATCAGCATGACAGCATGCTTCTTGGTGTATACTCGTTCAATGGTAAATACATAGAGGGTGCTCATCTATGCATTTACTTGACCTTTTCTAGGATGAGGTGGATGAGAAGGGTGGATTGAAGGGTAATTTAGATCGAAAACTTATAAGCTCGGTTCCGTATGGGGGAAGGGGAGAGAGAGAAAGAAAGAAGGACAAAATTTTCAACTTTTGCGTTGAATAACACAACAAGAGAAGTAGAGAATGATTCAATAGTTGTACAAGAAGTTCTTTGCAGATATTATAGTCATAGCAATATCCAACCATTTAGCATCAACAAAATCAGACATATGGATTAGTGTGTAATAAAAAAGCATTTTCAAAATCATAGAGTTGATGAACTATTCTATTCACCAGGAAAATTAGACGACTTCAATGTAAAGCAAAACAAAAACGGGAACTTGAGTCTTATTTTCAATGAACTTGGGTTCAGGTGCATAAATTTTTTCCACTGCTTTGTTGGATCAAACAGCTACATTAGTGATAGGTTTAATAAAATCAATTTTTTGCTGCTCATTCAGGCCAATGTAAAGCATGATAAAAAAGAATTGAGTTAAAGCGCACACATTTGCCACTTATGATTTAGTCCAGTAACACAAACGGGCCACAAACCCTTTTACTTTCAACAGAGAAAAGCAATACGAAAAAAATTCAGGTTTTCATTGCAAAGAGATAGTAATTGCTTTTATCTGGTTCCCTACAAGAATAAAATCAGATTCGAATTACCATGCATGACATGAACAAAATCTAATTGAATATATGCACAGGCTCAGGCAATATCTTCAGCGGCAATTATATTACCTGCTATGCGCTCATCACATTCTTTAATCAAGTTAATAAACCTGGAATCCCCCGGTGCTAAGGATGCACCATTTTCCAAGGCTGTCTTAGCAGTTTGGTATTCTTCAAGCTTGATACATGCCATGCTGTAATCAGAACATCAAAAGAATCAACTAATAATTCAAATTCGGTAGCACAAGCAGCAAAAAGAAAGCACGCATATTCACTCTTTTATCATGTTTATTTTTCTTTTTCTATTTATGGGTAAAAAATAGTCAATATAGCCACAAGCAATGACATCTAATTGAAAAAAGATAAGAGAATAAACAGAATCGTGGTTTGTCATAATTCAGATATGGCATAAGATTTAATGACCCAGAAATCAAAGTTGAAATAGTAATATGTAGTAACAATAAACATTAGGCCAACTCATGATCCCAGCATTAGCTCAAAGCCTCAAAGAAGCACAAATTCATTTTAAGAGGAGAAACACAGTTATGGTATGAAAGGGAAAAAGAAAAGTGACAGCTTCAGCATGCTGAAATGGTCCAGACCTGTGCACTAAAACTTTACGAATTTGTACAACACAAGAAAATACAATGCAAATCCTAATGTGAAAAATACATGAATGCCTGGATTTCTAATTGGCACAATCGTGAGGATATGCAGGAAAATAAAATAAAAGTGGCAATCAAGATTCAAGAGTAGCATGTCAATGTAAGAAAGGAACAAGAAAAGCCGTTTACGGCACAGAAATGAGTCTTGGGGGTGAAAGTTCATTTTTTTTGGACAAACAATATTCCTTTTTTTTCTTCATCCCTGTAGCTATGAGTGCTACAAATGGTCTGATAAGAGGAATGGAAGTGATTGACACAGGAGCTCCTCTTTTCCGTCGATACACCCTGCAATTTGTACTTGAATTCCTTTTGTATTGAAAAATCTGAGCGAGCTTGTGAACATAGCATTATCTGTTTAATAAAGTATGAAATCCAAGGTACAAAAAGGCTCCCATGCAACTTGAGACAAGAGATTGCAGCACAAATCAACATCCTAAAGTACAATCTCAAACCGATAAAAACTAATGGAATGGCGTCAAGTCAATCCAAATTCGATAGAAATAACTCACGCTTCACGCAGATACGCTTTGGCCATAGCAGGGTCCAACTTAATTGCCTTTTTCGCATCGGCAACGGCTTCTGATCATCAAAATTTTGAAGAAAATAATTACCAATCTCAAAATCAGTTTATCAGATCACATAAAAAGACAAATACAGAGAAAAAACAAAAAATTAAGCCCAGCTAAAATATTCTTATGATGAACACCACAAACTCTTCAACAAAATCAGAACTCGTAGACACAATAACACTTCTGCATTCACTTTACAATTTTATAATCAAGATTTCGTTATTACGCAGATGTCAGCACTCAATTTAACGTCCACTATATCTAAAGTTCAGAATATCCCCAAAAAACACAAATCAGCCTAAATAGCTACTTTTGGAAAAGATAAAGGTTTTCCATAAATCGCAAAGCACCAATCATTTCAAGATCCAGCGTTATTCATCCTATACCACGCGAGTATCCTGAGCCCCACCAACCACAATCAGCCTGCATATGCCCGTTATATTATTGATTTAGTTTGAAAAACATCTCAAGCTATACCAACGTTAGAGAGGAGATACATTATTAAATTTAAATTGTCTTCAACACACTCCTCACCTGCAGCAGGGCAGATTCTCAAAAACCCAATTCGTGACAAAGAACCCCCCAAGAAGACTTTATAAGGAATCCTCAACGCCACCAGCATATAAATAATTTCCAAAAATTAGCAACCACACAAAAACACTTAAAACTGTAAAATTCTCATATTCACCAGTGAAGTTCCGGAGTTTGATGTTGGCTTGAGCGCGGTCGGCAAAGAGCTCAGCGTTGCTAGGATTTAAGGAGATGGCCTGAGAGTATAGGTCAACGGCTAGTTCGAAGTGGTCGTCGATGAAAGCCTCTTTTGCCTTCGTCTCTAGATCCAACGACGCCATTGATTGATTGATTGACTCAGTTAACTCAGTGCGTGTCTGCGGATTTTTGAATCTCGGAGCTCTCCAGATTATGGACTCCAGAAAGAGAGAGATATCAGATATACATGCGTGTGAGTGTGACTGTATACAGAAACTTGAGACAGGTTTAACGTTTCCTAGCAAATTCGGGGAAATAACACAGTTATTATTAAATTAGGGGGAAAGTTGCAAAATAATTCCTGGACTTACCGTGTATTATTAATAATTAAATATACCAAGATACCCCTAATTAAAAATAGTAAAATCACACTATATAATATTATACATTATACAACATTTTACATACAATTCTATTATCTTCAATTTTAAGGATAATTTTCAATTTTGATTCCCAACTTTTCAAATCTATTACTAATTTACCCGCAACTAATTTTTTAGCATCAAACATCCCGAACCTTTCAATTTATAACAAATCACGTCCCTATTGACATATTTTGAAAAAATTTGTCCTCCTCTTTAAATAAAAAAAAATAGAAAAAAAGTAAAAACAATAAAAAAAATTACAAATAAAATCCTATAACTTTAAAAAACACAAAATAATTACTATTTTTTTCCAAAGAATCATTGCATATACAAAAAATAAAGAAAATAATTGTATTACGATACCAAATCTCAAAATATAATATTCATATAAATAATCGAAAATCACATATCCCTCCACCCTCCAACTCACACACAGACACATTCATGGGAGTGGGAGGGTGGTAACCATCCAAAGTCATTTCCGAGGGATAAGGTAGCGCTGCCTCTGGAAGGGTAGAGGAACTGGAACTGAGGGTTAAGCTTCAGCTTCTGCTGTTGTATATCACTACTCAACATTCACCAATAATAGTCCAAACTCCAATGCTTCGACCACGCATCACCTGCTCTACCATTATCGGCGATTTCTACTCCATTTCTTAAAACCCTAGGGCTATCATGTGCCTTTGCTGCATCTGAAAACCTATGCACTAGCTTTGTGGAATATAAAGTATTCTCGGATAAGCCACAGTTAATATACACAATGAACAGGAAATCGAGCAAAATTAATCGAATCTTCATTCAAGAAACAAAAGAAGAAATGCGAAAATATAGTGTAAGTGTATGTATGTGAACTATCTCTATATGCGTGTATTTGGATATATATACAATAGAGGAAGCGTAAGTAAAAATGTGTATATATGTGAGATATAATAGTACAAGAGCTGAAGAGTGAAAATGTGCTAAAATACAAGGGGGTGTAAGTGTGAAGGTAATGGTAAGCAAGGTGAGTTGCAGACTTTCAAATGTCTGGACACTGGAGTGAAGAAGAAGATGCGATCAAGCATGGGTGTATGGGTAATGATCTCCTCTCCACCATAGGAGGCCTTATAAAGGCCACATGATACGTGTCATGTGGCCTTTATAACTCATCCCCACCATGGAGAGGAGATCGTTTTACAATTGGTGTATAATACAAAGGTAAAAAAGTAATGGCTTGTTTGGTCACACGTTTAGTGGCTAGGATCAGTTAAAAAGTTTTTGGAGAAGATGAACTTATTTTGTACTTTTTAAAAGTTATAAAATATCATTTGCAATTTTTTTTTATTTTTTTGTTGTTTTTAGTTTTTTCTATTTTTGTTTATTTAAAGATGGTGACAAATTCATCAAAATATGTCAATGAGGATGTAATTTGCAATAAATTGCAAAGGTTTGAAATAAAAATACTAAAAAAATTAGTTAATGGTAGATTAGTAACATATTTAAAAGGTTGAAAACCAAACAAATTACCCATATTTTAGTTACTAATACATTTTTTTATCCAATTTCTCTATTTTGGAGTAGAGCTGTTGTGCGCCGAACCTCGTCAAATTCAAATGTAAGAACTTATCTTTTGCATAAAATAACTTTATGTTAAGTCAAGTATTTTGACTACATTATTAACACAACTTTATTTTCATTTTTATTATTTACACAAATTTGTATATTTTTACTAGTATATCGTTTAATCGGTAGAATCTGATCGTACAATCTGTTCTCAAATAAAAAATTTGACAACAAAAATATTATCAATAAAAATTCCAAAAAATGAACGAAAAAAAATCTACTGTCATAATCAAAACAAAAATAAGAAAAAAGAAAACTCAATTTATAGTTTTAGGATAATAGACTTAGGCGGTAAGTAGAGTTTGGACATGAAAGTTTGAGGAAGAGGATTGAGGGAGAAGTTGAAAATGTAGTGACACATGAACATAGTCTTTTTTTTCTTTCCATAGTAAAAAAAACCTCCCCACAATCAATGATCATAATATTTATATTTGACTTGTTTTCTAGGATGTTTTCTCATAAACAAAAATTGAGAAAGAACGTCTAAAACAAAAACCAAAAAAAAAAATGACATGCGAAGTGTTGAAAATTTTTTAAGTTGCAAATGATAAGTTAATAACATCGATTTAAAATTTTAAAAAAATTAATTTTAAGCTACAAATTAATAACTAATATCAAAATTCTACTGTACTTGCTTATATATATATACTAGTTTTGGCCACGTGCGTTGCACGTTTGTGCAAAATGTAGTGAAAAGTTTTAAGTTGAAATGATACGAACCTTTTATACAATTATTCTTAAAATAAAATAAAAATTAAAAATAGGTCAATGTTCATTGTTAAAAATAAATTAAAGAAAAAAAAATTAATGAACAGTAAAACACTGTTCATTGCCGAGAATTCTCGGCAATGAACCAAAATAATAATAATAATGAATAGTAAAACATTGTTCATTGTCGAGAATTCTTGGCAATGAACCCAAAAAAGAAAAAAAAAAAAAAAAAATTTAATGAACAGTGCATTGCCGAGGAATCTCAGCAATGAACCAAAAAAAAAAAAAATTTAATGAACATTAAAACACTGTTCATTGCCGAGATTTTTACTGTTAAATTTATTTTTTTTTATTTGGATTTTTTCATTGTCGAGAATCTCGGCAATGAAATGTTCATTGCCGAGATTTTTACTGTTCACAATTTTTTTTTTTTTTTAAATTTGGGTTTTTTTATTGCCGAGAATCTCGGCAATGAAATGGTCATTGCCGAGATTTTTACTGTTCACAAATATATTTTTTTTCCTTTCCTTTGTCTCTTTCCAATTTTTTTTACTTAACAAGATTTTTTTTCTTGTCGAAACTTTAGAAAAAAATGTTAGCTTCCAAAGTTGGCATTTTACTATATTAAAAACTAATATTTGAACGTTTCCAAAGAACCACGTGAAAAGAATCAGGAGAACGCCATTTATCAAGCATTACATTGACGAGCTCTTCTGCTTCTCCCCAGTGATCTTCGGCACACTGTCTATTAATATATTCAAAAAGTTCTGCAGCAGGACTAAAACCTCTTCTTACCATATCAACTAACAATTTGCTAACTTCCTCCAATAGACTTTTTTTGCAAAGAACATCCATAAATGCATTATAATAACTCTCATTTATTGAAATTTTCCTTCCCTGCATAATGTGATACAACCCAATTGCATCATTCACTCTGCCTTCCTTGGATAATGCTTTAAGCATACATCTATAGGTCTTATGTTGTAGTTGGATCTTTTCATCACAAGATCTCTCGAAAAACAAATCCGCAGCATGTATATTTCCCAAATCAGAATGTGTGTGTGTGTATTTGGATATATATACAAATTTGGATAATGCTGTAAGTGTATGTATGTGAACTATCTCTATATGCGTGTATTTGGATATATATACAATAGAGGAAGCGTAAGTAAAAATGTGTATATATGTGAGATATAATAGTACAAGAGCTGAAGAGTGAAAATGTGCTAAAATACAAGGGGGTGTAAGTGTGAAGGTAATGGTAAGCAAGGTGAGTTGCAGACTTTCAAATGTCTGGACACTGGAGTGAAGAAGAAGATGCGATCAAGCATGGGTGTATGGGTAATGATCTCCTCTCCACCATAGGAGGCCTTATAAAGGCCACATGATACGTGTCATGTGGCCTTTATAACTCATCCCCACCATGGAGAGGAGATCGTTTTTCAATTGGTGTATAATACAAAGGTAAAAAAGTAATGGCTTGTTTGGTCACACGTTTAGTGGCTAGGATCAGGTAAAAAGTTTTTGGAGAAGATGAACTTATTTTGTACTTTTTAAAAGTTATAAAATATCATTTGCAATTTTTTTTTATTTTTTTGTTGTTTTTAGTTTTTTCTATTTTTGTTTATTTAAAGATGGTGACAAATTCATCAAAATATGTCAATGAGGATGTAATTTGCAATAAATTGCAAAGGTTTGAAATAAAAATACTAAAAAAATTAGTTAATGGTAGATTAGTAACATATTTAAAAGGTTGAAAACCAAACAAATTACCCATATTTTAGTTACTAATACATTTTTTTATCCAATTTCTCTATTTTGGAGTAGAGCTGTTGTGCGCCGAACCTCGTCAAATTCAAATGTAAGAACTTATCTTTTGCATAAAATAACTTTATGTTAAGTCAAGTATTTTGACTACATTATTAACACAACTTTATTTTCATTTTTATTATTTACACAAATTTGTATATTTTTACTAGTATATCGTTTAATCGGTAGAATCTGATCGTACAATCTGTTCTCAAATAAAAAATTTGACAACAAAAATATTATCAATAAAAATTCCAAAAAATGAACGAAAAAAAATCTACTGTCATAATCAAAACAAAAATAAGAAAAAAGAAAACTCAATTTATAGTTTTAGGATAATAGACTTAGGCGGTAAGTAGAGTTTGGACATGAAAGTTTGAGGAAGAGGATTGAGGGAGAAGTTGAAAATGTAGTGACACATGAACATAGTCTTTTTTTTCTTTCCATAGTAAAAAAAACCTCCCCACAATCAATGATCATAATATTTATATTTGACTTGTTTTCTAGGATGTTTTCTCATAAACAAAAATTGAGAAAGAACGTCTAAAACAAAAACCAAAAAAAAAAATGACATGCGAAGTGTTGAAAATTTTTTAAGTTGCAAATGATAAGTTAATAACATCGATTTAAAATTTTAAAAAAATTAATTTTAAGCTACAAATTAATAACTAATATCAAAATTCTACTGTACTTGCTTATATATATATACTAGTTTTGGCCACGTGCGTTGCACGTTTGTGCAAAATGTAGTGAAAAGTTTTAAGTTGAAATGATACGAACCTTTTATACAATTATTCTTAAAATAAAATAAAAATTAAAAATAGGTCAATGTTCATTGTTAAAAATAAATTAAAGAAAAAAAAATTAATGAACAGTAAAACACTGTTCATTGCCGAGAATTCTCGGCAATGAACCAAAATAATAATAATAATGAATAGTAAAACATTGTTCACTGTCGAGAATTCTTGGCAATGAACCCAAAAAAAAAAAAAAAAAAAAATATTTAATGAACAGTGCATTGCCGAGGAATCTCAGCAATGAACCAAAAAAAAAAAAAAAAATTAATGAACATTAAAACACTGTTCATTGCCGAGGAATCTCGGCAATGCACTGTTCATTGCCGAGATTTTTACTGTTAAATTTTTTTTTTTTTATTTGGATTTTTTCATTGTCGAGAATCTCGGCAATGAAATGTTCATTGCCGAGATTTTTACTGTTCACAATTTTTTTTTTTTTTTAAATTTGGGTTTTTTTATTGCCGAGAATCTCGGCAATGAAATGGTCATTGCCGAGATTTTTACTGTTCACAAATATATTTTTTTTTCCTTTCCTTTGTCTCTTTCCAATTTTTTTTACTTAACAAGATTTTTTTTCTTGTCGAAACTTTAGAAAAAAATGTTAGCTTCCAAAGTTGGCATTTTACTATATTAAAAACTAATATTTGAACGTTTCCAAAGAACCACGTGAAAAGAATCAGGAGAACGCCATTTATCAAGCATTACATTGACGAGCTCTTCTGCTTCTCCCCAGTGATCTTCGGCACACTGTCTATTAATATATTCAAAAAGTTCTGCAGCAGGACTAAAACCTCTTCTTACCATATCAACTAACAATTTGCTAACTTCCTCCAATAGACTTTTTTTGCAAAGAACATCCATAAATGCATTATAATAACTCTCATTTACTGAAATTTTCCTTCCCTGCATAATGTGATACAACCCAATTGCATCATTCACTCTGCCTTCCTTGGATAATGCTTTAAGCATACATCTATAGGTCTTATGTTGTAGTTGGATCTTTTCATCACAAGATCTCTCGAAAAACAAATCCGCAGCATGTATATTTCCCAAATCAGAATGTGTGTGTGTGTGTGTATATATATATATATATTACTCGGCAACCAAATTGGTTGCCGAGCAACTCGGTAACCAAAGTCGAGAATTGGTTAATTTTTTTTTTTTTTCGTTTTTTCTGTTGTTAAAAACAACAATAATATAAACTATAATTGATGTAGATAAATTGTTGTCAAATGAAGTATTCCTACGTGAATGCGCACTCATTTTGTATACTGGTGTTGGCAAATGAATCTCACTTACATATGACAACAGTTTCAATTTCCATGAGATTAAAAAAATAATTAATTTGCAGGCATACACAAAAATTAACATATGTGCATTTGCTTTTAATTGCACAACTTCCAATTCCAAAGCTAACCTCATTGTATAATTACTGTGAACCATTCTCTAAATCATGTGGCACAGTCTAAGACATTGCCATGAATTATTAAGCAATGTAAATAAAACTAATTAACTCAAATGATGGTTGCAGAGTGATGGTGTTCTGTGCTTTTGGCCCCAATCAGTTGAATGCAGCTCTAAAAATGGCCAATACTAGTCTTTGGTTTGTTTAGTAACTCGACAAACCAAAGCCAAAGCACCAATTTAAAAAAAAAAATTACAAAGGTCAAAAATTGTAGTTATTTTATTGTCAAAACGGTGTCGTGTTGGACAAAAAAAACTACAGTAAAAAAATTAAAGCTCTTATATTATTGTAAGGATATATATATATATATTAAACTGAAATTATTAATTAGATGATAACAACAATAATTTCTATTTGTCCATTTTACAATATTGAGAAAAACAAATTGTTACTCATTTATTAAAATTAATGTCTCATTCATTGCATGTTGTAGTTTGAAGAAAATGAATGTTTTAAATTTTGTAATCTTTGTTGAAAAGAATCCCATTTTTATTTTAGTAATTACATATTGTAGTAATATATAGGGTGTACTTTATTATTATTAATTAAGAATATTTTGGTCTATTCAGTTATTTATAATAACAAATTTGTTAATTTTTTTTATATAGTGTATAATAACAAATAAATCCACAGAGCAAAAGGTCGAGAAATGAAAGTCTGAACGAATTTTTTAAAGTCGCTAAGCTAAAGGTTAAGGACTAATTGCACAAACTTTGCAAAGAGAAATAGAAAAATAATGATTTGATTATGAAGAATTGACCACAAAGCCAATTGAACAAACACGTTTTGAGCATCTCCATTAATACAACTTTGATTGCACTAAAAATTATTGCATCATCTCAAATACTTAGAGAGCATTTTTAACAAGCTCTTTGAACATAAGATACTCTTTAATTTAAAGAGTTAACTGTTACCACACGATTATGATATGGCCGCCATGTCAGCACATGCCCCATTTAAGCCCAGTAAGGGCCTAGTTTGCACTCTGTCAAGAACCCTATCTGGCCTTGGAATGGCCCGTCATGCGCTTGGGCCTTCGGCAGCCAGAAATCCGCAAGTCATGTGGAGGGCCTCGGCGCCCTCATGCGAACCATAGGGCCTCGTCAGGCCTCGCATCATTCGTATCCAGCGAGCAACTCGATATGCCGGGGCAACCAGAGAATGTTTGACCAATTTGACCAGATGAAATTATAATTTAAGTAATCTCAAACATGTGCTAAGTTAAACATGAAACTCGCAGCATGTATTGTTCAAAATAAAATTTGAAATTCAACGTAGAGAAATGTGAAATCCAATAGTTAATCCAACCATAGAAAAGTTTGTGATCTAAATTTGTTAAGTCATTTGTATCCACTGTTCTGTTACTTTTTGAGCAAAAAGTAACAGATCATGTCACTTTCTTATACAATACATTAATTCATATTCAAGACAAATAAAAAGATACATTAATGTTTGATCATTCTCAATAATGCATGTTACTTAATAATACACAACAAATATCAAGTTAAATATAGCAGTTAAATCAACTACAGAGGAATTTGTGATCCAAAGTTGTTATGTCACTTGTATACATTGTTTTGTCAAATTTTCAGTAAAAAATGACAAAACGTGTCACTTTTCTATCCCAAGTCTCAATTCATATTCATATTTACATTTTTACAAATACTTTGTATGCATCTCTATAATTAATATCCATATACATTTTCACAAGACCTTATTCAATATTATTGATCCAAAATTCAACTTTCATATATATTAACAGAACGAACATCTAAATAACCACAAATATATATTAAAACTTAAAAGTGAATGAAGAAGGATGTGTCGAAATTGAAATCTATAAGGTAATGCTGCAACCGTTTTCAAAGTAAATTGTGTTAATAATTTATCTTTAGAGAATGAAATTGGAATACGATATGAAATTATTGCTAGAAATCTGAAAATAATTTGAATATGTTTGAAACTTTCGAAATTTTGACAAAATTGAAGAAGAACATGCTCGAATTGAATTATGTCTATGACGCGATCGAGTATTTTGTGAATTTTGAAGCTGATTTGAAGAAACGAGCCCGTCGTAATTTTGTTGTATTTTAATTTGTAATTTTAACGTATTTATTACAATTTTAATGTTTATTTGTGCTTTAAATCACTTGTATCCTGATTTTTCAAAAAACCGTCTATTTTATAGATATTTGTGTAATTTGACCTTTTTTTTTTACACTTTCATTTTGCATTTGTGATTGGGTTGCCCTGGCCATGATACAACGTAGATAAGTAGTACTCTTAGCATCATGTTGGGTAAGTAGTACATATAATTTTAAAATATTTTTCTTCCTCAATTTTATCTTATACTATCAATGATATTAGAACATCTCTAAGAAACTCTCTATTTTAAATAGACGGTCTTTAAAATTATGCTTTAAAAGACTTCAAATTAACTTTTTAAAATAAAGAGCAAGTTTGACTTTTTAAACTTAGAGAACCAAACTCACTCTCTATAATTAAATACATTAAAAAAATTCAATATTCAATATTCTATACAATGACGGAATTAAATAGTATGTACAAAATAAAATAAAATAAATAGAGAAAAATTATATAATAATTATGAAGGAAGTATGTCAAAATAAAATAAAAAAAAAATAATAAATATTTATTGAAAAAAGTAAAATAAAGTGTTAAAAATAAAGAAGTTGCTAGAGTTACTCTCTAAATTTATAGATTCTATCTAAAATATCTAATATGTTCTTTATAAATAGAAAATATCTTGAAGATGCTCTTCGATTATAAATTGTCAATGATATTAGATCAAGAAATCATTGAGGATGCCGGGATGTTTTGCTACAATTGGTGTGTTATTATCTTATAATTTTGTGTTCTCCTGTCTTGTGATTTTTTTAACATTCTTCCTTTCCCTCGCAGTCAAGTTGCAGATTTTTGGCATAGAACAACTTACAAGTGAGAATAGTGATAAAGAACCGGGTGATTCGACCAATTTATGTGAATAGTTGTTTACAGGCAAATTAATATATTCCTACTTTTTCTTCTCTACTTATTATTCCATTTCAAATTCACCTATGTTACTTATAAGCTACTACTGAAAAAGAGATAATTTCAAATTTCACTATTTTGGAAAGAAATTAACATCTTATTAATCTCAAAACAAGTACAAACAAGTGTAGAAAATTCTATTTGAAAGCTAGAATCTAATTCATCTAAATTTTTACAAAATGTGTGGTTATTTCTTATTCTTTTAATTTATATAGAAATTGTGGATTTTATAGTATAAATTATGAAAATATATATACATTTGAGTATGAAATTGTGATTTTTGCTTTATATTTCTATAAATCTGAGTCTATTTGAGGTGAGTTGATTATAGGGTAAATTCAAGGCCAGTCACTATTTGTGTACTTATGTGCTCTAAAGTCATATGATAAAACTCAATTCAATTAAAGTTATATTTTAGAGTTGAAAGACAAACATATCCTTAATTATAAAAAAACGCTAATTGTGATACTGTTTTGTATGATATTGTTTTATCTATGATACTATTTTATTTAGATAATGTACATTGGTATATTTATACCATACTTTATCTTTTATACTGTTTTATTTTGACAATGTTTAAACCTATGATCTCGTACTATTAATGGAGTATTTTAAGAAGAGTATCGTTACTTCAACTATTAAAACATCTCGTACTTAGTTTTATATATGATATTGTTTTATATAGATAATGTATTATGATACACTTACACTATACTTTTATCTTTGATATTGTTTTATTATGATAATGTTTCAACCTATGATACTGTTTTAATCTATGATAATGTTATTGAATACAAACAGTATCAATGGTCTTATACTACTAATGGAGCATTTTAAGGACAATATAATTACTTCAACTAGTAAAACATCTATGATACTGTTTTAATATATGATAATGTAATTGAATGCAAACAGTATTAATGGTCTTGTACTAATAATGGAGCATTTTAAGAACAATATAATTACTTCAACCAGTAAAACAGATCTATGATACTGTTTTATTTAGATAAAGTGATATGGTATACTTGTATCATATTTTTATCTTTGATGCTGTTTTATTATGATAATGTTTCAACATATGATACTGTTATTTTATTGGGTTGTAGTTTGTGTATGTGATACTATTTTATTAAGATATTTTTATGTATGATACTAATATATTAAGATACATTTATCTGTGATACTGTTTTAGACTATGTATGATACTATTTTGATAAAAAAAAAATTAAAGATTGCCATTTTAAACTAAAGAGACGACTTCAAATGACTAAAATCCATCGTACGCAATGGCGAAGCCACTTGTCTTGACCAAGTTGTCGAGATCATTCCGAAAACATATTATAATAAAAATTCTGAGCACGTATGCAAATTTTATGCCTATTTCTGTTGTGATACTGTTTTGTATAATACAGTATCAAACAACACACATGACTAATTAACAATACAGAGAAATAATCTAATGGCCAACTTAATATAGTTTCAAGCTGCTATTTAGATAAGCAAATCATGCCCAAAACGAATCATGGCAAATCAGGATCAAAGAAGTGAAAGCAATGATCTTCTCCTTCAACCCCCACCAGCTCCACCTTCCCATTCCAACCACTTTTTTATACATGAAGGGTATTCTGTAGAATAAACATTAAACCACAGTGAATAAAGAACTGTAAATCTTTTTTGAACATTTAAAAATATCGAATTAGGAACCAAATAACTCTGGTTATAAGTTTCCAACTAACTACATGGATGAAAATATTAAAGTCAAAAATCTAAAGCATGACATTTTCCTCACATTTTTGACCAATTGAACAATTGAAATTTAAAATCAAAACAAGCAAAAGAAATGTAGTTACCATTGTGCTCACGGACAATAACACCCATTGATTTGCGAACACGACAAAATTCAAGGGTTTCAACTTTTTTTGATTTTTTTGTCCACTATTCACAGCACCCTAGATAGAGAGAGAAAACACTTATTTGAAATTGACATATCATAACTACAAAAATTGCTCAAAGTATCAAATAGTTCACCACAAGTTCTGAATCACGGATTCTATTCCTTACCTTGCTATCTGGAACTCCCATCTTTTCCACCAAGACCTTCAAAGCTGCCTCAGTGGACAATCCCGTTGCTTTGAACGCACGTCCATCGTAAAATATCTGCTTCACCAGATTTTAATACAGGAAAGTAAAAAATCACATTGCACCGTAGAAGAAGCACTCGCCGGAGGTGTAGGAGATTTGTGAAGGTGGAAGAATGTGCCGATGGAAAATATGGTTAACATGGGTAATTTTGAAATTAATTTAAAATACTGTTCTAAAGTATGAGTTAATCACAATTTTGGAAAAAAAAAATTGACCTAATTTAAAACAAATTGACTTATAGACAATTTTTTCTTAATTAAATAACCCATAATTTGTTAAGATTTAGTCTGTTAACTGACCTTAACAGACCTATGTGACCATTTGTTAATTAACAGACGTTTGAAGAGCGTATTTAAGTCTTTACTTTACAAAAGAGGCATTTTCAACTTAAATTTTATAAGTTTTACTCTTTTCCGATTCATAAGTTTGACTCGACGTTTTAGTCAAAGCGGCCCTTACAACAATAACCCACGTGTAAATATATGGGCATAAGATCAAAAACATCTTTTTTCCGCAATAATGGGGAGATTTCCGTTGGCAAATGCATTCCGGGCTGGAGATTTAAATGCATGCAACTATTGACGCTCTGAATCCACTGTGAATAATGTAGAACTTCTCATGAGCTCAATAGCAACGAGAGAGTTAAAAAAAAAAAAAAAAAATTTGCTCTGGATGAGTAATGTTTGGTTCTGTAAAGCACTTCTACCAGGAAGTTATTATAAAGATGGAATAAATCAGCTGCCGCAGAAACTAGATCAACTCGGATTATTAAATAAAAGCTCGAGCTTTTGTTATGGCAATCCAACAACTCCGATCAATCAATATTACTATTTTTCAAGTAACATAAACAAGAAACCAGAAAAAGGCATACTATTTTGACCGTGATGCACTCGACATGACATCCTTTTTTGGGCTTGAAATGATACTCTCTAAAGTTTCACTGTTAACAGCCTCCAATGTCTTGTAGAACTCCTCAGGGAGGGGACCAGGTCGATGAAGAGGTATGTGCTTGGGCACTGGGGCATCGTTTTCAATAACTTCACAATCATAGTCATCAGGAATGCCCCACGGTTTCCACTCTGCACTCAATTTAAAGAGATTTGCGCTATCAAAACTTGAGAAAGTAACATGTTCCAGATTAGGCAGCTGCAATTACAATATATTGAGATCACTAGACCCCTTCCATGGAGTTCTGAGACAGTTTAAGACAGATAAAGACATAATAACAACAAATATGTCTTGCATAAATAAACTCATTCTCCCCAAATATGATGGTCATGCATGAAATACAAAAACAAAGATTACGTAGAAAATTCACTTTGTCGTTTACTTGGATGATCAACACAGCAACACCGAAATCTAACTCCACCAAGCTTTCAACTACAGAGGCAAATTCATATAACAAAGCAAAGGTAAACCCAAAGTTCAAGTACTTGAATTCACTGATCAATATTATGCACTCAAGATTTGTCCAAAGCATCATATGCCTACTTGTAATGATAAAGAACATTATGTTGAACAATGGGAATTTGGAAGAGGTAAAAAACCAGGTCCTACATAACTATAGTTCAGCCCCATTCAATAGAATATTACTTTCAAAAGGCAACTTCTCACGACTACTCAAAATTGAATCCACCAAAGCAGGTAGGGTATAAATTTATCAAAAAATGTTATGCAAGTACCTAATTGTGATTTAAAAAAGTACATATCTACATACTCTCGTTTGAAATTGAATTGATTTTGACTTTTGTGTTCAACGGGAATTCTTTCTGAGAACAAAGTTCACTTTTGTGTTATGAACTCATGAGCATGGTTTAAGAAATCCCAATTGAGGCCCACCTCAGAGTGAGGTGAACAAAAAACGCCTCAAGGCCCTGATTGTGAGGCAGTGTATGAAGGCGTACACCTCAACTGAGTGAGGCACATGCCCCACAGCACTGCCTCAAGGTTGTGAGGCGTGTGCTCCTTAATTTTACAAACTTATTTACTTTGCTTTTAGGTGTGGGCGACATTAAAAATTCTGATTGATCCACTAAGGAAATAGCTCACTGTCCATCAAAACAATAAAAAATTGTGTTTCTCATAAATTCACTTTGGGAATAGTCCACTACCCCACCAATTTTTTAGTACTTCATAGATTTTTCTTCTGTTTGTTTACATACTTTAAATTGTTATATTATATATTTTGAAGATTGTTTATGATTTATCATGCTCTTATTTTGCATTTTAATAGCTTTTGAGGCTTACGTTTCACCTCACGAAGGAAAAAGGTCTAAGTACCCGATTACGTCTTTTTAAACATTGCTTATAATCATTACTTTGGGCTTTATGAAGTCTTAAACATAGGCCAAGATTTTTCATTTCAAATAACTTTTATCGAGCATCAAGAAACTTTGTTCTGTGTCGAGATACGTCTCAGTACCCGATTACGCCTTTTAAACATTGCTTCCGAGCATTATTTTGGGCCTTATGAAGTCTTAAACACAGGCCAAGATTTTTTCATTTCAAATAGCTTTTATTGAGCATCAATAAATTGTGTTTTCATACAATTTTCTAAAAGTAGATTGTTATGTAATTTATTTTACTTCACATTTTTTTTCCTCTGAGTGTTGTTAATTGATTGAAAAACATAAAATCTAAGAAAGGTTTGACTCAAATCTCAGATTAATTTGAAAGACTTTGTTTTTTGTGTTACCTAATACAGAAAGTGTCTGACATTGGTGAAGTGAAACAACAAATGAGACAACTATTCTTGTGATTTGGAGGGTTTTTATCACAAGAAGTGGTCGTTCTAGTTTGCAAAATGATTGAACAGAATGAGGATACCAATGTCGAGCTTCATCTTGAGCAATATAGAGACTAACTCTTGGCCCCACCAATGTTGAGCAAATTCATCTCGAGCAATAAAACATCTAACTCTTTGGCTCGATCGATTCAATAATTTTTTTCGTGTTGGAATTCATTTCATATAAACTAAGGGGGTTGTATTCAAATTAGGACTTTTAAAGGCTTCTAAAGATTTAAAAATTTAGGGATATTCAATGTAGACTTTTTAAAACTCTCTAGAAGTATTAGCGTATTCAAAAGAAGCTTTAAAAAAGCCTTTAAAAGTTATGGGTATTCAATTAAAACTTTTTAATAGTCTTTATAAATCATGGTGTATTCAAATTAAGAATGACTTTTAGACTATTCTCTACTTATTAAACTTTTTGAGACTTTTTGGTGGAAAGTATAAATAATAAATTGCAAAGAAAATCTCTTGTATACCCATGAGATTTGTGAAGATTTCAGAGCGTCAAAATAAAGAACTTCTCTTTTCTTTTTTGTATCTTTTCAGGAAAGAATTTGATTTTACTTGTTCTAAGTACGCCATTTTATAATTTATGTAAAATCTGAATTTACAATTTATGTGAAATCTCAATTTACTATTTTTCAATGTGCGCTTTTCTTGATTGCATAACTAGATTTTTTTTTTTTTAAAATCAATCGATTTTTTGTTTAATGAGTTCTCATGATTGTTGTTTTGCTTTCTAATTATGACAATTGTGACTTTATGGATTTTTTCAATGCTTGATTGTCTAAATCAAATTCGTTTGTCCTCAAGCAATATCGTTGGCTTTATGTGTTTTGTCTTGAAATCACTCTTAATTAGAATATCAAATTTCTCTCTCTCCCACACACTTCTCATGAATGCATTTGGATTTGGATTGATTTGAAATAGACTAAGATTGGGGTTGGAATAATTTAATTTTTGAATACTTGTATCTAAATTTTAAATAGATCTATCAAATTGCAAGTATTTTTTTTATTGAACATTATTAAAATATTATTATTCTTTTTGGTATTGAAGTTATTTGTTAATCTAATTGAGATAACTTAAATTGTTTTATATATTTTAAGAAATATTTTCATTGACATAAAAAATGAGATTTATTATTTTAGGTTCTTAATTACATTGGCTGTACAAGAAGTAGTTCAATATAATATTATATTATATAATTTAGCTTTAATATTTTTTTAAAAAAATGTAAGTCTTTAATGAAAGTGTATAGAAGTCTACTTAAGTCTTTAATAAAAATTTACTGGAGTTTATAGAAAATTTTTATTAATTCTTAACAAATTTATAAAAGTCACTTAAAAGTCGGTAACGCAACATAAAGACTCTTTATTCCTAGTTAGAATTAATTTAATTCTCTTTTTTAGTATGAGAAGTCAGTTGTAGAGAAAGAAATCTCAAAGAGAACTTACAAGAACAAATAAGGGCGAGTATCGAAAGGGGCAAATCTGGGAGAATCCGGAGGGATTGGTATGGTTCCTCTATGCTAGGACACCAGAATATCGACCCATGGACCGAAGAAAGGCATGAGAAATAAGCGTATTAGCTAGTGATTGTAAGGCCCAATTCTTGACTGGAGGGGACACCAAAGGCCTCTGCCATCCCATCCAAGTCAGTTAAGAGTCTTACGAATGTTACAAAAGTCACCCGCTTTAAAAATCTTTAAAAATCTCAATTGAATACATCCCCTAACTCTTGGCCCTACCAATGTCGAGCAAATTCATCTTGAGCAATAAAGCGTCTAACACTTTGGCTCGATCAATTCAATAATTTTGTTCCTGTTGGAATTCATTTTAGACAAACTGAGCTTAAATAAAATTGTTATATCATAAAAAACCATATATTATTATCAGGACAGTAGAGAGATTCTCCACTACACCCAAGAACCCACTATTCGTCTGATTTCATCTTCTCCAACTGTTTTTTTTTCAATTTCCTCAATTCTCTCCATCCCAATTCTCTTTCGCTTCACAGATTCTTCACCAAATCTTTCATTTTCAACCTTAATTCTTCCTATCAATCTCCATTTATTTTTGCCAAATTCCACCTATAAGCGGTATACTAGTAATTATATCTTATGTACAATTTGCAATTCTGAATTCCAATCCTAGAAAAAAATAGCTCCGATTTGAATATAATTTTCGAAACAGATATGTAGCTAAATTATTCCCTTGAATTTCGCTCTTCCTGTGGACAAATTGTCGCATAACATTCTCAATTTTCGCTTGGTATGAACAATTAGAAAATAAAAAACCATTGAAAACAAAACAGAGTGCATTTAAAGAGGGAAATTAACCGATGTAAATTGGGTTTAAACATACCGTTCATGTGTCCGACGAGCTTGAGCTCATCTTGCGCTTCTTCGATGAGCTCCTCGACCTGGCCGCAGCCTATGCTCTTCTCAATGGCTTCCCAGTCCTCTTCCTCCCGGCAAACCTTAAGCCGGTGACGCGTGAAGCTTTCTACAGCCTTCCGGTAGCCCTCATCCTCAGGCACGCCCTTGATCTCTTCTAGGGTTTTGGTATAGAGGCCAATAAGGACCTCTCGGGCGTTGGGCACTACATCGAGGCCGACGATCCCAGTCGTCTCCTTTAATCTCGCCATCATCATAAATGGACGCGCCACCCTCCGTAGAAACATTTTTCCTGGTCGAGAATGTACGTTTCTCGCTCTATCGTCTGAATAACTCGGTCACTCACACGAACCTCGAATAAGATCAGGGATGATACTGCAGAACAACACAGATAACAGAGAGTGTGTTGAGTTTCTTGTATATTACTAATTTATGGAATTACAATATTTTTCCATTCTTTAAATTTATAGCAATTTCATCCCATCTGTTTTTTAGCACGTATCGTCCTAATTAATTCACACATATAATCCTTTTTGTAGTTGAAAAATAATCCTTTTTTAGCACGTATCGTCCTAATATAATTCACACACATAAAAAATAAAAAATAAAAAATTAAAAATTAAAAAAAATTGTAGTTAGAAAATATCTTATCTTTTCAAAAATATAAATAAATCTCAAATTTTTTAAGAAGAATTTTTTAAAAAAAATGAGGATTTCTATATGAAGATTCTTCTATTTGCTGCGTTGGCTAAAATGCCGTATCAAACAAGTCGAATTAAAAAAGTGCTTAACGTATATGATTTAAGTTGAAAATGCATCTTTTACGTAAAAAGAGACGGAAATGTCTTCATTAATAAGGTAACAGACCATAAGTTAACAAATCACAAGTTTGTTAAGGTCAAAATTAACATACCACAGATCTTGTAACATACTTTTGTTAAGGTCAGTTAACAGACTTCTTTTAAGGTCAGACCAAACTTTAACAGACCATCAGTCTTGTTAAGGTGGATTTACACATTTTAAACTGATTTTCAATTAACCCAATTCAAATGACTCATATTTATAGAAATTTAAAGTAAAAATCATAATTCATACTCAGATTTATACCATAAAATCCACAATTTCTACCGTGAATTAAAAAAAAAAAAAGATAAAGATAAATGAATTTCTACCTTGAAATGAGATTTATTACATAGATGAAATGAATTGGATTCTAACATTGAAATTGGTTGATTCTAACTTCAAAATCTCTTTTTCAGCATACGCAAATAGATGAATATGAAATCATTTGAAATGTAATAGCGGGGAAGAGAAGGCAAGGTTATATTTGATAATTTGTGAGCCAAAATGGTTCAATGGCCATTTAGAAAAATTTGTCGAATCACCCGTCCATTTAGCACTATTGACCATTTCTTCCATTAGCCCTCCAAAAAATGCCCCCACCACAACAATCACCAATCCAGTGAATTCTTCCATTAGCCCGTCACAATCTCCAACCCCACACTCTACCCCTCTCATCCTAAATCCATCATTGTTTTCTTACTGACGAAAACTAGAAGTTATCCTACTGCGAAACTTGGGGGCTTTCCCCTGGCTTTCTCTTGTTGTCTTGAATCATTTCTCATTTCCACCAGATTTCTAATGGAGACACTATAATATAATAAATCTCATTCTAACCAAATTTGTGAAGTAGGG
The DNA here is from genome assembly GCA_030279155.1 of Forsythia viridissima. Classification (NCBI taxonomy): domain Eukaryota; kingdom Viridiplantae; phylum Streptophyta; class Magnoliopsida; order Lamiales; family Oleaceae; genus Forsythia; species Forsythia viridissima. The sequence goes on along the minus strand of CM059033.1, from coordinate 65,423,420 downwards.
AAAGGGATGACACCACTAACCGTTCCTCCACCAACCACATCCGACCTATATTTGCTCCATAGTTTATTGCAAATCCATCAACATCTATCCTGTCAATCGTCACCAATCACCACCATGACACCATTAGATTGGAATTATTATAACACATATCACTTCTTTCTTTCTTTATTTCTCTATGTGTGCATTAATAAGTGTGTATCAATATAAATATTACTATTAACTACCACCATCGATTTGATGAAGAACATTTCATACTGCGTGTAGATGAAGAAGATGAAGAAATTGAACATTTTGTTTCAAAAGATATCATTTTAAGTTTGTTTGATGAAATGATAAGAGATACAATTCTTCAATTTGTTTATAATCCACATCTAATTGAACGAGGATCTTCCTAAGATGGTGCCATAGACTTGTCGAGTTCCACTCTCCATGAGCAAAGTGGCATTTGTTATCGAATTTGCAGCCTTCTACAATGTTGAATTTGTTGCCAATTTTAGTGTTAACAGTGTTAGAGTTATACTAGTATTATATTATATATATGGTAGAATAATATTAGTATTAATAATAGAGCGTTTTACCTTATATAAGTTAGGGTTTGCATTAGTATAAATACGAATTGTATCTATTATTTTATTATGTCGTTTTGCTTAATGATAGTTTCTTCATTGTTTTCTCTTTGTTCTTTCTTCGTTCTTCTCTTCTTAGTTTAATTTATATTATTAATAAAAATTTCACATGGTATCAAAGTAAATTTGATCTGACTTGGTTTCAACTTAAAATTGCTTTCGTTCTCCAGCGATTGGCTCCACTCGTTCGGCCAAGTCTTTTTTTTTCCTTTTAGAAACTGTCATTTAGCTAAGTATTTAGGTCTTGACTTATTAGATTACTTGGATCATTTGGCTTGTTTGTAGTATTTATGTCTAAGTCAGTTTGAAATTTGGAATTTATCTAGTTGTTCTGTTCTGGAATTTCATTGGTTTTGCATCAAGTTGACAATATGGAATTTGTTTGGTTTTGTTGATCTTGAATTTGGTATTTGGTATTTGCATCCAGTAATTTGGATTTGGAATTAGTCCAGTAACTTGAAATTTGGTTACTTTTGTTTCCAGTTAATCTAGAATTTGGTATTTGATATTTAATCTACTAATATAAAATTTGGTCCAGTTAATTTAGAATTTAATACTTTGATTATTGAATAAAAACTATTGTCTCTCTCACTCACTCACACACACACACACACACTCTCTCTCTCTCTCTCTCTCTTCTCCCTTTCTATCCATTTCTTCTATTCTCTTCTCCTTTCATTTCTCTTATTCTTCTTCCTTTTTTTCATTCTTCTATAATTTCGGTTATTGTACAATCATTTGTCGCCAATTTGGTATCAAGCTAATTTGGAATTTTAGTCTTCGAAGTTTGCATTCTTTTGATTTGATTACTTTGATATATTCGGATTGGGGAGGCTTTGTTCGTATTATGCACTATCTTCGTGGTACTTGCTTTCAGAGTCTTTTGTTTCTATCGACCTCCTCATTAGAACTTCACGCATACTCTGATGCTGATTGGGCCAGTAACCCAACTGATCGTAAGTCCACTACTGGTTTTTGTATATTTTTGTGTGATTTTTTTATCTCTTGGAAGGGTAAGAAGTAGAATGTTATTTCTCCTTCTTCTACTGAAGCAAAGTATCATGCTATGGCGTCCACTACCGCTACCGCTACCACTACCACTGAGATTGTATGGTTGCGTTGGTTACTTGCAAACATGGGTGTTTCTCTTTTCTCTCCAACTCCTATGTATTGTGATAATAAGAGTGCGCTATTCAGATCTCCCACAACTCTATTGCCATGAGCATATAAAGTATATTGAGATTGATTATCATCTCATTCGCCACCATCTTCAGCATGGTACTATTTCCTTACCTTTTGTCTCTTTATCATTGCAACTTGCTGACTTTTTCACCAAGTCCCATCCGGTCCATCATTTTCGTTTCTTGTTTGGCAAACTCTTGCTATTTTTTGCTGTAGCATCGTGAGTTAGAGGGAGATGTTAGAATTATACTAGTAGTATATTATATATGGTAGAGTTATATTAACATTAATAATAGAGTGTTTTACCTTATATAGGTTAGAGTTTGCATTAGTATAAATACGAATTTTATCTATTATTCTATTATGTCATTTTACTTAATGATAGTTTCTTCATTGTTCATTTTTTGTTCTTTCTTCGTTTTTATTTTTTTAGTTTAATTTATATTATTGTTAGAACTTTCACAAAAAGCAGTTGGAGCATACCCATTTGATTTTTGGGGAAAGAATTGAAATGGGGATAAAATAGAGAAGCAGATCAATTTATGAATTGGATTTTGGATTTTGAGTGCTAAAAATGGATGTGTTTGTCATGGTGTTTGATATGGATATGAATCTTCCATGGGCTCATGGTGGTTGAGGATGGTGTTGATTGGGGTTGAAGTTGGTGGCTGTGGCTGTGGCTGTGGATGTGGAGAAGATAACCTATTTGCTCTTTACCTCTTTCTTTTCTTTTTGTTGTTAGGCAATATTCTTTATTCTTTTTTTTTTTTTTTTTTGTCTTTTATGCAAATACACCACGTGTGCAATTTTTTAGAATAATTAATAAAAAAAAGTTCGGGATTTATTTGCACTTTTGAAAAAGTTAAGAACTCTAACTGTAACTTTTTCATTATTTTTTTTTTTTAGTTTATTTAAGTCAAGAAAAAAATTGTCAGATTGAACCATATGTAATAATTAATTAAAAGTTGAAACGATACATGCTAAAAAAGAAGATAATGATCAAATTTCTATAAACTTGAGATGATGGTGACCTATAGAGTAATTTACCCCCTAATTTATTTGATAATGGGCTTGAATATGTGTACTGTTATTAAAATTGGGCTTTATCTAGGCTTCTATTTGCTGTTGGGCTATTTTCATTAATGGGGGGGTTTTTTTTTTTTAAATAAATAAGCAACTTTTTGAAAATAATTTAAAAAAGTCATTCTTATTTCATTTATTTTGAAAATACTATTTTTAAAAACCATTATTTTAATTTATTATATTATATATTACATATAGTAACTGAATCATTAATTACCCGAATTTGATAGGAATTCATATATTACGTAATCTTTTATTGTTAATTATAGTAACCGAATTCTTAAAAATCGGAATTGATTGAAATATATATATGACAAAATCTTTTATTGTTATAACTATCAAATATATATTATTTGTATTAGAAATATTTGTAACAAACACAAACAAAATCCACGTTCTTTTCAATTTCAACAATATATAATCTATGTTACAAATTGAGATGTAAAACATCTGTGATACAGAATACCAATTTATGTAACATGTACTGTGTAAAATAACATAATATAATATGTAACATATTCAATGATACAAAATATCATTTGTAAAATTGTATCAGATAATGTTACACAATATCATTTGTAATATCTGTATCAAACCATAATACTAAACATAAACTGTTGCAACTGCAAAACCAATTCTAAACTTCAACAAGTTTATATTAATATACACATTGGACTCTAAAAATCTATAGATACTGTGTAATATTAGTATGATATAGGTATGTAACACATAGTATATATATAATGCCCGGTTCAGGCATGTGCCTAACTTAGTATATTTAGAATTTATGGTACTTATATGTTTTTATGTAATTATTTTCAAGTAGTTGTCTATTTATCTAAAATTCCCGAAATTGTATTGGGGTAATGTTGGGTTGTTAAAGCTTGGGCTTTTATCCAAGCTTGTGTTTGTAGTTGGGCTATAGTCCATTAATTTATAGGTAAGCTAGTAGAATATTGGCAATATGATAATGGAGTTTATGTTGTAAAATTATAGAAAATAATATTAATGATCATATTTAGATATGTCTTGTTTATTCTACAATTTTTTTGAACTTTATATATATTGGTCCATCATAATGAAAGAGACAGTTTCTCTTTATTCTCTCTAGTTTATAACACATTATTAATACGAATAATCTCACCCAGAATGGAGAGAAAATTTGAGAGCAATATTTTAAAAAATTACTAGATTTGGACAACATGTACAGTTATGATCAAATGTTGATATCTCAATGATCCACGGTTCGATCTTTGTGAAATTTGAACAGTAAATTCAAAACTCATTGATCTTCAAATCTAATAGTTAAAATAAAGATTTTTCGGTTCATTCGTGAGAAATAGCTATGTGAAGAGTAGCGAATTTGATGAAGTCAATTGAGTTAATAAAGTGATATTTATTTCCTGTTCATGGGCATGTTAGTATTCTTTTTGCTATCATCTTTGATTATACCTTTTCTTTTTTCTATATTGATAAATAGTAGATAAATATTGTATGAATGTTATTATTTATTACGTATCAATATTCATATTAATATTGTGTTATTATTCCTTAACAAATATCAATTTATACACATCAATATGTCGGAAGAATATTTCATTAATTTTTTTTGTTGAAGCACACTCAAGGATTTATAAATATTCTTGAAGAATATTGTGTTGTTGCTCCTGAAGAAACACAATTTAATTAACAAAGATTTATATGATGTGTGAAGTTTTATTTTAGATCGGTTAAATCTTTTGTTTTAACATATTAAATAATTTTGAAGAAGCTAAACTTTATATGAATAATATTGAAGAAATTTATGTAGATGATCGTGAAGAAACATAATTCAAATACATAAATAATAAAGAAAAATATTATTTTGTTATTTTTGAAGAAATCAAAAATTTATACAAATCAATATTCTATAATAATATTATGTTAGTCTCAAAGATATTTAAGTCTAAGTCTGATAAATATGTTGATGTTCCTGAATAAATATGATATTATATTTATATTCTAGAAGAATGTTACTTGTCCCTAAATTGTGTGACATTACAAATTTAATATTCAAAAAGAATATTGAGTTATTGCTTCCAAAGAAGTGTAATTTTTTTGTATCGATATTATTGAAGAAATTTGTATCATTACCGTTGAAGAATTGTCTATTACTAATAATCAATATTCTAGAAGAATATTGTATAATTGCTTTGAAAGAAACACAACTTTGTAAATATCAATATTCAATTAAAAATATTATTTGCTCCCACAAAGCATAATTGCATAAGATTTAATCTATTATGTTTTTGTTCTTAATGAGTAAATCTTTACATAATTTAATATTTCTAAATAATAATCTATTGTTGCTCCTGAAGTAACAAAACATTAAATTAATATTTCAGTAGAATATTATTTGCTCACGAAGAACATAATTTTATAAGATCTAATATTTTATAAGAATATTATGTTATTATTCCATATAAGTATAAAATTTATCTATATCAATATTTTGAAAAAATATTGAGTTCGTCTTGAAGAAAAATAATTATTGGTATATTAGTATTTTATAAAAATATTGTATTAATATTCCTAAAAAAGTATAATGTCATGAATACCAATATTCTAAAAAAAAATACTATTGTTCCTGAAGAAACACAAAGTATAAAAATATTTTAGAAGAATATTATGTTATTGCTCATGAGAAGTACAATTTAATTAAACAAATATTATATGATTGCTTTTGAATAAGCATGAATCTGTATATATCAATATTCTAGAAAAATTTTGTATTGTTGCTCTTAAAGAAACAGGAATTTATAATTTCAGAATATTAAGGTTGTGTAATATTAGAATATTGATACACTCAAAGAACTATAAGTTAAATGTTTCAACATTTCAGATATGATAATTCTCGAAGAATATCATATAACCTAATCTTATAAAAAGTTATAAATTATAAGGTAATTTTATGAAATGTAGTCCAATTCATCATTCTTGTTAGGTAATGAACTTTATTTCTAAAATATTATATCCTTTTGTTGATTTGATTAATGATCTAATTTATTTAATCAATTTACTTGTCAATAATCAAGTCAAGAATTTAGTTGTTGAATTGTTTATCTTAGAGAAAAGATGGAGTTGGTTCATTGTATTGAATCAGTTCAAAATTTTATTGATTGATATTACCGGTTAAATCATCTGGACCAATATGATGCCAATAATTAATGAAAATATCTATTGAAAACTAGAAGATTTTTCAAGAATCCCCACGTGCTGCTTGTTCTAGTTGTATAAATTTACTAGATAAAATCGAGACTGAATTCCCTATATTTTTGGAAATTATATCAGGGTTGTGTATAGGACCCCGTCATCCTCCATGTTGACCATCTAGATATTATTTATATATAATAGATACATCTAATAAATGATTGTATGATATTATTATTCGCAACTTGAAGTTTGTGAGAATATTTGCTCAAATTTTAAATTATGAGCATAATTTTCATATTATACAATCAATATGTGTTTTTTGTTAATACTAGTGAGCCTAAATCTCAATAAATGCTAGTTGGGATGATAATAAAAGGTTTAATACTAATATATGTTAAACACCTCCAATTAATTTATAAACCATTATTATTGAAAACAAAATACTTCTCATTTTTTCAGAGAATGCTATTTTATATGCAACAACACTTATACGTATCATGTCAACATCAAACTTATCCTTACTATAATTAGATTATGGTCAGAGCATAATATTATCCATATAATGATTTTAGATAGTGCAATATATCTACAATTGGTCCAATATAGTGCACTTAGATGAACATTAAAGAATATTGAAAATAGAGGTTTAGTTTGAACATTTATAAAATAACTTAAGTCCTAAATGATGATATTTTATAACATGGTTTGCTGACTGTCATTTTGATAAGACAGTTTTCTCAACATTAAGGATAAAAATTAAGTAGTTGGAAAAAAAATGTAGCATATTATATTTTTTAGATCCTTGCACAAGATAATACAAACCAAAAGTTTGACATATAATTTATTTGTAAATTATACAATTTTTTAATGCTACAATTCATATTGACGTCCTTGAAATACAGTCTATTAACATTATATCTGGTAAATTAATTGGACGCCTGAAGCGTGGTGATATTTGATTCCAAAACAAAAATCCTCAAATTAAAAATAGAGTCAATTGTAAAGATGGTCCCGTTGAGGAGTCGTAGTATATATACATAACTAATTATAAAATCCTAAAAGAGGGTTTAGGTATCTAAAATATTGATAATAAAGAAATCTCAATAAATTATGTCGTTATGAGAAAGAAATATAATAAAAAATATAATATTGTTGACAACATTTTTATACATAATGTAGCGCTTCATGTTATGAAAGGTAGCGAGGATATTCAAGAAAATTTGTCAAAGAATTAATTGGTCAAATAAAAGGATGCAATCCAAGTAAATTAAACTTAGTAGAGATACCTGAAGTTTCTTGACATACAGTTCGAACACCTAAAGCTATATATTTATGCGAAAAAGAAATGAGAAAAATAAAATCATAACATGTAATGCACGACTCTTAACATCATGAATTTCGCAAAGACTTGTGTAAAGCAATTACAAGTCGATATTTTGTTAGCATGTTAATGCATGACACTTGATATGTATATAATGAATACGGTTATAACTAACTTATCTGGCATGACTAATAATACTATGTATATAAATCTTTGGAGGATTTAATATGCATGAAGCATATAGTTCAACTTTTTGTCGATCAAATTATAGATCTTAAATGATATTATTATGAGGGTGAGTAAATACGCGTTGTACTTTCAATTGATATTATTATGAGGGTCTAGAGCACACATTTAATTAACAAGTATTCTACCATGACATCGAATATTTTTGAATAGATGAACGCCGTAACAAATTCAGTAAATAATTATCCTATTGTGATAATGCTTGAATGTTTGAGGAACATCTTGCAAGAATAGTTTAATAAGAATAGAAATAAAGCACGTTCCATATTTACAAGATAGCAACAAAAATGAGAATATGTTGAGGCTAAATTCCAAAAATACAATGAAAATGAAAGTTATGTTGTGTTTTAATTATTGCTAACAATTTGCTTGAATTTGATAGAATGTGTTTGATATAATTCTTAAATTTTCAATTTTGATACAATATGCAGTTATCGGGTTCAAGTGACGTCATATATCAAGTTTGCAATGAAAATACACAATATTTGGTCAACATGAAAAAATGTCAGTGTACATGTAACAAATTTCAAGTAGATGGAATATATTGCAAACATGCGTTATCTGTTATCACTAAAATGAAATAGAAACATATAAATATTGTTCTTTGTACCACACCAAGGAAGATTATATTGTAGCATATGAAGGTAATATTGTACCCCCCCAGTGACCGGGCTACTTGGTAGGAGAGCTTAACATTGTTACAGGGTGTAGAAGATGTGGGCGGCACGGGCACAATAAGAGGAAATGAAAGCATCCATTGAGGTTGAATAACCTATCAACAAAATGGGGGTAAAACCATGGGGTTTATAGCTTTCTGGTGATGAATCCTTTTGTTTATTTATCAAATATTTATTTGGAATGTGGTGATACTTTAGTTTTTTTTATCCAAATTTTGAATTAACATTCTTGTATTTTAACTCTATAATTTGTAAATAATTGAAACTCTTGTTAGACAAGAGCAGTATGTGCTTAATGGAGTTGTTCTGTTAAAATTTCGTCATCCAATTTATAAACTATAGCTTTCGAATCTAACTTAGAGCACTAGATTGACAAAATCAATTTGTGATTTAGTTTGTTAAGTCTGTATGGTTTGCTGTGAGTATTGGTGCAGTTTGTTCTGATACCTTAGAAAAGTTTGATTTACATTTATTTTTAACACACAACTGAGATGTCATATGCTAACATATGGTAGTTGATTATTTTTATAATCTATTGATTTGTAATGAAAAATGAAGTAATTGTTCTAAAATGTGAAAACCCTGGAATACAAATGCAGCTTTATAGTTGAGCATATCAATTCAAAAAATGGATCTATACCATCTACAAATAACACGTATAATGCGCAGAACAGCATAGATTGCGACCTAGGAAAAAAGCACATATGAGATAGAAAAGTCTAGATCGAGCATTGATCAAAGCAAAAAACATATAGCAAGCACGGATAAAAGAGAGAAATCCAGAAATAGTACTGACATGAGAGAAAATTTGAGGAAGAGTGCAGATCATGCCGAGAAAGCAGCTAACAATGTTGAAGAGATTATATATCGGTTGCATAGAACATAATTACCAAACAACATAGCAACTACATTGATATCAACAATAACAAGTACACCGTATCACTGCTGTCATTATAGAACATAAGCAAAAAATAACAAAGCCGCTATCATGTGTTAAATTACTAATTACAAGTATTTGAAACATGAGTCTGTAATCTAAAAAAGTACTAATAAATGCCCAAAATAACTTTAAATTATAAGTGCTAATAAATGGTAACATACTCACGAAGATCACAACATGATAGACAAAAAAATTATGTTGGAAAGAAATCAAGTTGGTTTTTTTTTCTTGGCTACCCTCATTGCCTTCCTTGTTCTCCCCGTAAGAAAATCAGGATCAGATTCATAGCCCTAACTCAGCTTGTCCATATCATGTTTATACAATAGAGATGCCAAATGTTTCCTCTCAAGTGTGGCATCGAAAGGGATTTGACATTCTTTGTATATTGTCATGTATGAAATAGTCATCGTACTTTATAAAAAACACACTGCAGTAGGTCCTTCACAAGAGGAATTGAACATTATTAACAATATGATAAACTGCTTGAAGAAGCTCGGATTGAAAAAAAACCAATAAAAAAAAATCACCCATTACTTTGTTGAAGGATGTCATGAACAAGGATGACAACAAGTGGTTCAATTCGTTGCACACCGTCAACGATTACACATTGTCACACATAAAATTTGGTCGTCACGTGTGGGATAACGAAAGCAAAAGCTTGAACGTCTACTCTGAATTCTTCATCTCTTATCGTGTCCCACCATGAGTTATAAATCTTTATCTGATACCCAATTGTCCAAGTATCCAATAGGCACGGGTGCCCATCCTGATTGGCATCAATACGTGATCAATCTTTGTCCAATGTGTGTTACAATGCATGTATTATCCCAACGGATATTCAACTAAAGACACATGTCTAGCAATTGCATTAATGTCCTTCACTAAAGCCAGGTATGGACCCCTAACCATGCTGTCAAAGAATGACTCATTGTCGTAACCTTTAATATAATTTCCCAGTTGACAATGGCCATCTTTCTAAGGTAGTAAAAACTTACATCTATGTGTTGTGGAAAAAATATGTAATCAACTTAAGTAATTGATTCAAATGAGTTGTTAAGTAACTTATAATAACATACATGATTTCATCAAAAATATTTAAGAATTTACCTTGTCTCTTAGGAACTTAGCAAGATTGCGTAGCTCGTACTACCATCTTTTATCATTGACCTCAACATGAACAAAATCAAATGGGGATTGATGTTGATCTTCTCGACCAAGAATTTTTCTTTTTCATAAACAAAATAACAATAAGATACAATAATGAGGTAAACACTACATATAAGGCGAAGACATTGTCTTACACATTATTAGGCTTGCAACCATCATGAATCTAGTCATCAAAGGAATAAACATCGAATAGTAGGCTGAACCAAACAAGAATTAAAAGCACATGCATCAAAACAATATTTTGATGATGGTTCTCTAATATTTTGTTGTCCGTCGAGGTATGGTAATCTAGTTAAAATGGTGAGTCTTTGTTGCCTCTTTATTTGCATATCTGTTGTAGCCTCATCGTTAGCAACACTTGTTCATTCAAAGTCAATATGCTTGATAACATTGGAAATATGACAAAAAAACACAGTGTTAAACTACAATTTGAGGTTATATCATATCAGAATGATACAAATTAGTAAATTAAAAGTTTACCTCTATAGTATCAGATTGTTTTGGCATTTTAGCATACTTTATGATCTCATCTACTTGTTTCATCACACCCTCTGTGTAAAACATATCATCAACGAGATCACAATAACTTTCATGGTGACGAGGGTCAAAACCGATCTCAGCATTGAGAGAGTTGTTGACATCAATCGACTTGCATTCTCTGTCTTCATCTATTTTATCCGGAATCGCTTTCAACGAATCATGAATGTTTTTATTATTTAGAACCCTTTTCCATATCATTTGACTGGTTAAATTGAATAAAATAAATGTAAGAGTTCAACTGCATTATAGATACGTAAAATACCACACATTCTCAATGAGTACAAATAGTTTTTATTTGACATACTTTGGTTTTCAAATTAACTCAATCATTGTAGACAACAATTTGACTTTGAGAAACTTTGGAACATGACTTCTCCCGAAGTTTTACCCTCAACTCTTCAAGAAATCCACCAATTTTTTCATCAACAACACGTCGTTCTATTGCTTTCATATCATACTTTAACTCAATTTGTTGGGAGATTATTCAGTCTTATCGCAGTCGTACATCCATCATGAGATTATTTAATTTTTTTCATATAGGCACTGCGTTCATCATAGACACAAGATCATGATAAATAATATAACGCCTATAAAGTAAATGAATAATAAATACAACAACAAAAAAGTATTGTAACAAAACTAATATTAAGCCAAACCTCCTTCACTTTTATTTGGAATTTTTTGAGACATTGCAACCTCGAACTAGCCCGAGATTCGACACGTTTGTTGGATTGAAATTGTTTTGTGGCCTAACATGAGGATTGACAAAATCATTGTCATTGTCGATGTTTGGTGAAGCCCTATCGCTTTCAAAAAATCCAACCAAATATGAGGCACATCTCTTCTCTTTGTTGGGTTGAATGCCCCGAACCTCCAACTACATATTTGCAAATGAAACGAAAGTGATATAGAGTGGACAATAAAATGCATGCAATACAAAGATGTTAATCAACACTAGATAATAAAAGTATAAAAGAATTTAACATATATCACGAAGGTCAAAATTGAGCTTCTCCAGTTGAGCAGCCATAACACGTGTAATCGAATTGGTCCAATTCATTAACCTAGGCCATGCGTCATGTAACCTTCTACATATTTTTCCATTTATCGATGGCACAAACTTGTATATCCAAATTTGGAAAGCAATGGAAAACTAGTATAGCTTGTATGTGAATATATCCTTCCTCGTGGCCACGTCATACGTACGTTTCATCAGTACAATCTTCAAGTAAGTAAAAGTAGTGTTGAACAATTCTTTTCTCCATGCATATCTTTGAATATCCATAGATTCAATGAGGATAATCGTGGCATATGTCACTTGTTTCATATATGAAGTGGTGAAGAGATACGATATTATAAGGTAAAGAATTCTAATTTTCACGACATCTTCATCCTTCAAGTTCGCATGCATACCGTTCAAAATATTCTTGACATTTTATTTGTATACTGAAATATCTTTGCATCAAGACAGAACGTCATGTACGAAGCTTTGACAAATCATCACATCCAACGCATTTAACTCGGTAACAACACAGAACTTCTTTACTAAGAATCTCAACAGTTTTCCAAATAAGTCGAACCACATTTCATATTGTTTTGGTTGCTTCACATCCATCAACAACATTTTATGTATCGTTTGATGTTGTAGATGTAATTTATTTAAATCAATGAATTTCTCAAAACATGTAATACAGAATAAGGATTTATGTGCTTATTCATCTTTTCATTCAAAAGCATAATTACGTCGTATGGTGAATACACCATTATTCTCACAAGAAGCCTAACATTAGGGTGTATGCAATCATCACAATCTTGAAATTAAAATTAAAATAGAACGGGTGTTACATTACAAAACCACTATGTTAGAAAATTTAAAAATCCAAAATATTGTATTAACCAAATCTATTCAAGGAACTTTAACCCAAAAACATTCAACGCTCATAAAGCTAGCATAAAAATTAACATAATAGCCCTCGAAAAAAAATCATATTGTCACTTTTTTATGTGTTTAATATTCTGCAAGTATACGAATTGCTCAAGTAATAAAATAGATTATGAGTCCAAGTATCGTTCCTACAAGGATTTAGATAATTCAATTGCAATTATATTAACATTAACCGAATCTGTTAACTTTGAAAATTTGGTGACTAAACTAATTTAAAATATAAACTAAGAACAATTAAATAATTATTGTTGATGTTGGAAAATGACGCTGCACTTCCCAAGCCAACTTAATGTTAAGAATTTAGGTCGGACGTGGTCGAACTGAACTAGATTCGGAAATTGTAATAAAAGACGTGTTTGTAAGCTCTTTTTGAGTATGCTGTTTATTATAAACCATTGAATGTCCTCTTTTTGGACATTTATGTCTCCTACTTATAGGAATATATGTGATGATGATATGAATTTAATGCCAAGCTAAGCATTAAATGCTTACATGACATTCTCTTTTTAGGCATTCAATGTGAAGTGACAACTCTGTGATGGACGGTTGATCTGATGTTTGACACGTGAGAAGACGTGACATATTAGTGACGTGAGCTTAACCGTAAGACCCATCTCCGACCTAGAGTACGACTTGGGTGGGAATGAGGTCCGACCTAGATGGGAATGATCTCCGACTTGTAGTAAGACCTGGTTGAGAATGAGGTTCGACCTGGAGTAAGACCAGGATAGGAATAATCTCTGACATGAAATTACTTATCCGATAAAGAATTACTTTATTGGCGTGACGAATCAAATTGGATATCTGGCGATTGGTCTGACGTTTGACACGTAGAAAGACGTGTCATTGATGACGTAAACTTAGCAGTAGACGACTGTGGCATGACCTATGATCTGAAGTAGGTTGGGTAGGAGTTGACAGGGTAAGACCTTACGTGGTAGGACCTCCTTGATGAGGGAACTCCTCTGTATATAGGTTTGGTTGGACCTGACTTGGTAGGACCTCCTTCGTGTGATTCAGTAGGACCTCCATATCTGGAATGAGAGTTATTTGGCCTGCTGTGATAGGTGAGGTCGGATATCAACAATTGCTCCCCAAGGCCTACTCTTGACTTCAGTCATGGGTGGCCTTCAGTTCGTAATATAGCTCTTCGTACCATAGCTCTGGTCCGTTCTGATCCATTTCGTGTGTTCATACATAGCCGACTTGATGCTACTAGCAGTCTGTATCCTTGGTTGATAAGTGGCACAATAATTGAAATGAAGAAAGCATGAAGGTAAGAGTCCCAAATGAGCCCCATTTCTCTCTATTTATAGAGGATGAAAGTGAAGATCCAGCATAATCAATGCTATAATAATGACACGACGGCGTAATGATGATGCTCCGTTAAAACACATCCTCAAGTTCCTTTTCGTAGAGATTATGTAGAACCTGAGATATCAAGGTAGGATCTGATATATTAAGGTAGGACCTCTTAGACGATAGTGTCCCTCTTCGTGGAGGTTAGGTAGCACCTGATATATTGAGGTATGACATTCTGGACGATAGTGTCCCTCTTCGTGCGAGTTAGGTAGGACCTGAGATATCGAGAATGGACCTGATATATTGAGGTATGACCTCTTGGATGATAGTGCCCTCTTCGTGGATGTCATGTAGGACCTCCATCTTGGGAGTTGGGTAGGACCTCCATGACGAGGAAACCCTTTTTCTATAGAGGTTGGGTATAATCTGTTGTAGGTAGGACCTCCTTCGTATGATTCAGAAGGACCTGAAGGAATAGGACCTCCCTGAAGAGGGAACCCCCTCTCCATAGAGATTGGGTAGAACCTGTTGTAGGTAGGACCTCCTAGATGATAGTGTCTATATTTTGTCCTACTTTGTGGGAGTGATCTGAGATATCGAGATAGGACCTCTTGGACGACAGTGTTCCTCTTCGTGGGGATTAGGTATGACCTCCCTTTTGGGAGTTAGGTAGGACCTCATACTCTTGACTTCAGTCAGGGATGGCATTTAGTTCGTACTATTGTTCTGATCTGTTATGAAGATTCTCACGTAGCTGATATGACATTACTTAGCAGAATTTTAGAGGATGAAAGAAGAAAGTATGAAGGCTCTAGCTGACTTGAACGAGGAAAAGAGGCTCTGTTTTGAGGCCTTGGATGAACTGGAGAGAAAAGAGGAAGAGCTTGCCACGAATGAGTCCAAGCTTCAGGCTTTAGCATACCAAGTGGAAGAAGAGAAGATAGGAAAGTCCAAGATGGAGATTTCATTGGAAATGAGCCAAGTGGACCTCCGAACTGCCCTAGAGAGGTCATGGATGAGCTAATTGAGATTGTTATGGAGAAGCATTGGGACTGTGATGTCCAGTTCTTGAAGGACGAGCTGGACGAACTTAAGAAAAACTCCAAGTTCATTCCTCCTTCTTTTAGAGAGGAATATCAGCCTGAAGGCTAGGACTGAGCTTGGCATTTCTTAGCTTATATGATCATGTAATCTTTTAGCATTTCAGAACTTTCCTTCGTACTGTAGTAAACTACTTTATTAATAAAAATTTCATTTCTTATAGCTTTGTCCTTTATTTTTCGATCTGTTTGAATGATTCGTTTGACCTCGAAGTATAACTAACATGAAACTTCGGAGGTTTGATCTCTAACTTCTGACCCAAATTTTGATGATCTTACTTTCACAAAGTTCCTAGCTTGTCGAATAGCTAAGCTATTCCTTGAGGGTGTGCACATCAGACTTGTTTCATAATTTTGGTTGGCTTCAAGGGTGAGTTCTATACTTTAGGCAGAGGCCATTTCTGAGTTTTAATTGTTAAGTCGACCTTCTTAGACTTACGTCAGACCGCAACACTTATGATGTTCGGAGTAGAGTCTGAGCTGTGTAGGACCTTTGTGTCGACCTTGGTCAAATCCTCAGTTCAGATATTGGCCTTTTGAGCTAATGTTGGTAGTGCAGCACTTAGGATGATCGACGTGGGTCCAAGTAGTATGGGACATTTGTGTCCAGAGATTTGGGACCTTGGTCACATTCTCAGTTCGGACGTTGACTTTTTGAGCTGATGTCGTTAGTGCAGCACTTACACTGTCTGTCTTGGGTCTGAGCAGTGTGGACATTTGTGTCCAGGGGTTCATGACCTTAGTCACGTCCTTAGTTCATACAATGACTTTTTGAGCTGATTACGGTAGCGCAGCACTTACGCTATCCAGCTTGGGTCCAAGCTCTGTAAGACCTTTGTGTCAAGAGGTTCGTGACCTTGGTCACATTCTCAGTTCGGATGTTAGCTTTTTGAACTGATGTCGGCAGTGCAGTACTTATGCTATCCAGCGTGAGTCTGAGCTGTATGGGACCTTTGTGTCCAGAGGTTCGTGACCTTGGTCATATCTTCAGTTCGGACGTTGGTTAGATTTACTAACATTATAGTTGTTCCAAGAGTACGGGAACGAGAAGCCCTCCATGTTCTGGAGCTAGTAAGCCCCATTCTTCAAGACTGTGGTAATTTTTTAAGGATCTTCCCAATTCTGGGCTCTACTCCCGATGGCTAGTGAGAAAAACGTCTCTTCCGTGCTAGAGCGGCAAGTTGTACGATAAGACCAAAGTATATTCGGAAGTTCTTCTGCCCAGGAACCCTTGAGTTCATCCAATTGTACCTTCAATGTGTGTTTGATGATTTTCAGTTCTTCACTGAACGACCTCAACCTGGCGTTTTTAAATTGCTTGTTATTAATTGTAATGATTGAGTAAGGGATTTTGAATTTGCATACGATCAATTTTCAGATGAAGTCGGTGGTCTTCTATTCTGTTTATCTTGGCCAATGGTTCTGCTTTCGCTTAATTGGTGAAGTAGTCAGCATCGACTATGGCTAATTTGGTCCCGTCTTTTCTCGTGGTCATTGGACCAATTAAATCAATCCTCTATTTTGAAAAAAGGCCATAGGCTGAGGACTGAGGTTAGCTCTTCTGGGAGAAATCTGGTGATGGGGCCAAACCTCTGGCACTTGTCGCATTTTTTGACAAACTCGATAGAGTCATTATTTAGTGATGGCCAGAAGTATCTCTACCTTAAAGTTTTATGTGCTAGTGATTGCCACACATTCATTCATGAACTTTGATGAGGGCGTATTTGCGCTTCGTATTCCCTTAAATATTTGAGTAGTAGAAGTGAAAAGCTTCTTTTGAATAGGATGTTTTCGATGATTCATGGCCTTCGCACTGTTTGGAGAAAATCCTACCATCCTTAAAAAATTGGACGATTTCGTCCATCCAGTTGGGGTTGACTTCTGCGTGGTGAGCATGTGCTCAAGTTGGGTGATCGCTGGACTACTAATTCTTTTGATCGGAATGCTCTTTAGTTTTTCTATTCCTTCACTGGTAGCAAGTCGAGCTACGGCGTCAACAAGGCTATTTTGTGTTCTCGAAGTTTTTTTTAAGATGCATATAGAGGTGGTTTGATTCTTTTCAAGCCATTCAATAATGTAAGTTAGTTACTCCAGCTTTTGTAAGACTATTTTCCTTACGGGGCATAGCCTGGAGTTGATGTTTCTACGGGATGTCTTTGGAGGAAGCCTGGTAAGAGATCAATATTGTTGACTTTCTTTTCTTCCGTGGCTGTGAGTTCTTGAGTCATGGCAATGACTCATGTTGAATGTGTTTTAGAGATGAAGTGTTTAGCTATGGTGGAATATATTTACTTTGTAGAAATCAAATGTTGATCTTTTGGTGAGTTTCTGAAATATGGAGAGCCTTTTTAAAGGGACCCCCTTCTTCTAGCATCAAACTGTTGATATTGAAAAATGACACTGCACTTTCCAAGCCAACTTAATTTAGGTCGAACGTGACTGAGCTGAACTAGATACGAGAATTGTAACAGAAGACGTGTTTGTAAGCTTTTTTTTAGTATGCTGTTCATTATCAGGCATTGAATGCCCTCTTTCTGGGACATTTATGTCTCCTATTTATAGGAATACATGTGATGATGATATGAATTTAATGTCAAGCTGAGCATTAAATGCTTACAAAACATTTCCTTTTTGAGCATTCAATGTGAAGTGACATCTCTGTGATGGACAACTGATCTGACATCTGACACGTGAGAAGATGTGCCGTACTGGTGACGTGAGCTTAACCGTAAGACCTGGATAGGAATGATCTCTGACCTAGAGCAAGACCTGGGTGGGAATGAGGCCTGACTTGGAGTAAGACCTGGGTGGAAATGAGGTTCGACTTAGAGTAAGACCTGGATGGGAATGATCTTCGACCTGGAGTAAGACCTGGATGGGAATGATCTCCGACCTGAAATTACTTATCTGATGAAGAATTACTTAGCTGGTGTGACAGATCGAATTGGATATTTGGCGATTGGTATGACGTTTGACACGTGGGAAGACTTGTTATCGATGATGTGAACTTAGTAGTAGACGACTATGGCATGACCTCTGATCTGAAGTAGGTTGGGTAGGAGCTGAGAGATAAGACCTAACGTGGTAGGACCTCCCTGATGAGGGAACCCCCTCTGCATATAGTTTTGGTAAGACTTGACTTGGTAGGACCTCATTCGTGTGATTCAGTAGGACTTCCACATCTAGAAGAGGAGTTATTTGACCTGCCGTGACATGTCAGGTCGGATATCAACAATTATAATTCAACTAATTAAATGATTAAATTGATGAAAATTACTTTAACTTTAACAAAGAAAATTATTAGGATCCCGAATTCACTTATAGTTAATTCATCTATCTTGATTCTTAGTTTTGACAAATTACATCAGTTATGAAAATCAATATCCTAAATTGTTTAACAATTTCTCTCGAATAAAATTAAACCTAGCCTAGCATACTAAAAATAAAGAAATAAAGAGAAGTAGAAAACATGGAATTCATCACCCAGAGAATAAGAAAACTCAAAAAGATGATGTATTGATCTTGATCTTCGTTGAATTCTTGAAAAAGCAATTCTTAATATCAAGTTGGTGTTTTTGTCTATTATTTTTCTCCAAAAATTCAACATGCGACTATGAGTTTATATTCCATATATATACTTCTCTAATTTGTGCCCAAAATATCCCTAAGAACCCTTAAAATCATAAGCTACAAGTTTCCTAATCGTAGTATAACACAAAAAGGAAATAAAATATTCGCGGCCAGCATTTACACTGGGTGATCGCCCAGGTTTCTGATTTTACATTCTGCTTTCTTTTTATATTGTTGGACGCTTGCCCAACAATAAACTGGGCGATCGCCTAGCTTGTTCTTTTAGATTTTCACAATTTGGCCCTTTAACTTTCCACAGACTCCAATTTGGTCCTTCAAGTTTGGGTCGTGGTATTTTAGTCCTCAATCTTTCCAAAAGCTTTCAATTTGGTCATTAACTTTTCACAACCTCTAATTTGGTCCTTCAAATTTTCAATTGAGTGCAATTGAGTTCTCGTACTTTCGATGCATCTTCCAATTTATTGTTTTTGATCAATTCTTCTCCAATTTCTTACAGACGGGTCCAAAACTAAAATATAACGAATAATACACTAAATTAAGTATAAAATCAATAATATGACAAGATAAAAGTTTAGTTTAAATGCTCGAATAAGTGCACAAAATGCACTTATCAAACACCCCAAACTAAACCTTTGTTCGTCCTCGAACAAAACCAAAAATTAAACTATAAATTTAAACTAAGCAAAAAAGATTATCAGAAATTGAGTTAATGTTATATTTCTTACCAAATGCCTCAGATTTGAAAATAAAGCAACATTTTTAGAAAGAGATTAAACAACAACATAAATTTTTTTTTACTTATCCGATGCTCGACCTTTAGTGAGTCTGTGATTTGTCAAAAATTGAACTTACACATGTATCAGACCACGACTAATGTTGAATTGTTGATATTTTTATAATTTCCCGAACCCTTTATAGTTATTTATTCTTTACACATCTCAAAAATTATCACACTTCTAATGCTTTTCTCTCTAATTTCGAGGTGTTCTAGCGAATTTAATTCCTATTGATCAACACAATACTTTTTCAAATAAAGTGGTAAAAATTATAAACTTGTATTTTTGGAACTAGGATGGTGAGTGATTTATAAATTCTTATCTTCAGTCTTTGAGGTCCTAACCTAGCAATTCTTACCGATCACTTCTAACTCTTTTTATTTTATTTAACTAATATACACAGTCTTACATCATGTGCAATACTTCTCTTTCACAAGCTTTCTATGTGACTCTTGTAGCGAGCTTTGAGCCGATGACTCTCAAGTTAGATGACTATAGGGCACCATATTTTAAAATACCTTAACAGACTTAATTGTTCGAGTCCCACATGCTATAAGAGAAGTGAAGATGTAGTATTTAATATTTTTTATGACCCTTGTAACGAGCTTTGGGCCGATGACTTTCAAGTCATATGACCATAGGGCACCAGATTTTGAAATATCCTAACATGCTTAATTGCTCGAGTCAGATATTTTATTTTATTTTTATCAGCAGTGAGTAGTGCTCTGTTTAGATTCCTTGACTACAACCTATTCAACCAAAGATGAGATCCAGAAAATCCAAATTATCAAAATTTTACAAATACATGTACTAACTTTCAAACTGTTTTCAAACAGTTTGGTTACTAGTCTAAGGATTTAGGAACATAATTTTTCACAATAATACTAAGTCAATAACATCAACCCATATAATTAAGTCACGTTCCCAATAAATGATAAGTCAATAGTGGCTATGTGCTTTATTAATCTAGTCTAACATAGATAGGTATTAATGTAAAAGCATGAGTTCAAGTGTTGTCTAATATTCTAACTAAAAAAATGTACTCAATTTCAAACAAATATCATCATTGGTGGTAGGATATTCAACAACAATTAGACAAAATAAACTACTAATTTTTCTTTTTACAAAATATCGCAGTTATACAGACCCATATAATAAGCAAATTCAAAATCAATTAGCATCCTAATACTTTTTGACCCACCCCAAACAAAAACATTACACTGTCATCAATGTAAAAGAAAATTAGAACAAAATAAAATGAAAAAAAGTTCAGGTACTTCTCGAGGGTAAATATAGAGAAGATGGTCTTGGCTGATCGGATGGTCCATCAAAAGTGGACCTGTGGTAAGGAGTGCTCGGGGCTGAGGGTTGAGATACAATTGTATAAATATCATCCATGCGCCGTGCAAAATGGAGCATTGGGCGGTTGACATCGTCATATGAGTAATTGATAGTCTGTTGCTCTCATTTGAGTACAGTGTTGGACACGTTCAATGAGTCCATTTCAATACGCATATGGTCTATCATGCGTTGCATGGTCAGCTGAGTTCTCTTAATAGAACTCAAAACCCGACCCTGCTCGGATAACTAGGTGAAAATATGATGCAAGATGCGATCAATTTTGACTATCGGTACTGGAGTTGGATTGTCCACTGTTCGCCTGGCCCTAGGATTGCCCAATGTCCATTTGTTAATAGGTTCTTCGGGGGTCTCGGGCTCTTCATGCAGAAGTAACGGCACTTCTGCTGATAGGCAAATGGCACTAATGAGACAAGAAAACATGAAGGAGCGGCTTTTGTTAATAGGCAAATCTAACACGTCTTTTGTTAATAGGTTCTTCGGGGGTCTCGGGATCACACTATGATGCAAGATCAACAATAAAGCGTAAGATGTGATTTTCCAAGTCAATTTTGTGTCCGCTCGCAAGATGATATAAGAACCGGGCCTGAGATTC
This sequence comes from Forsythia viridissima, assembly GCA_030279155.1. NCBI lineage: Eukaryota > Viridiplantae > Streptophyta > Magnoliopsida > Lamiales > Oleaceae > Forsythia > Forsythia viridissima. The sequence continues at coordinate 65,401,778 of CM059033.1, read as the reverse complement.
ATTGAAGTACGTGCGGTGGGATGTGAGATCGATGTTATGACACACAAAAATATGAAAGACACGCAAGCTCCTAGTTAGCTGGTTGTGTAGGAACTTGGGTCCAACAATAGGCCAAACGTATGCTCTTCCATAAAGAAACCGAGTCACTGGTGTCATGTCAAACTCGGTCGGTACGTGCTCAATATCGTTGGCGGTTAGCCCATAATAATTTTATATCACGATTGGCTGAACTTAATCCTATTCCCATGGACCCAAGTTGTATACCGATGGTTTGCCTCGGGTTCCTCAATGGCGTGATTGAAGTTGGCAAGAAACTCTTTGACCAACAATGGATAAGCCAAATGAGGTTTATCCACTACCTTTTACCACAAAAGTTGATGAGATTTACATCTCAGAGTAGGGAAAGTCTGTCAGAATTACCTCCATTTTGGCCTATAAATTTCTCTTCATTAACCATATGGTATAAATATTCTCTTATTCAATACCCTGAAACCTTGGGATACCTCCATCATCAACATGTTATTCCTCTTGTCAGTGTCGATTAGATGATGAACTGACCTTTTCTTTTTCTTTTTTTGTTGATTGGTCCTTTCATTTTGGCGACAATGTACCGAAGAGAAAAAATATTATAACATTAAGCACCATAATGAAAGAAAGAATAAACAAAACACACCAAAATACAAGAAAAGTAGAGAATTTTCTTATTTTAAATTTAAGCCGATCACTACTTTTCACCACTGAGAAATTTGAGAAAATGTTGAAATTTTCCGGAGCCATCTTCGGATACATGGTTCTACATAGATTGGTCTTGATCATGTTCAAAATTGAGGTAAAATGGAGGTCATATGACTTGGACGGGAGGGGAACAAAAGTGGGGTCGTAGAATGGCAGGCCATGGCTGCATAATACGGGTTAAGTGTCTTGGCTCAATGTGTAATGTAATTCTATTGAATGTATGCACAATTAGCAAGCTTAAATGCGTATCAACAATGCCCAAACGAGAGCTAGTCCTAATTGCACAAAAATCCCCACTTAGTCATTTGATCAAACACATGGAAGGCATCAATTTATTTTAAGAGTTGCAATGATTTGGGAATATGAATCTAGCCCAAAAATCTACACTTCAAATCACCATTCTCAACAAACCATCAACTACCTAAGCCCATCCTCCATAATGTATTAACATAAAATTGAAAAAATTCAAGCCAAAAGGTAAAAATGAGAGTAGAGGAAGAAAGATCATACCTTGGAGGGATTTTGGACGAATTCGAAGAAGTTGATGTGAATGCTATATAAACACAATCAAATGTGTTGGAGAAGTGAGGTATAACGTGTGATTTGGGGTTGATTTTTAGGGTTTCATGCGATTTGGGGTTGGGAGTGTTGTGTGTTTGAAGTGTTTGACCGTGTGTTTGAAGTGCTGGGGTTTTAACCACTGCATTCATCCTGGGTGACCGCCCAGGTTTAATCCTAGTACATGTGTTTGAAGTGCTTGTGTGTTTGACCGTATGTTTGAAGTGATGGGGTTCTAACCCCAGAATTCAGCCTGGGCGATCGCCCACGTTTAATGTGATCGCCGCTGGGGCTGCTATCACTAGGGTGATCGTCCAGTTTACCATAAACGATTTTTTTTTTTAATTTTAAGATCAAAGATAACTATATGAATGTAGGCCTAACTAAAAAAATGTTAAATATTCAATACGTGCTAAAATGGATATGATGAACCTAAACAAACTAAATTGTGCTAAAAAAAAGAATCACTTAAGTGCAAAACTTGGAATAATAAACATGACGTGCCTAAAACCAAAGTGATAAAGCTATCCCTACCTCATGCATTTGACTAATTGTATCTAGGTCTAATTGATCATATGAAATCTTAAATTTGTGCTGAAATGTGTACGATGAACCTAGAGAAACTAAATTTTGCTAAAATTCACCTAAGTGCAAAAATTGAAAACACAAAGATGGTTTGCCTAAAAACAAAAACTAAAGTAATTCCGACTACATGCAATTGAAAATAATTATGAAGAAAAAAAACAAAAATTGGATAGAAAAATGGGCTGCCTCCCATTAAGCGCTCGATTTATACTCTAGAGCTCGACTTTTCGGGTTGATCATTTCGGTGGTGCAATATGAACCGTGGACTTTTCTTTTGAGAATCTACCGTTCTAATAGACCTTCAACTGATGCCCGTTGACTTTAAAAGTGTCATTGCTCTCATGGTTGATTTCTACCACCCCATATGGATAGACCTTTGTGATTGTATACGGTCCCGACCATCTAGACCTCAACTTGCCCAGAAAAAGCTTGAGGCGAGAATTACCTCAAAATTTATTCCTTGAATATGCATATCGTGCCACTTTTTGGTTCGTTCCTTATACAATTTTGCATTCTCATAAGCCTTCAAACAAAACTCATCTATCTCATTTAATTGAAATAATCTTTTTTCACTGAAGGCCGTTAAATTAAAGTTCAACTTCTTGACTGTCCAATATGCCTGATGCTCCAACTCAACCGATAAATGGCACGTTTTTCCAAAAACTAGCCGATAGAGAGACATGCAAATAATGGTTTTGAAAGCTGTCCGATAGGCCCATAAAGCGTAATCTAGTTTCTTTGACCAATATTTTCTTGATAAATTCACTGTCACCTCAAGAATTTGCTTCAACTTGCCCACTGGTTTGAGAGTGATAGGGAGTAGTAATACGATGCCAATCGCCATATTTAGCCAATAAGGACTCAAAGTGACGATTGTAAAAATATTTACCCCCATCACTAATAATGGTTCAGGGCATGCCATAACGTGTGAAAATACATTTTTTTTAGAAATCCATCACAACCCGTACATCATTGGTAGGCAATGCGACTGCTTCAACACATTTGGAGACGTAGTCGACAGTAACCAAAATGTATTGATTCAAGAATGAAGATGAGAATGGCTCCATAAAATCAATACCCCAAATATCAAAAAGCTCGACCTCAAGTATACTGTTTAGGGGCATCTAATTCCTTTTCGAGATATTTTTTGTGTATTGGCACCGTTCACACTCCCTTCACAAAAAAGTGTGCATCTTGAAGAGAGAATGCCAATAGAACTCAAACTGTAGAACTTTAGTAGCTGTTTTAGAGGCACCAAAGTGTCCAGCGCAGACTGAAGAGTGGTAATACTCAAGTATCTGAGGGACTTCTTCTTCAAGAATACACTGCCTAATTATTTGATCTGGACCTCATCTATAGAGCATGGGATCCGCCCAAAAATAGTGCTTTAAGTCAGAAAAAAATTTATTCTTTTGATGACTTGAATAATCTGGCGGGATGATGGACTTGGCAAAGAAATTCACTATGTCTGCAAACCATGGGGCTTTTTCCAAGTTAAAAATTTGTTCATCTAGGAACACTTCATTAATATCCATGGTCTCCATCTGCTCTTCCTGTTCAAGACTGGATAGATGATTAACTACTACATTCTCACTTCCTTTCTTGTCTCTTATCTCCAGATCAAACTCTTGTAGAAGTAACACCCATTTAATCAACCTTAGTTTTGCATCTTTCTTTGCCAATAAATATTTCAAGGATGCGTGATCAGTGTAAAATATCATCTTTGATCCAACAAGATATGATCTGAATTTGTCAAAAGCATAAACTACAACTAGGAGCTCCTTCTCAGTAGTAGCATAGTTGAGCTGTGCATCAGTCAAAGTTTTGCTAGCATAGTGTATTACATGAAAAATTTATCTATTCGCTGTCCCAACACTACTCCAACTGCATAATCGTTTGCATCAAACATTAATTCAAACGGTAGACTCCAATCAAGTGCAATTATCACAGGTGCTGAAATTAACTTCTCTTTTAGAATGTTGAATGCCAATAAACACTCTTCAGAGAAGACATATGGCACATCCTTGACCAGCAGAGTATGCAAAGGTTTTGTGATTTCCTAGAAGTCTTTGATGAAGCGACGATAGAACCCGACATGCCCAAGAAAGCTTCGAATACCTTTGACAAAAATTGGTGGTGGTAATTTCTCAATAACTTGGATTTTTTGCTTTATCCACTTCAATCCCCTTAGCTGAAATTCGATGTCCCAACACGATACCCTCTTGAACCATGAAATGACACTTTTCTCAATTAAGAGCTAATTTGTATCTTCACACTGATGTAAAACCAGGTGTAGCCAAACACTGTGAAATCATCCATGAATATTTCAATGAATTTCTCCACCATATCAAAAAAGATGGCCATCATACAACGCTAAAAAGTGGTAGGAGCATTGCATAAATCAAAAGGCATCCTAGGATAAGCAAAAGTATTATAGGGACACGTGAATGTGGCCTTATCTTGATTTTCAGGTGCTATTGGAATCTGATTATAGCTGGTGTATACATCTGAAAAGCAGTAATGGAAATATCTAGCTAGTTTTTCCAACATCTGATCAATAAATAGAAGGGAAAAGTGATCCTTCCTAGTAGAAGTGTTAAGTTTGTGATAGTCAATGCAAACTCTCAATCCAGTGATTGTTCTGGTTGGAATCAATTCATTCTAAACCACAATGATACATCTCTTCTTTGGCACTACTTGAACTAGACTCACCCAAGTACTGTCTGAGATGGGATAGATAATCCAAGCATCCATTAGCTTCATGACCTCTGCTCTGACCACTTTTTTTTTGTATTAGGATTTAGTCTCCTCTGACTATTAATACTTAGTTTAAAATCATCATCCATTAGGATTTTATGCATGCAAAGTGTAGGGCTAATGTCATTGATGTCAGCAATAGACCACCCAATAGCTGTCTTGTGTTATCGGAGCACTTATAATAATTTTTCCTCTTCAAGCTCACTAATAGAATTAGCGATTATCACAAGAAAAGTAGATAATTCTCCCAAGTAGGCATAAAGGAGATGAGATGAAAACTGCTTGAGCTCTTTTTTTGGAGACTGTTGAACAGAAGGCAAATATTTTGTAGAACCTGTGCCCAACTTCTCAAAACATGGTCGACATATATATGGAGGATTAGCTTCAAGATATCTTGCGCACATCTTAACCTTACCAGAATCAGTATAAGTGGATTGAGAATGCACAATACATGCTTCCAATGGATCTGATGGATTATTGAGTTGAAAATTTTCATGAACTGCATTATCAACCACATCAACTTTGAAGCAGCTATCTAACTCGTTTGGATATTTAATTGCCTTGAAGACATCAAAAGTGACTTATTCTTCACTAAGCCTCAGAATGAGTTGACCTTTTTGTACATCGATTAGGGCTCTACCAGTGGCTAAAAATGGTCGGCCAAGAAGAAGTGACACATCTCTATCTTCCTCCATGTCAAGAATGATGAAATCAGCTGGAAAGATAAATTTGTCCACCTTTACTAAAAGATCTTCAACAACTCATATTGGATGTTTGATAGATCGATCAGCTAGCTGTAGAGTTACCGTAGTTGCTTTAGCTTCCCCCAAACGTAATATCCTAAAATTAAAAAGTGGCATTAAGTTAATACTAGCTCCTAAATCACACAAAGCTTTATCAAAACAAAAATCTCTAATTGTACAAGGTATTGTAAAACTCACTGAACTTTAAGTTTAAAATGTAGTTTATTTTGCAAAATTGCGCTACACTCTTCTGTCAACATCACCGTCTCATGTTCCTCCACCTTATATTTATTTGAAAGAATATCTTTTAAGAACTTTGCATAACTGGGCATCTGAGCAAGTGCATATGCAAAAGAGATGTTGATATGTAGTTTCTTGAAGATTTCAAAAAAAAATTTGAATTGCTTGTCTAACTTGTGCTTTTGTAACCTCTGAAGAAATGAGATCAGATGATCATACGGTTTGATAGGAACGGTTGCCTTAACCTGTGGTGTGCCTAAACTCTCTTTAATATCTATTTTTTGCTCAATCTATTATACGTGCTCCTCATCAGTGGATGATACATTTACTTTATTTGTAACTGATCTCTTTACATGCATCTCTGGTAATTGAACACCACTTCTGGTAGTAATAGCTTTAACATGTTCCTTGGGATTCACCTTTGTATTGCTTGGCAAATTACCTAGTGCTCTGCCTGGTAGAGCAACTGCCACCTGACCCATATGTGTCTCGAGATTCTTTATTGAAGCGCCTTGATTTTGAAAATTAGTCTCCGTCTGTCTCATGAACTGATCAGTTTTCTCAATGAATTTACCAAGTCTTATAATGATGTACTCTTTTCTAGCTGCTGAAACTACGGTCTAGTATTATTCTGATTATCCCCCCAAAAGAAATTTGGATGGTTTTGTCAACCTGGATTATATGTGTTGGAGTATGGGTTATTTTGTTGGTGCTGACCACCTTGAATATAGTCGATCAGCTCAGGCTATAGTGATAGAATAGAACATTCTGATGTACTATGACTAGCTCCGCATTCTTCACATGTTGATTTCTTTATTTGCATTGCATTGACTGAATATGACATACTTTCTACTTTGTGTACCAATGAATTTATCTTTGTAGATAATGCCGTAAAAGTATCTATTTCATGTACTCCTGCAGTTATTTTGTGTATGACTCTGTCCGATGGCCACATGACAGTGGTGGTAGCTACTCTTTCAAACAAATCTAAAGCTTCAACCACTGTTTTGGTAGATAAAGAGCCGTTAGATGAAGAATCGATCATGCTTTTACATGAAGGGAGTAGTCCAGCATATTAATACTGAATTTGTTGGGCTAGATCATTCCAGGTGGTTATGCTATCAATTGGCAGTGAGTCCAGCCTCTCAAGAGCTTTGTCCTGATGAGTATGTGAGAATAAACGTAGCTGGATGGCGTCGTCTGAGATTCCTTGATCTTTGAAATGTTGGCACATTTCTAAGAATTGTGAACATGTGTATGTGGATTCTCATCGGTCCTGCCAAAGAATTGATGTCCATTTTGAAATAGATGAATGTCGTTAGTCTTCAACTAAAATTTTGGCTGCCCAAAAGGTAGCTAGACAATGCTAGATTGGTTCTGGATAATCTGTGGAGTAAAAAAATCTTCAACTAGCATCTTGTCTTCATCAATCTCCTGTCTTGCCCGAGCAATCTCGTTGTTATTCATTTTGTCTTGCCATTTTTGGTATTTTTGGTGTGTTTTTCTTGCCCCTCTCTGTCTATGATGAAAAGTACGTTTGATTTCTGGATCAATTGGAATTAGAAACTCGTGTCTCACACTTCGCATGCAATGGTCTCAAGAGAAACAATTCAAACATCGAAATAACTAAAGAAAATAATAATAAATAATTAAACAAACAAATAAAGTTCAAATTAGTGCTAATATAACTAAAAAGAAATTAAATTAAATTATCTGGCAATGGTACCAAAAATTTGATATTTTTTTATGTATTTAATATTCCGCAAGTGTACGGATCGCTCAAGTAATAAAATGAATTATGAGTTCAAGTATCGTTCCCACAAGTATTTAAATAATTCATTTGCAAGTATATTAACCTTAACCGAATCTGTTAACTTTAGAATTTTGGTGATTAAACTAATTTAAAATATAAACTAAGGACAATTAAATAATTATAATTCAACTTATTAAAAGATTAAATTGATGAAAATTACTTTAACTTTAAGAAAGAAAAGTACTAGGATCCCGAATCCACTTATAGTTGTTAATTCATCTATCTTGATTTTTGGTTTTGACAAATTACATTAATTATGAAGATCAATATCCCTAGATTGTTCAACAGTTTCTCTCGGATAAAATTAAACATATTCATATGTATGACCTGACTATATCTCTACGACGAATGCGAATACAAACGAATGCATTAAGTTTCTATGGATAATTAAAGATCGCCTAAAGTATAGTGGTATATTTATATCTCTTGTCGGACTTTAAGATGATTAAAATAGTGTCTAGCATGCTTTTGATCTTTCAATAGTAAAACAAACCACAACAATCACACAATTACTACGTATATAATTGTAGATCAAAATAAATCAAAATTAATCATTCAAAACTATATTGAAATAAATCGTCAAAAACAAAGTCTTTAGATAGAAGAATTTAAACTACAAGCTAAGTAATCTTAGCACTAAATAAACTAGCATAGCATACTAATAAGGAAATAAAGAGAAGTAGAAACATGGAATTCATCACCTGGAGAAAAAGAAAACTCAAAAAGATGATTTTTTGATCTTGACCTTCGTTGAATTCTTGAAAGAACAATTCTTGATCTTCGGTTGGTGTTTTCGTCTATTGTTTTTCTCCCAAAATTTGAACACGCAACTATGAGTTTATATTCCCTATATATACTTCCCTAATTTTTGCCCAAAATATCCCTAAGAACCCATAAAATCGTAAGCTACAAGTTTCCTAATCGTAGTAGAACACAAAAAGAAAATAAAATATTCGCAGCCAGCATTTACGCTGGGCCATCGCCCGGGAAAGCCCGGGCGATGGCCCAAGTTTCTGATTTTACATTCTGCTTTCTTTTTATATTGCTAGGCACTCGCCCAAGATCGCCCAACTTGTTCTTTCAGATTCTCACAATTTGGCCTTTCGACTTTCCACAGACTCCAATTTGGTCTTTCAAGTTTGGATCTTGATCATTTTAGTCCTCAATCTTTCCAAAAACTTTCAATTTGGTCATTTAAGTTTCCACAACCTCCAATTTGGTCCTTCAAATTTTCAATTGAGTGCAGTTGAGTTGTTGTACTTCCGAGGCTTCTTTCAAATTTTTTTTTTCATCAATTCTTCTTCAATTTCTTACCGACGGGTCCAAAACTGAAATATAAAGAATAATACACTAAATTAAGTATAAAATCAATAATATGACATGATAAAACCTTAGTTTAAAGACCCTAATAAGCACACAAAACGCACTTATCACATTATCACATATGGTGTTAAAATTTAACACCATATCACTCATCACTTGTTGTTTGTGTTAGTCAAACAATGGAGACTACTTCCAGTTATCATCTTTTCGTTTCCAGCCCATTTTCTAAGCTCCTAAACAACTTTCATCTACTTGCAATGCAACTTTGATTTTTTAGACAAAAATGAAAGAAAAAGAAAATTAACAGATAAACCGACCGCTATCTAGCTATTTCCATTTCTTTACTTCCATTGTAGATATATATATCAAGCCATTGAACTCCAAAGCATCATCAATGTGGTGATCATATGTCGGTTTGACAAGTATTATTGTCTAGTCAAATACAAAATAGGTGATGTCTAAATACATGAGATGTTAAAACTATAACTTCTAATTATTATTTTTAACAATTCTAAAAGACAGAGCTTGTTATATTTCAAATCTCATTCTAAAATACGAGAATTAATACACGTTGTAAACTAAATATCATCCACAACAATAAATCACAAGTTCCATTGTCACATAATCTAGCAAGACAAACTATTATGTGGCTAATTTATTGCTACAATTATCAACATTTAAATAAAATCAACTCACAACGTATGGCAAATGAATATTTCTTAAGGAAAGATGTCATATTATATATCATAAAATGAATGATAAATGTACCTGGTTCGTAAATTTGAGATTCGTTGATCTTTTTCGAGCTAGAAATTTGGGGTACCTTTTCTGAAATTCTATTGCTGACATTCTGATTTTTTTCGGTGACTCTTTCTCAGAATACAAATTCATTCACTGTCAACTTCCAATATTAACACCATACCTCTTTTGTTCAAATTTCGAATCATTTTTAGGAGTAGACATGTCCAGATAAATAAAGTTTTGTTTGGAATGTAATGCGGACTTCTTCCTATCATCTGGAGACACTATTTTTGTCAATGACCAAATTAATCTGCGAGTTAGAGTATTCATGGATGATATTTTAGCTTGCAATACAAAGACTTTGAAAATCCCGGCTTAGAGCTTCGCGAATGTAGATTATTGAGATTGAAGAATCAAGAAATATATGGCATTTTCATCAAATGATGAGCAAACAAGGAGACTTTGATATGGGTCGCTATGTTGAAGTTGACAATTTTGGGATTTTTTTATTTTGTTGTGCGAATTTTTTGAGATGAATTGATTTTGTTTTGTTTTATTATTTAAATAATATGTAAAAATATTGATATATTATATAGTAATTTTAGAATAAATGCAAATGAAAAGTAGATTTAAAAATATATTTCAAATCCATAGTGAGTGCAATTTCCACTATTATGTATTGAATAATGTTATTTATTGCTATTAGTGGTGTCTATGTATCAATTAGGTCCACTATAATTATTTGGTTTGAGATAACACATTTATCTAGCACCAATTAATTGCAGTAGACCCCACTGATACGAAGATCGATGATTATAACTGGTAATAATAAATATCATTATTCTTATGTATTATTGTAGCTTAATGATGATGTGTTTGATTTTGATTAAAATCAGGTTTTTTTTTTTTTTATAAAAATTGATAAAAGTTGATAAAAATGTGTAGTTTAAAAGATGTAAAAAAAATTGTGAGTCCCATGAAATTTGTGATTAAAATTAATTGTTGACTTTGACTTCAATTAATTTCAACAAAATTAAAATTAATTTCAAGTACACACACAAATTAATAAAATACAAATTAGCTATCATATGCGAGTTGAGTCAGCACGTTTAATTAGATATCTTCACTAAATGTAATAATTAATTTGCATGGTAACTAGTGTTCAAAGTTTAATTCCATGTAATAGATGTTATATTTTTGCCAAAAGTATTTTAGGATTTGAATTTTAGAACTAATAAATTATATAAAAACTGACTTTTTTTGTGTGCAAATTATGCCTTTGAAGTGAGCTTTTAAGTTTGAACAAATAATTACACTACCTTCAAAAAAAAAAAAAAAAAAAGTTAAGAGGTTGTTTGGTACAGAATTTTTGTGAAAAAATCGATTTTTTTGAGAATGATATTTTTGACTTCTCAAAAGATTTTAAGGTGAAATGACAAAATTGTCCTTAATCAACAAAATGCCACTTCAAAGTAGAAAGGACAATTTTATCATTTCACTTTAAAATCTTTTGAAAAATTAACAAAATCATACTTAAAAAAGGGAAACTGTCGCAAATGGTCTCTAATATTTGCCTTCAGTGCTCAAATGGTCCCTAACTTTTATTTTTTGACGCAAAAGTTTCTAAGCTATATATTTTGGTGTGCAATTGGTCCTTATTTGATGAAAAAGACAAATATGCCCATATTTTTAATTAGAGATTTTTAATTGGATTCTTAACCTTTGAAAAAAGTACAAACGAGTCCGATATTTTATTTTTTTATGAAGATTTAAAAGAAACTAACAAATTGATAATATACTAAATTATTTTGTATATTTTACGAACTATTATAAAATAACTACAATTTAAGCTCCTAATTATTAACAAACATGTTGATTAAAATTATTTTATTATTATTAATTAATTATATTATTTAAAATTTAAACTTTAATTTTATCGTTACAACATAAAAAGAAAAATAACTTTGTCACAAACTTGGTACTCAAGTATTTTTATATAATTGAGCTATTTGTTTATTAACTACAAATATTAGAGCTCAAATTATATTATTCATATCTTAATTTATCATTTTATTATCGTTCAAAAATAAAGAACCATAATGTGTAAATTAATTTTTATTAGTAGTTTTATGTTTAAAAAACATAATAAAATTGGTTTAATGTCATAAAATTAAATACGTCATTTTGTTATTTATTTAACTTAATTTTTATTCAACTTTTTCACATCAAATAACAATTACATATACCTAAAAATAATTTTATATTTTTCTCTTAATAAAAATTTAATTAACACGACTATAATGATATATTTAATATGCTAAATTAAATATTATTTAATAAATATATCAGATCTATTTGTACATTTTGTAAATGTTAAAAATTCAATTGTAATTTTTTTTAAAATTAAAACTAAGGACAAATTTGTTTTTTTAATCAAATAAGGACTGTGTACCATAACACATAAGTTAAGAATTATTATGCCAAAAAATAAAGGTTAGGGACTATTTGCGCAATGAGAGTAAATGTTAGAAACCATTTGCGCAAATTTCTCCTTAAAAAAAACCTATTTTAAAATATATATATATATATATATGTGTGTGTGTGTATGTGTGTGTGTGTGTGTGTGTGTGTGTGTGTGTGTGTAACAAACAGCCTCTAAATAAACAATTGGTAACAGGGAAAAAAACTAACAACATAGTTTGACCTCGATCTTCATTTAGGCTAGCCAACGTAATGTCAGGTCAACTTTATATATAGAGTTTGATAGTAATACTTAAAAATCTAAAATATAGGCCATGATCGGTTGAGTTTTTTTTCAAAAAAATCTATTTTTTTGCTTATAATTTTTGATTTTTTAATCTTTTTTACACTATAAAAAAATTTGAAAAGTCAAAAAGTAACCAAAAAAATCAATTTTTTCTCAAAAAAACTCTATCGAACAAGCTCATAATTACAATAAGAAAAAAGAATTTTTCCATAAATAAACCACTTTTTAAAAATAATTCTAATTTTATCAACTTAACAAATTTATTCTAAAAATACTACATTCTTAAAATTATATTAATTAATAAAATAATAAATTAAAATAAAATCTATACCACAAAATATATATATTTACACGTAAATTCACTTAAATTTGCATTTAAGTTCTTGATTATTTGCACAATAAGCCCTTCATCTTTATAAAATTTTCATTTTAGTCCCTATACTTTCTCTTTCATTTCAATTTCGTCCTTTTTTATTTGCAACCCAAGTCCTTCAACTTTTAAATTTGTACAAATTGGTCCCCATATTTATACTTTTATATCAATTTAGTCCTTTATAGTATCACTATTTGATACGTATGTTACAAATGATATTGTGTATCAATGTTTGATACAAATGTTACAAATGATATTTTGTAACAATCTGTGTTACAAATTGAAATATAAAATATCAGTTATACAAAATATTAATTCATGTAACATGTATTGTGTAAAATAACATAATATAATCTGTAACATATTCAGTGATACAAAATATTATTTGTAACATTTCTATCAAACAGTGATACACAATATGATTTGTAACAGATTGCGATACTAAACAGAAATTGTTACAACTGTTACAACTGTAAAATCAACTCTAAACTTCAATAAGTTCGTTATAGTATGATATAGATATGTAACACAATATTAAATTTAACAAATAAAACTATTGATTTCATCATTTGTAACATACGTAATATCAGTGATACAAAATACCAATTCATGTAACATGTGATGTGTAAAATAACATAATATAATATGTAACATATTCAGTGATACAAAATATTATTTGTAACATCTGTATCAAATAGTGATACAAATGACTAAATTGATATAAAAGTATAAATATGGAGACCAACTTGTACAAATTTAAAAGTTGAAGGACTTGGATTGCAAATAAAAAAGGACGAAATTGAAATGAAAGACGAAGTATAAGGATTAAAGTGAAAATTTTATAAAGATAAAGGACTTATTGTACAAATAATCAAGAATTCAAAAGCAAATTTGAGTGAATTCACGTGAAAATAGTTATTTGATTTTAATTCATTATTTTATTATTTAATATAATATTAATTATGTAATATTTTTGGAATAAATAAGTTAAGTTGTTAAATTTAGAATTATTTTAATATTTGTAAGTAGTGGGTGTAATATCCACTAAGAAAAACTATATTGATATTGTTTTAAAATTTGTGGACCACTCGTCTGATACTGAACTATTATTCATTGTGTTATGGTATGTTTGGTAAATATTTTTGTAGCTTATAATATAAGTAGTGGGTCTTACAGAATATGTAAATAAAAAATAAGTAAAAATTGTAGATCTTATAAAATGTGTAAATAAAAATAATATTTAATCAATTTATAAATACTTATAAATACTAACAAACATATTCTTAATACAATCCATATATAACACTATGTTACAACGAATATTATGTTACTAACTTACTCTTAATACAATCCATATATAACACTATGTTACAACGAATATTATATTACTAACTTTCCGCCAATATCAATCTAGTGGTATATCATATTATACAAAAATAAAAGGAATAAAAATAAAAACTCACAAGCTTTGTTAGTGGACATAATAAAATAGATTTGACCATGATTAAACCAGGTTCGACCATTAAAACAAGAAGCCAAAACATTATTAATAGATATTGCCGACTGAACCGGGGTTGGGTCCAAAAACTCGGATGGACAGCTGTCAAGCATTTAAAGCTGGGTGTCTTGAATAAAAAATATTGGTTAAATAAATTGTAACTAAAGAAAATAATTATTTTTTCATGCCACAATATATAAATAATTGGATATTGATTTCTATATTCAGGTCAAAATTGACTAAAAAATGGGCATTAATTTGGTTTAAAAAAAAAAGTTACAATCTAAAAGTGCTTGTCTCCTATAGTTCAAATTATAATGGGATTTTACTTTTACATTATTTGACCAAAATCCATTTTTTTTTTTACCAAAATGATCATTTTTTCTAATCAAATATTATGACTCTTTTAGAAAGTAAAAAATCATTTTGGTCATTTTCTCCCTAGGGTCAAATAATGAAAAACAAAAAACCCAATAAAATTTGTACCAAACAAGCACTAAACTAGTCATTAGTAGTCAAACATATTTTTTTATCCATATATTCTGTAGGATCCACAATTTACTATTCGATTATTATTCATATAATATTTTATAAGATCTAAAACTTAGAGTATCTCTAATGCAACCGTAGAATGCTAAAAAAAATTAACATAAGTAAAATAGACAATGTCTAAAAAATTTCATCTCCAATGCAAGATGTTAAGGACTATGTCAAGCTGATGTGGCAGAAAAAAAAAGTGAACAATGTCTAGAGCTCTTTCTAAATTCAGAATCTCTGTTAGACATGTTGACTGAACAGAATTTAAATTTTCCATACATTTTAAAGACAATCTAGTTTTTATATTAATAAAATAAAATTCACTTAAATAGTAATCTATAGAATACAATGGAGACAAAACTTGAACTTAAATATCTATTTATTAGAAATTAATACTATGTAGATCGAAAGTCTTTTAATATTCATATCACATAGATAGCAATCGATAGAATGCATTTTAGATGCTCTTATTAACAATTAAAAAATAATTTCATGACTCCAAAATATGTAAATTGATTGACATTCCAAGTTATGAGATTATGCACCTATTTCTGTCTGCAAAAAATATGATGACAAAAATTTGCTCTAATAAGTAATTAAAAATATATAAATTCCATAATTATTTCTAATAATTTATACAAAAATAAATGGAAAAGATAAATGAAGGTGGAGAGGGAATATATGCTTTCCTCCCATATGAAAAGGGAAGGTTTGGACAAGTCCAAGTGTCCCCGATTTTTCTTGCCACTCTCAGTCACCGCCTCTGGCGTTGAAGGTGGCGGTGGTCGTGGTGGAGCTGGTGGGAGTCCACGGTGGAGATAGCAAACCACTTGAAAATATGTCCCCACCACTTGAGTGATCAGAACCATTATTAGTCCCACTCAGTTTCTTGAAACGCTTTGAATATTTCTTCAGACATGATATCATCTGGAAACAACATATCATCGTCTTCATCTTCAACTTCAACCTTCTCCTCCACCATCTCCACGTCGTTGTTTTGCGGGGCGTTTTCGCCTTCCATTAATGGTGTATTCGGAGAAATGCTTGACCCGGAAGCCAGTGCTGAAGATGAACATGAAGAGTTTGGAAGAACCATAGGAATATTAGTATTGGTGGTTGGCTCGCCGGCGATGGAAGCCGGAGAGAACTTGGTCCGCGTGTTTCCGGCAAGAGAGTTTCGTTGGCTAGGCCGAGGATGGGTATGTTCACCGGTGTAGGACACCACAAAAATGGCCGGATCTGTAGGGCTTCTCTCCACATGTTTCCTTGCAGCACAGCCTTTTGAGGTGCTGCATCTATAGTAGTTTCTGTTGAACCAACCAAAAGATATGATTCGATATATACAAGTATTAACCATAAACTAAGATTAAAACGCAAAATGACAAAACCTTGGATATGGAGATCCCTTGATAGGCTTTTGGCCATATTTACGCCACGCCCATGAATCTGCAGAGAGTTCTTCTTGTGTCATTTCTCGAACCATTTTCTTCTGCTGATTTTTCCTGTATAAAACATGATACATACATGTGATGTGTCTTGTGTATCTTTGCTTGAAGAAGATACATGGAATGCGAGAAAATGGTACCTTCCACGAGGCCGAATGGGCTGAGGGTTTGTTGTTCGAAAATTGAAAGAAGAACCAATAATAGGATTTTCTTCCTTCTGTACATTCATCTGCTGTGGTTGTAATTGGTGAATTTCTTGAGGTGGTTGAATCTTCTGGTGGCTTGGAATCGAAGTTTTTGTGGTGTCAGTGATTCCGGAGGCTGATTTATCAATACAAAATTCTTTGCAGAATTCTTCTAAACCATGGAAGGGTCCATCTGATGTGTCTTCCATAAGACTAGGAAAATCAAAAGATGTATCATCATCTAAGAAGGTGGACATACAGCCAGAACTAAGAAAAGGGTCCTCTGCAGGAGCTATGTCACTGTTGTTAACCGGGGTGGTGGTGGAGGAGGAGGCAACAGAGACCGTGGTGCAGCCTTTCACCACCGCATATAGATCCCAGTCATCATCCATCAAGCCCCTTGTTTTTTGAAACTTCAAAAATCTGCTCTCAGTGTTTTGTTTTCTGTTCTTGCTTGATTCTATATGACCCCTACTGTTCCTTCATATTGGAGAGGGCCCATGGAAGGCGCTGACTCTTTGAAGCCAATATATATACCCACAGACAGAAGAGTCTCCGCGCTTGTTTGGCTAAGCTTATATATTATATTTTTTATCCAAACATTTCTTAAAACTTACAATTTATTACTACTTAGTGCTTGTTTGGCGAAGTTTTTTAGCAGATTTTGATAAAAAAATTAATAAAAATTATGTTTCCCATAAAATATGTAGTTAATAATAATTGTTAATTTTAACTTTAACTTTTTAATAGATTTTTAAATTCTATTAAACAGAATAATACTATTTATAGTCGTTCATTACCGGTAGTAATCCTACGTGGCACCATCAAACAAACTCTTATTAACTATATATTCTATACGACTTACAATTTATAAGCATTTAAAATATAATTCCAGAATTACCAAACATGAACTGGATTTGAGAGAGGGAGAGAGTGAGGGAAAAAGAGAGGATTTTGATATTTTCAGTACACTTTTCTTGCAAGATTTGCTAATCATTTGTGCGGAAGAAAAATCAAAGGTTTTGTGCCCACATTAGGAAAAAGCAAGTGGTTTCTAGGGTTAAATGGTTTGGCATCTATCTTGAAAAGAGAAAAATAAGTCCTACTTTAAAGTTGACTTTGTACAAATGTCAACTCAATGCAATGTCGCAATATGGTGCTTCAACCAATAACCCATCTTCTCATATTCTCTTTTGGCATTTTTCGTCGACAAAGAAGTTGTCCTTTCATGTTTAATTCAGTGTATCAAATATATAATCAAGAATTCAAATATTAAGAAGCAAGATTAAAACTTTTGGTGAAATATTATAGTGTTATTTACTTATGTATTTTGTCCTTGTTTGCTTCTACTAAAATACTTAAGTCAAAATCGAACAATTTAATTTTAACCATATATTTTATGGGACCTACAAATTTTATTAATTTTTCAATTACACATTTTATTAAAATATACTTAAAAAAGTTCTCAAACAAACTCTAAATATGAAAAGAATCGTAAGAATTCAAATAGAATATATAATCATTAATTTATTCTTTTTGGATGCTTTGTTGGTGTATGTTTTATTATGTAAGCAAAGACTAAAAATAAACTAGTTTAAGTACATAGGCCTACTCTCTATTCTAGGAATCCTTTGTTTTAAAAAAGTAGATTGGAATTTTTAGGTAAAAAAAATTGTGATTCAAGATTTAATTTATGTTAGGTACTAGAATCTAATTTTTGCCTCCAAATAGGTTTAGAGTATAAGTCATAATTAAATATTTCTGTTTATAATAATAATATAAAGACCATTTCAAATTAAGAAATAAATTTATATTTAATTATCAAACTCCAACCACATGTAGGTATAAAGTCTTTTTGAAAATTTTCCTACCGTGTCCTACAAAAACTCAAGCATGATTCCATGAGTCATGAGTAATTGCATGTTTGGCAAATTTTATTTTTTATTTTTAAATTGGTCAAATATATTTTTTATTCATATATTTTGTAGGATCCACAACTTATTATTCATTTATTATCTACATATTTTATAAGACACACAACTTATAAATATGTAAAAGCTTTACCAAACATCGCATAAGTACGTTTTAAGAAGTTATTAAGTGCTTGACGATGTGAAACGAGATGGATTGGTATTTAATGAGATTGGTTACATTCATTTCGTGGTAACTTATCATTAATCAATTTGATAATTTCATAATTTAGGCAAATAATAACTGAGGGGTCCATTTCTAATCATCTAATGTTACAATTTATATTATTAATTATATTAATGTAATTACTAGTAATTCACATTAATGGTGACTAGTTTAGTAGTTTTTTGCCTTTTTTGAATGGTAAAATGAAATCTCATAAACTTTTTTTATTTTATTTTAAATTCATTATCATTCTCTTATTAATTAATTACTCACTTCTTAGTTCTTATTCTTATTTTACTAGAATGACTTTTATGAAAGGGTGTAAGTGGAGATTGTACGAAAACTCAATAAATTCAAGAAAACTGTAATCACAGTCACTAACACTGAATAATAGAGATTTAGTAGCTGAAAATTTTATGTGGGTCTATGCTTCCTTTTGCCAATGAAATAATTATAAATTATAACAATTTTGTTAATCTCAAAAAATTGCATGTCCTTGATGTCAACATATTCCTTGTCACATTCCTGTCAAATTGTAGATTACCTAGACACCCTAGGACTCTGTTAGCATGCAAAGATCGTCATTCTAAACAAATGGTCGATTATCGTTTACACTTCGACAGACAAGTCAACTGCTATAAAATACAAGAATAACAACGGTCTCCCTATCTCGATCCTAGCATTTATATTAGGTGAAGGACTTACAGTAAAAATTCAGGCAATGACCATTCAAAACTTTAGTGGAGCATGGGGCAACTCTTTGGAGGTAATGCATAAACGGATCAGGAGTTCCAACGTTCAAGGTTATGATTGTAGTTGTCACAACTGCATGTCATGATTGC